>CM076902.1:39117984-39588744 GCA_039519145.1 Kokia cookei | reverse complement strand
AGATGAAAGCATAACTTTAGGTTAACTTGCTAAAGAATGTAGGTGAGATTGGTATCTTATTGAGGAAGTACAACATGGTACACATGGCTTGTGACACGGGCTGTCACACGACCGTGTGCCATATTTAAGTGCAGGGCATTTTACACAAGTAGACACACGGGTTGCTACACGATCATGTGGCCCCTATTCGATTCGACACATGGTCTAGCACACAGTCCCATCCATTGGCATGTGAATCAAGTCAGAATCGGTACACGACCTATCACATGGTTTGTGACACGGCCGTGGGAATGCTTTTTGAGTAAGAACATGACCTAGTGCATGGCCAAGGGCACGAGCGTGTGTGAGTGGATACACGGGCGTGTGTTCGAGACACATGGCCGTGTGCCCTTGTTTTGAAATGTTTATTAAAGCTCGTGTTAAATCGTGAAGTAATGTGATGTTGGTACAAGTCATCCATGATTAATTTAGAGTATATTACATTTTTAATAAACGTTTTTATATGTGTTGTGAGATTGTTTTAATTAAATTTGAATGTTTGATTGAAATGATTTAATGATCTTATATTACTCTGTAATTACTCCAATTCCCTAAATCAGCGATGGTTACGGGTTACGGGTGTTACATTATGTGTTCCTAATAATCCACATCTTAAGCGAGACATATTCTCTGAGGCTCACAATAGTACTTACTCCATTCATTCGGGTAGTACTAAGATGTTTAATGATCTGAAGAGAATGTACTGATGGCCAGGTATGAAACGCGAGATTTTTGAGTTTGTAACTAATTGTCTGGTTTGCCAACAGGTAAAAGTAGAGCATCAAGTACCGTCAGGGTTATTACAACCTGTTACTATTCCTGAATTGAAGTGGGAGTGAATTATGATGGATTTTGTTTTTGTATTGCCTTTGACATCGAGGAAAAAGGACTCAATATGGGTCAATTTTTATAGATTAACGAAATCAGCTCATTTCATTCTGGTTCATACTAATTATTCACTTGAGAAGCTAGTAGAGTTGTATGTATCAGAGATTGTCCGACTACATGGAGTGCTGATATCTATTATCTCTGATAGAGATCTAAGACTCACCTCAAGGTTTTGGGGTAAACTTCACGAAACACTAGGTATTAAATTTAATTTTAGCACTGTGTGTCATCCGCAGATAGATGGGCAATTGGAACGAGTAATACAAATTATGGAAAATATGTTGCGATGTTGTATATTTGAGTTTACGGGTTGTTGGGAAAGGTATTTACCATTGGTGGAATTTGCATATAATAACAACTATCAATCTAACATTAAAATAGCACCGTTTGAGGCTCTGTATGGAAGAGAATGTAGAACGCCACTCTATTGGTCTAAGTTGCGTGAGTCTAAGTTGGTACCGATTTGATACGTGAGACAGAAGATAAAGTTTGGATAATTCGTGACTGCCTAAAATCCACGTCAAATCGACAGAAGTCGTACGTAGATCTTAAAAGAAAGGATATAGAGTTTGCAGTTGGTGGCCGAGTATTTCTAAAAGTCTCATAGTGGAAGAAAGTACTTCGATGTGGTAAGAAGGGGAAGTGAACTCCAAGGTTTATCGAGTCGTATGAGATTACAAGAAGATTTGGTTCTATAGCTTACAGGCTAGCTTTACCCCCAAAACTTGAAAAGATTCATAATGTTTTTCATGTTTCGATATTGAGATGGTACGAGTCGTATGAGATTACAAGAAGATTTGGTTCTATAGCTTACAGGCTAGCTTTACCCCCAAACTTGAAAAGATTCATAATGTTTTTCGATAATGAGACGGTACAAGTAAAATCCATCACACGTGATTACTCCCTGCTTAGATTGAGATATAGCCAGATTTATCATGTTCATAAGAACAGATTAGGATTTTGGCTTGTGAAGTAAAGGAGCTCCGTAATAAAAAGGGTACCGTTAGTAAAAATCTTCAATATCGTTATGAGGTGAAAGAAGCTACATGGAAGACTGAAGCTTTAATGAGATCATAGTATTTTAACCTAGTCATTGGTAAGAAATTTTATGTATGAAATTTGCTAAAGGGGGAGAGTTGTAACAGCCCATTTTTCAATGGTCTCGAAAATAGTGGTTTCAGGACCATAACTCCGACGTGTCGATCCACAAATATTTATTTTTAATATTTTTTAGATCATTAGTGTCGTATTAAATTTTGGTTATGAAATTTTATTAATTAGATAGTCAATTAAGTAAAAAAGGCTAAATTGTAAAAGTTATAAAAATTAGGATTTAATTAGTTACAATGGTTAAAAGGCTAAGTTAAGGGATTAAAAGGGGAAATAAACCCTAGGTAAATAAAGTGGACGGTTCTAAAGAAATAAATGTGAAGATTTTGGTTGTATAACTAAGGGTGATATGGTAAAATAGGGTATAAGTGGTTTTAGAAAAACCAAAATTAGAAACAAAAATTTTTGTTTTATTTTCTTCTTCCCTCATACATCACCGAAGCCATCGGTGAAGTTTTAGTCTTCAATCGGGTAAGTAATTTTCATCTGTTTTTAGTAATTTTTAGACCTTCCGACCTCGTATTAGCTTAATCGAGCTAACCCGAGGATTAATTTGTAAAATAGTTAAACATTATAAAAGTTGTCATGGATGGGTTGAGACATTCTTGAATGCTTATGCTAGGAAATGAAGTTCTGTTGTTAGATTGAATTATTTTGTGAAATAATTTTTGATGATTTTAACATTTAAGGACTAGATTGATGAAACAATAAAAGTACTTGTATTTGTTGTGAAATAATTACATAAAGGGGCTGCAAGGAGGCCCTAAATAATTAGACTGAGCTTGAATTTAAAGGAAAATGGATAAATTGTTTGTTTAGGATTTGAGTACTAAATTGAGTAAAAGTGAAAAGTTGAGGGTAATTTTGTAAAACGTCAAAAGGACATAATTTAATAAAATGATTTAATTTTTTCTATTGATTTAGTTAATTAAAATTAAATTAATATTTTAGATCAAGAACGTGCTGAGATCATTGTGTGAGCAGCATTGTAAGCCGATTAAAATTCTATAACTAACTCGAACGAGCGATATTATGTTATTATTGAAATGAGATCATGCCTTATTGGAAATTGGAAAAAGTTTGATTTATGGCACGATGTAACTCTCAACTGTTGTTTACAGTGTTTGAAGGATTTCTTTGTTATTTCTTATAATTGAATTGTTGAGTTTGTTGGTGAGACTTATCGTTAATTTTGCGAACTTACTAAGCTTTTGTAGACTTACTCATGTTTTTGTCCTTTGTCTTGTAGATTTCATTTTGTAGACGGAAGATCGGATCAACCTCGAAGGATCACACTATCTTAAGGACTTTTTGATAGATTTTGAAAACATTTTTGGCTTATATGGCATGTAATAGGAAATAGATGTTATGCTATGAATGAAGGCCATGAATGATTGCTTGGTATTCGGTGATTACATGATAGTTCATGAAATATGCTAGTTGGGTTGATGTTTTGGATGAAAAATTTTATTTGATATGATTGTTTGAAGTTAAACTAAACTTGTGTATATGATCATTAAGTAGAATATATCATGTTAGTTGTGATAAAGGTTGAAATGACTTGGAATGTTCATGTTGGAACTTATAAAGGATGGATAGGTTGAATTTTTGGTATGTCTATTATAATGTGACTTTATATAAGTGATTGCATGTGGACCTAAATGGTTGAATGTGTCATGTTTTGGATTTTTTTAGTGTGTTTTAAGGTATGATAAGATTGTTGTATGAATTGTTTTAGGTCCCTGAACAAATAGGTGAAGATTGAGCATGATTTTGGGCACTTTTTGTCACACACGGGCAACCCAAATGGGCATGTGGTGCACACGGGCAACCCACACGGGCGTTTGCCTTAAGTTTGTTAGGTGCAGGGTTCACACGAGTTGACACACGGGCTGAGACACGGGTGTGTGTCTCAAGTCATTGAGTTACACGGTCTGGCCCATGGGCTGAGACATCGACGTATGGGACACATGGTCATGTAGAGGAGCCACACAAGCCGTGTGACCCCTGTAAGGCAAAATTTTTAGTTTTGCCTAAAATGTTCTATTTTGATTCGATTTGGTCCTGGTTATTCGTAACCAATTTTAAGGGCCTCGAGGGCCCGATTTTAAAGCTCATAAATGTATGTTAAATATTATTTCAATTTATATCTGAATTAAATGAATTTAAATTGATTTTTAAATACTGTATGTTATGAAAATGTTTCGATGTGTGTAGTAACTCTTCGTAACCCTATTCCGACGATGGAATACGGGATATGGGTGTTACAACCACACCGCACTAGCAGCTTTAATCTGCATGTTGTGTATTCACAACCTACTAATAGCTTGTCTGCAAAAACTTTTTATCAAAAAATCTCAGTTGTTCATCCACCCTTTTTTATTACTAGTGGTTTATCCACAACGAGTGATTCGTCAATAACGATGAGTGGTTTACCCACAACGTGGTGTAAAGGTAGAGGAGTTTAGGGTAACTCTTACTGTAGTGTGTAGCGGTGGAGTAGGACCCTTTTTTGATAATTAAAATTGCATTACATTCTTAAGCATATGCATAGTGGTGAATATTCAGATATTGTGACGATGAGATGAACTGAAAAATTGATATTCTAAAATTACTATTGTGAATTCTTTGATACTATTGATGGTTAATTTGGAAAAAAAATGTTTCTCTGATTTGCTATTTGATTGCGATTATACTATGTGTTATTATTTAATATAACCTATCGACTGTTTGCACTGATCTTCTTGTGATTAAATTCACAATGAACTTCATTGCTCATTCCCCTTTACTCTCCATCTTTACAGATAATTCATCAGGTTAGGACACGGACACGATATTCGGAGGGACTCAGCTCGATTTTTCTATTAAAATATTTTAGATTTATTATTTGAAATGTTTTGTTATTCAGAAACTATAATGTTTTATCTAAACTGTGGCATGAGACTTTAAGTTTTTTTAGAGATTATTCGACATGTAAGACCTTTAATTTTGATTAGGTTATTAAAATTAGAGAATTTAATTATTTATGCATGAAATATAGTGCTTTAATTTTGATTAGGTTATTAAAATTAGAAATTTAATTATTTATGCATGAAATATAGCTACTATTGAAACTAAGTTAGGTATCAATTTATCCGCTACTAGAGACGTTATAAAAATTAATACTGACGCTATCTCACCGGTAAAGGATTGGCATTGGTGTTGTCGCACGGGACTGGGAGGGCTTCGTGATGGGTTGCTCGGTATGCTTTCGAGAGGATAACATGCATGCGGACTGGGCAGAATTGGAAGCAATTAGGGAGGGCCTTGAGTGGGCTTGGAGACACAATGTAACGAGGCTTATATTAGAGTCCGATAGTGCAGCTGTGGTCAATCGGCTCAAGAACACCTGCGAGGACATCTCCATTTTTGGCATCCGAGTGAAGGAAGTTCAACTTTTGTTCGATAGCTTTGTTGAAGCAAATGTTAGATGGACTAATCGTATGTGTAATAGGGTTTGTAGTCTTAGCAAAATGGCTTTGAGCCAGTGTTGTACTTTTTAATTTGATATGATTACTCGAGGGAAATACATGAATTTGTAGTATCAATTCTTTTTAATATTGAGGTTGAGGCCTTGGGGCTTCTTTTGATAAAAAAAAAAAAAATTGTTAAAATTTCATTTCTTTGTAGTATTTACTTCAAACAAGAGACTATTGTCTTTAAAGATTAAACCGAAAGTTAATGGATTTTGCCCCAACAAAGGAACAGGGAAGTCATTTTATTTTTTATTTTTTTGGACATTTATGGCTTTACCATAATTGAACTTGATCATATGTTGAGAGTTGTCTATCTAGATTCCACTGGGTTTCGGTATATATATTTTACCCGAGATTAAATTAAATAATTTTAAATATATTATAAAAATATATAATTATTAATATACAGTAATATGTTTTTAATATTTTATTATTTTTAAATAGTGCATTAGATTATTGGTTTGCGACGGAATGTATAAGTGTACACAGTCGTTATCAAGTATAAGTAAATAAAAAAAGTTATCATCGCCACAAAGACTGTATCTGTTATAAATATAAAGTTATGAATTTACAAGTTGGTAAAGAAGGAAATAATATTTTGGAGTGTTGGATGTTAAATTAAACTAAATGCAAATTAACCTAAGTGCAAATGAGATGAAAAATGTAATGACATGGTTTAGTAGAAATTTCACAAGTTTAACAACAACAACACGAATAAGCTAGAATAATTACAACATTTGACTTAATTCATTTTTCATCATACTTAACAATGTTTCGGAAAATTTTCATGACAACTCGATCATTCATTAACTTGGAATCTAATATAAGTTTTTTCGAATCTTATACTTAGAAAAAACATGTATTTCTATGTTCATATTAAACTAAGGATTCCTTAGAATTTATTCGAAGTAATAGGGACGAGTTAGGTTTGAAACAATTTATTTACACAAACCTAAAAGCTCTACAGGGTAATAGAGTTCTTTCGAGTAGTTACGAACCTTTAATTTAATCGAGTTAGAATCTAAATTAAGCATGCACCTTCCAATTATTGTGTTCATTAATTCTCATTTGGTTAGGATCGATCGACTAATTCTAATGCATTTAAACATATTTTAATGCATGACATACATAAATGTTGGAAGCATGAACAACTAAGGCACAAAACATCATAAACATGAATCAAATGAATTTTATCAAATTAATGTAATCATTCCAGCTAAAACAAAAATAAGTCATCATTGTCAATGGAAAAACATCAAAACAATTTGCAAACATGTTGAATAACTAAGAACAAAAAATAAAGATTAAAGAAGAAGAAATTCTTGATGATTTCAATGGTTCTCCGAAGACCGATCGTGGTGACTTCCTCCGGTCCTTGTGATTGCTCCTTCGTAAAATGCTTCTCAAGATGGCCGGCTAAAGGTGGTTTTCCTCAAGGAAAATTCTAGCTAAATGAAATGGGGAAAGGAAATGCTTATGCGTGGAAGAGAGAAAGATGGACAAGTGAAGAATGAATGAAGGATGAATGACTGATGATGGATGCTTGAAATGGGAATGAGAGGTGATATTTATAGTAAAGGGCTGGCATGAGAGTTTGCTAAAAATAGCTTGGGGATCCCTTGAAATGCTCCTTCCCTTGGTCGGCCATGAAATGTGGGATGGGAGGTTGGGTGGTTGCTTAATTCATGTTTGATTTCATGCATGAATCATGCAAGGGAGTGGACGGTAATCAAGGTGGAAGTTGGGGGCTGATTTATGATTTTTTTGCATATGTAGGGACCTTCAAATTAATTATCCCAAAGCTAATTTGGGCTACTCTCATGCCTTTTTTTTTTATAATTTGAGCCATTCTCCACCATTATTGGACGGTTTTGACAAGAAGACTTCATTTTTTTCAGCAATCATCTTCCAAGTTGGGTTGAATTGAATTTATGAGTCCAATTGATGAGCTTGTCGTCCAAATGAAGTAGAAATTAACTTGTGTTCATGTGTGATATGAATTAATTCAATGGTTCATCTACAACAATATTTGTAAAAATTAACATCTAAAATAGCAAATTTATGTAAAATTAATACTAAATTGTATAAAAAATTACAAACTTCACTCAAATTATATCTAATGTCTTAATAAGAATAAAAATGACTCAATTGACTACCTACATGCTCGGAATTTGCATAAATTAGGAGTAAAAAAGTGCTAATAAAACCTATATAATTTAAACGTATCAATTATTTGAGAACTTCAAGTTGAGTCTAACTTTTTTTAAATGTTGGGTCACGAACTCGACTCATAAAGACCACTATATCATACTAAGACAAATATAACAAAATTATTTAAGTTTGTTTATTGCATTTAGGGATAGACTGTAAAACTACACATGAACTTTAATCCAATGTGCAATTTGTTACATAAACTTTGATGTAGTGCAATTATACACATGAAACTTTGATTCTGGTTCAAATTTAAATACGAAACTTTTCATATTAGATAAATATAATTATTTTTTGTATGCAATATGTAAATGTAAAGTGGCATTATATTGATAATTATTTTAGTGATTTATGAAAATTGAATCAAATCAAAATTTTAAATATAAAATTACACAAAATAATAATTCATGCATAACATTGCTCATTTGATCAAAGTCTCATTCAAAATTTAACATTTATAAACCTTCTTTCGATCACTAAAGTAGGATTTCATTATAAAATAAAATAACATGAAGAACCCAAATGTGTCATGATTAGGACTGTAAATGAACCGAGCTTGAATGAACAAACCTATGTTCATGTTCGTTTATTTAAAATTATATGTGTTCATGTTTGTTTGTTTAATGTTCACGAACAATGTTAATGAATAATAAACAAACAATAAATAAATAAACACATACATACATACATAATATAAATATTATTTTAATATTTTTATAAGAAAATATCATTAATAAATAAACGAGTCAACAAACTAGCTTATAAACGAGCTTGTTCATGAACATAACGAACCAAACACACCTCTGTTCATGTTCGTTTGTTTATTAAACGAACATAAAAATTTTGTTCATACTCGTTTATTTAGCTTTATAAACGAACGTTATACAAACAGTTTATCGAACATTCTATTCATTTACACTCCTAACCATGATTGTTTGTTACAAGCAAATGACAAAAATAAAAAAGGCCTAACGTCCAACCTCCATCATTCTCTAGTAGTTACAATGTATCCATCCATTCCTCAAACTATACTTCATAATTTATTTTTAAGCTAAACACTTAATCAAATAATGCTTGCCTTACCTTTGTCTATTTATATATTTCTTCTGGCTATAGAAGGTCACATGCAAATCAAGTTCCAAAAGTTTAGCATTCTTCCAATCATTAACTTAGATCCCATAATTTATAAATAATAGAGGGAATCACAATGCAAATACATTGAGTTTTCAATAAAATAATTAACAAGTTCCAAAATTCAAACTTCAGTTTCAAGGTTTTGTTACATTACAATCCACTATCCAATATTTATGAAAGTAATTAAAAAAAGAAAATTCTTGAATGCATCACATCAATATAAAAATTATTGCTAAAATAAGGTTAATATACCATTTAGAATTTAAATTTTGTAATTATTTTCGCATTAGAGTTTAAGTTTTTTTAAATTCGTCTTTGAATTTGAAAATTATTGTTATATTGAGATTGAGATTTGCATTTTTTTTTATTCAAATTTATCTTTTATATTTTCTTAAAAAATTAAATCATAAAAATATCAACACCTCGATATAAAAATAATGATCTAATTTTATAGTGTGTGCTTCGGATTCCTCTCTCAATTAAATTCTAATTATTTCAGGGATATTCTAGTATGATTAGAACTTTAATCTTAGCCTATTTAAAGGGTCTTAAATCTTTGTTTTGAGATGTGAATAAAAAAAAGGCTTTTTTTGGGGGCGACAAGATGTAACCGCATATGAGTTTTGGTGAGAGCTTCGTGATAATTATGGTCCCTTTTATGAGTACCCTATGCTCTTTGAGATTTTGAGATTTATATTTGGGGTTTTGGGTAATGCTCATTTAATATATTTAAGTTAATTTTCTTCATATTGTACTCTCGTTTGCTTACCCACTTAATGAAAAGTCGAATCCTCTTTTACTCGTGATTTTTTCCTTTTTAAAGGTTTTTCATGTAAATCATTTATGTTCATTTTTTCCACTTTTATTATCCCGTTATTTATACGAATCGATCCCGAACAAATTCAAATCCTAATAAAAAAATACCTTCAAAAATTAACTTAAAAGAATCAAATTTCAAATAATTCATTAACCCTTAGAGTAAATTAGAGTCGATAGAAACTCAAAATACCTAACTTTATTATTACATTAAAGAAAACAAGGATACAGTTGGTGGGCTATGAGTTCGGTTCTATTTGTGTCTGGTCCCACTAAATGATCAAATGTTTATAAGGAAAGTAGAAAGGGTGTTTGAATTAGCATAAGTGGACAGAAGTGGATGGCGCAACTTGCTTAATTAGTAATCATTTGCAGCAGAAAGCTCTATGAGAATAAATAAGTGCTTACAGATGACGAAGATAAGACGAACAAACAACAACCACAACCTCTAATATTCTTCCTCTTTCTTTTCTTTTTCTTTCTAAATGCTGCAGTTTGAAATAATATTAAAATTTCAACTAGTCCAGATGATTGATTTTTTTTATAATATTTTCTTGAAATAATTTAATGATTCACTTGAAGAAATTCCGTGTGTTGGTATAATATTTACTGTCTCAAGTATGGTCTGGATTCGAGTCGTGCTAGTCACATTGTTGTTGTAATTCAACAAAAAAAATCCACTTAAAGAAAATATATAAAATAAAAGTATTATGAAAGTCTTTGTACTAAAAGTTGGATTGTATTTTACTTTCATTACCTAAAATATGAATAAATTAATTCTTGTACGTTGGATCAATTAAAAAACTAATCATTCTCTTAAAAAATTCATCCACTTTTACTGTTAAATGTTGATGTGATTAATGAAATAACCAGACAATGACGCGTAGCATGCCATGTGTACTTAAAGTTGACGTGACAATATTTAAAATTTTTTAAAAATCCTAAAAAGTATATAAAACTTTTTATAATCATTTAAAACTCACACCTAAGATGAACTTATACATAGTTTTTTAAATAATTATAAATAATAAAAAATTATTTGAAAATTATTAAGAATTATAAGAAATTATGTAATTTATTAAATTTAACAAAAATTATTTAATTTTATTTAAAACAACATCCAGAATGAATTTGGACAAATTTTTGTTCAAATTCAAATGAGCCTGAACAACCATGTGTCAAGATTCATCTAGTATTGATTTATTAAATAATTATAAAAATTATAGAAAAATATATTTAAAATTGATTAAGAATTATAAATAAAATTTAAATTATTAAAATTTATAGAAACTATATATACAAATATAGCATGTTTAAAAAATTCAAATATACAAGTATATATACAAACACATATGTATCTTCGTACACAAATTGATATTTTTAGTTGATCAAGTTAATAAGTTTTATTTTATTATTTTATTATAATTCTTAATTTTTTTTATAATTTCGTATAACTCAAGCACACACATATATACATTAGTAACCTTTCATAATAATATTTTATTATTAATTTTCAAATAATTAATAATCATTTATAATTTCTTATAATTCTTGATAATTTTTATAATTATTTAAGAAATCACTCTACAATGAACTTGAATAATTATTTTTCCCGGTTCATTCTAGATGTTGTTTTTAATAATTATTTTACTATAGAAAAAAACCCTACAACTTTAGAAGTCCAAAAAAGCTCAGATTTAATGAAATAAAGTTGCATGGAAGAAGGAAAGCTCAACTTTTTTAAGTCTACTAAAACAACAAAAGAGAATATGTTAATATTTAAGAGTCTATAAAAGCAAAAAAAAACAAATGGCAATTTTATAATAAATATGATTTGGAAATTCAGGATAAAAATTTCAAAGAATTGGATTTTTAATGATTTTTTATTTTTAAAACTCTTTTAAATTCTTAATAAAATCAAATAACTTAATTAAGTGCAAAAAAAAAAATCAATTTTCAAGGATACAGAGCAAAAGAAAAAAATGTTGAATTCTAGTAATGGTTTTGAAACTAGTTTTGGTATAAGCACTTCTTGAACAGCAAGGTGTTTGATTAGGGGTGAAAATCAAACACCGAAAACTTAGGTTCTGATACTAAATAATGTAAAACCTCAAAATCGAGTTTGAATTTGAAAGAATGAATGGTTAGGCTATCGAAACGCCATTAGAGGAGTGGAAAAACAAAATCTGAAGAACCCGCACCATGGGTCTACGTGTGAGGAAAGGGATTCAAGAAAAGAAATGTTTGAAATATACATTCAGATGACCTAAGTAGGCAAGAAAGCATTTATTGGAAACTTTTGAGGAAAAGTCGAATCGCAAACTACAACTCTTTCGGTCTAGCCTCTATTGTATCCACCTAGAAATAATGAACAAAGTACACTCTTTAACCTTTATAGAGTATTTTAAACTTTCTTGTATGCTAGACTGAGAGTTTTGAGGTAAGGATGAAAGATGGTATATAAAAATTTCTTTTTATTCAAGCCACCTTTAATTACATAGAGGATATTTAGGGATTTTAGTCAAACATGATATTTCACTTAACAGAAATTTGTTATGAATGCTATTAAGTGGAAGTTCAATCTTTCATCTTTCTTAATCTTTCGCCGTTCATATTTTTGTAACCTTTCTTAGTTATGTATTAAAAAATGAGGATTCTAATCTTTCTATATATATAGGAGTATACTACTTGTAATGATGATGGAAATAGAAGAGAAATGCAATATAAATCTCCCTTTATTCTCATCTATTATTCTAGTGTTCTTTGCATTATTATTTTATAACACGTTATCAGCACGAGCTTGCTCGATAGTATTCAATACCTTTTTTTAGAACAAGTAATTTAGACGTACAACAACCTTGTTGAAGCAACACTCTTAAGGTATGTAATTTTTATGTATGCTTGAAAGATTTTGAGATTTCAATATTTTTAATAAAAAAGTAAAAAACGATGCTCATTTGTTTTTCGTATTTAAGTATAAATTTATGTTTTATATATTCTATGGTGTGCTTGGTTATGATATAATACTTTTAATAAGAGCGAAGTATCAACAACTTGAATATTTGTACTTAAATATGTATATATTTCAAAACATGTGTCATTGACATGATAACTACGTTGTCTGTTAGATTATTTCTAATAGAGTCACACATGATTTGTGAGTATAAATGAATTTGACTTTTTAAATAAACAAAGAAAAAACTTCAATCTTGACAGAAATATGCTTTAGAGTCAACTTTAATGGTGGTTTTGGAGTTGTTCTTGAGCATCTGGGATAGTGGGATCGTTAGTGATATTTCTGTAAATGGCTCCGTGAGATAAAACGTGTCAGTGAATAGTAACTCCATTAAAAATATTGTCTGGATTACATGGAAATCAGAGTTGTGCAGTGATAGCATGATGATCAATTTGGAATCAGGAGTTTCGAATATTGTGGTTAAGTGTTTAGTGTGACAACGAGAATTTCGAGGAAAAATTTTTTTTAAGGAGAGGGAGAGTCGTCACATACTGAAACCGGATTAGAAAAAATTGGGTTAGTGAAACCAAGACTATTCATGTCTTGATTTTTTAATTAATATTGTGAAAGTTAAGTGATGTGATTTGGTTTAATGATTAAAAGTATTGCTTGTGTGTGAGAGGTTTTGGGTTCGAATCTTTCCCTTTGAATTTTTTGTTATTTTTGTCTTAACCCCTATTTTTGATCATCTGGCATAAATAATATTTTTGTTTAATTGATGTCAAGGATGAACCTATTGGTTCAAGGGTTAAGGCATAGCATTCCCTTTGATCCTATGTTTGAATCACGAAATGTGTAAATAGGAAATGTTTTTTGTTATTCTTTGTTGTGTCACCCATGTGTAAGTGGTTAGTTATTAGATTTATTGGTGGTGTGGGTAGTTTTTGAAAATAGGAAAAAAAGGAATTATCCCAAAAATCACTCCCATTTTCATCTCCTCTTCTTTTTGCTCACGCCAGCTTTCTTTCTTTTTTCTATTTTTTCCTTTTCCGTTTCCTTTCTTTCTCGGATGTGATACTGTAACTTGCTGTCACCATTTTTCCCTTCGGTGGTCTGTTTGTTTTGTATTCTTCTAGGTGGTTTCTTTTTGTGTCTGACGAACACTCCTCCAGCGGTCTAAGTGTGGTTTAGGGTCATTTTTTTGTAAGGGTAACTGGATGGAGGTTCCAATTATGGGCTAGTTTCATTTAGTTCGTAATAATGATTGTTTACGTCTGATTCAGTGGTCGATTTTAAGTATGGGATTTGCTAATTAGTTCGTTTTAGGTGTTGGATTTCTCATTGTCGAGATTGCTTTAGAAAATAGTAAGATGTGTAACAGAAAACTTGAAAAACAAAAAAAGGCAAAAAGTCAAAATGCATTCTTTCGATGTCACATGGTCGTATGTTAGACCGTGTGCCCCACACGACCATGTGTCAAGTCGTGTGTCAAACCGTGTTTGTGACATAGGCTGGATTTTCTAGGCATGTGGGCCATACGGACATGTGTGAGGCCGTGTGGACCACACAGGCTGGCCAATTGGGTCGTGTGAGCCACATGGGCATATGGGCCCATTTTTTGAAAATTTTCATCTAGGTCACAGGGGCACGTGTGAGATTGTGTGGACCACATGGGCTGTCCAGTTGAACCCATTTTTTTAAAATTTTCATCTAAGCCCGTTTTGACCTATAATACGTATTTAGACTCTCCGTAAGATCCATATTGCATAAATAAGGTGTGAAAACATTATATTTGTTAATATGCTATGGTAGGTGATATGATTAAGGAAAGTGAATTAAGCATTTAATCGCATTCGTATTGGTTTCTGTTAAAGATATGAATGCATGTTTAACATGCTTATTATTTTGTTTCTGTATTTGCATGTCATGAACATGCTTATTATTTTGTTTCTGTATTTGCATGTCATGTCACATTGCATGCGGTTGAGGTAATATGGTATAGAGAAAGTTTGACAGTTTAATGATCTGCACTATCTGGTGGTTTATCCACGTACTTCTGTTTTAGCAGCTTGACTGCAATATAGTGGCTTGACCACATATATTTGATTTGACAATTTTAACTGCAACTTTGGTGGCAATGTCCACAATTATTTGTTGGTGTGATTTGGTTGGACGAGTTCTTGGAGATTCTATTTTGGTGTGTAACATAGTTGGGTTGGAAGTTTTCTGAAAAATCTGCATTATGATTTCTAAAAAATACCGCATTGACATAATCATACATTCTCAATTTTGTTCAATTGTTCGTGATGAAATTCTCTGTGATACGCTGACTTTTATATTGTGATATGTGTGTTTTATGTTTGAGTTCCGTTATACATTGGGCTCTATAACTCAACCCTTTGTTTTATTTCTGACGTTTCAGGTAATCGGTAAATTTAGAATCGGACAACATACGAAAACTCAGATTGTTTCTCGAATTGATTTTCTGGATAAGTAAATAAATCAATTTTTGATTACTTCATTTATTATATTTTAGTTTGTAAATTTGAGTTTTAACTTGTATTATGGTTTGTGCTCATTTTTGTTGAGTTTTGGTATTTTTAGTGCAAAACGATGATAACGTACAATTTATCAAATTAGAAATGGGTTTTTCAAAATTAAATTTGGAAAATAAAAAGAAATTTCCATTGTTATGAGATTTGGTGGTTTTGTTGTAAAATAAGTGTTTACGAGCATAAGATTTTTTAACAATATGAAAGAGTTTTGCCACATTTATATTTCGAAACACAAACTAAAAACAAAAGTTTTTTTTTAACAAGATCAAATTAAGAGTCTTTCTGTAAAATAAATAAGTTCCGTGCATAATTTCTAAAATAACATGTTAGTTTTGTTAATATATATAATATTTTCTGAACTCACGACTTTTAAAGTTGGATTTAAATTTTTTGATTTTTAAATAAATTAATGTATTTCCTTCAAATTCGATCATAACGTTTAGACCGAGTTTAAAATGTTACATCATATCACTTTTCATTTTGGTTTATAAATTTCAATTTTTTTATTCTTCAAATTTGTGAGATCTAATTGACTTTCCTATTTTTCATTATTTGATATTTATGTACCTTCTGCATTAATCACTAACATGTAGGTTTGTTGACTGTAGGTATCATATTCAATAGCTTATTATTTTTTTCATATCAATTTACAATTTTTAAATATGTCATTATTTAGTTAATTTAAAATTGTGGCGAATAGCATGATTGGGTATAAGCTATGCAAGTAATTCATGTTTCATGGATATGTAATACAATTAAAGAAAACCCTGCTTATGTGTGCTAGTTGCCTAGAATTGAGATTTTTTAGATTTTAAATATTATAGTAAAATTATTTTTGTCCGTGATTTTTTATCTTCTTTAAAAGGATTTTTCAAGTTAAATTTGTGTGTTCAATTTCTTAATTTCATCCGTTATTTATACTTTTTCGTTGCTTAGTAGGGTCGATCCCCAACAAGAATTCTTTAGATTTTGTTGACACTAACAAATTAAACCTTAAGTACATAACTTTAGGGTTATTTGTTAATTAGTGAAATAATTTCAAAGAGCTTCTTTTAAGGGAGACTTGTTACTAACTATAACAAATGTATTAAAGAATATTGAATTTATCTTTGCATTGATGATCAAACTATTGAATCAAAATTTAGATTTCGTCTTTCACTAGATTCTGATCGTATTGATTTCATAATTTTCTTTGCGATATTTCTTTTAGTAATTTTATTTTTAATTTTTAATTTCAAAACCCTTGTTATTTTAATTTTAATTTATCTTGAATCGTTTCTTTTTGTTTAGATCAAATTTTGGTTTGTTTTGGTTGTTTTTTGTGTTTCAATTTATTCCGGCTTATGTTGGCCCATACCGGTTGGCATAAGGTTTTCACACTTTCAATAGAATTTTTACACTATTTTATTTTAAAAAGTAAGATTTTTATTTTATAGTTACATTTATAAATAAAATATAATCATTTGATTATGTTATTGGGTGTAATTAATATTTTTTAAAATATATTTTTCAATAAATATTTTGTATGTATACCGTTATGGTATATTTGCATATATAATATATTTTATCAACAAACTAAGAATTATACTATATATATATATATAAATACTAAAATATATTTAAGAAACAACAATAAGCCTGAAACAAAACATGAAATATAAAAAGTGTTTGGAAAGGTTCAAGCATTAATCAATTTATTTGCTCCAGTAAACCTTAATTATAGAAAACAAAATCTTGTTTAAAATGGATTAATTAAAAGTTATTATGCATATTGGGTTTTGCTATTAAGAGTTCTCTTTATTTGTTAATTTCATGTATGAAAATTGAAATATAAGTTTGATAAATAATTTTATTAAAATAATAAATTATTTGTTAGATATCAAATGATTTAGCTAATTATATTATTGCAAAATATAAAAATTTATGATGCTCATGCATCATAAAATAATACATATCATCATAATAAATTATTACAAGGACAAGTCTTACTATGGTGAATGATGGATTCAACATGAATCATGATCGTGTGCTCCATAAGTTTCATCACCAATCCTCAATGCATCCAATTAATTGTGAAAATTTAGAAAATAGAAAAAGCTTATGATGGTCGAGAAGATGTAACATAATGATTATTGATCGCGCTGAAACGTCACAGCAATGTGCAAGCATACACTGTCGATGCAAGTATAGTAGACAAAAGTAAATCTGTCGAATATCGATCCCACGAGGATGGGTGTCTATTGTCTAAAATTGTCAGTGCATTGAATAAGTAAAATTCAATAAATTGTGAGAATGGTTGTCGGAGCAATAATGTGAAAATAAAGATAAAATATAATAGAGGTAAAACGGGATCCAGAACGTGAATAGTCAACAAAAAGATAAGTGTGGCTTACAAAGTTAAGAATAACATGTAATTTGTTGGCGCAATGAAGTGCAATGAACATCTTACCAAACTTGGCTTTTCTATTAGATCTATGACTTTAGTATGCACACTAACCACACCTTTCAGTGCTGGCAATGTATCACACTTAAGAACAAGTGGATCAAATTTCTTCAATCCCCAAGCAACTTCCGTAGTCTTGCTTGTTAGTTTAAACTGTCACTGCACCTTCTAGTGACTGCGACTGCAATAACACTTCCGTGCTAAAACCATTCAAACCCAAAGATTAAATAGTAAAGGCAAGCTTGGTGATCAGTGTTTTTACGACACAATGATTGTGAAAGCGTACACACGTCGATGCAAGTATAGGAAATAGATCCCACGAGGAATGGGATCTTGATGTCTAAATGTTGGAGCAATCAATACTAAAATTAATTGTAATGTGAGTACCGATGTCAGTGCAATATGTCAAATTTGTACACTAAAATTACATATCAATGTTAACACAATCAGAGTCAAATGTCAAGTGTTAGATGTCAATGTACTGAAAATAAATTGAATGGGTTGAGTGTTGAGTGCTGAATATTTAAATTGCATAAAATGCAAAAGTGATCAAGTGTAAAGGGTAAAAATGGTTCACTGAATATTGCTAAGTTGCAACGCTAGATGTGTCGACAAGGTAAGATATAGACGAATTGTTGATGCAATAAAGTCCCTTTGAGTTCTTACCAACAACAGCTCCCTACTTAATCCCAACTCAGATACAATCACTCCACCTCTCGGTGCGAGTAACGATGTGTATCCAAGAACAAGTAACCGATTTTTATCCTAGTCCCGAGCAGCTCTCACCTAACCCACTTGTTAATCTAACTTGTCACCGCATCTCTCGATACTGCAATTTCACTTTCGTGTTTAGAGCAGTAGATCCAAGAATAAACAGATAAGTAGTGTAAAGTAAGAATCAAAATGATCTAACATCAAAAGAAACTCTCGTATTCATTTAATATCATCAAAATCCATCATCGTTTAAGAAGAATTAAAGAGTACAACGAAGCTTACTATCTCTAGATTATTTGGCCTACTCCCTAATTGTTCCTCTTGTTCGGCATCAAGCACCTCTCGTTAGAAGCAGTTGTAGACTTTCTTCATCAGCTCCCCGATTTCCAGCTCAAATCTCAAATTCACACAAAATTTTCAGAATTAAATCCCTTCGCTCTTAATGATTTGTTTCCTTCTTTGTTTGTCTATTTATAGCCTTTAAAATGTTTCAGGATTCAGTCTTCTCTCTCAGATCTAGATTTGGATTTTGCAACTATCAAAATTAGTTAGGATACAGCTGTGCACTCACGCAGTTCTAGTATGTTCTTCATAGATCTACAGATTGTCGCTGCATTGCTGAACGCATTTTGAGATTATAATTACAGCGACATTTGTGAAATTCCTGCGTTGGTGCTTCTAGTTGTGAATTCAGCTTAACTTTACTCATTCAAGGTTTAGTTTCAATGCTATGACATCTCTTGGTCGCAATAACCAGGTGATCTTGTGGCTGCATTCGTCCATCATTAAGCTTCTAGGCTTTATTCCTGCGCTGACAATATTAAGACTCAATATATCGGCTACTTGCGTCAATATTAGTACAAAAATAGATAAAAATAACAAGAATTTAAACTAATTATTAATGAGTTGGAAAACATGAAAACTAAGTATAAAATGCTAATAATGCATGCTAAATGAAATAAAAAAGAGACAATTTAAACATTAAATTGGGAGGAAAATCTGTCATTTGTAATACCATCACATGGATAAAATATCAATTAGTTTAAATATCAAGTGTACTTTCATACAATCTTGAAATAACATGAATTACCATCATTTAAGAAAGAAATATAAAAGAACAAATGGAGTACTATATTCCTAGTTCACTCAAAATGCTCCCTTACTCTCCCTCTTGTGTCACACTTAGGAACTCCTTGTCAAGAGCTAGTCTGCATCGCCTTCACGTTGATTCACCCAAGGGGTCTCAAGCCTCCATAGCCGAAAAGCTCAAAACCTAGGTTGAAGAAGATAATATTACAAAATTGGGAGACTAAAAGAAGAGAGACTCCTTTCCTTCATCTTTGTGTGTGCTTATATTTAGCCTCAAATGTACAGGTTTCTCTTCTGCAAAATTAAGTTGTACAGTTGGTTATATCGGATTTGACAGCTCACACATTTTTGTTCTTATCAGACAACTGTTAGATATGGTGATAATTCTGGCGCAATTCTAGACATGTTCATGTAGCGACAATTCTGGACATGTTCATGCAGTGGCATTTCTAGGTGCAATTGAAGAATACTTATGCAGCGATAGTTCTGGATGCAATTTGAAGAATACTTATGCAGCGATAGTTTTGGATGCAAATTGAAGAATATTTACGCAGTGATAGTCTTGGGTAAATTTTGAAAATATTCCTGCGGCGACAGTTTTGGATACAATCTGGAAGTGCTCAAGCGGCGACAACCCTGGACACCTTCATGCGTTGATCTTTCTAGACAGATTCCTGCATTGACATCTTTGGATGCAATATTGAACAACTAATTATGGAAAAATTAGTAGCAAAAATAGTATAAAATTAAAAAAAATTAAACCAAACATCGCTGAGTTAGAAAATGCAATTTACTAAACTAAAAAAATGCTAAAATATGTACTAAGAACAACTAAATGGGAACAAAATATCCAATAAATGGGCCAAAAACATATGCTCTTTCTAGTACCATCACACTCCCAAACTTGAGTTTTTACTTGTCCTCAAGTAAAATAGAACTAGCAAAGTTATAGCAAAAATTTTATCAAGGCAATGATCATTCTAGCAACTGAAATCCTTTGAAATCCTAATGCATGAATTAAATTCAAATGACTAAATATTGCGCCAACAATATATAGGTATGAATAATTAAAATTGCAACTTCATCAATCACAGCGTCATGCTTTAAATCCTGAATTTTATCTACCAATACAACATTTATTGTACACTAATATAAATATTTTTCTTTTTCTTTTTTTTTTTTGTCTTTTTTTTATGTGACTGAGGGATTTCGTTGCATTACTGTACCCTTATTCTTGAGAAGTAATGATGGAGTGCAATAAATCCCCAGGGAATACGTAATTGCAACGACACACACTCATGCAGCGACAGCCTTTGGCGAGATTACTTTTTCTAACGCTTGCATCAGAGTGCTCCCTCTTGAATAGTTCACAATACACCCACATTGGAGTGTCTTTTATTTATACTATATACATATACAAGCAGCTGTAAAAGGCAATTTCATTCAAGATTCAAGGAATGATGCTAGTTATCCCATTACTAATTCAATCTAAATCATTCATCAAAGAATTTAAAATACAACATTCAATCAAATTTATCCAACTCAGCGTGTTGCAGCCGAAGATGTGGCTGCATGGCTCTTCTTCTTTTTGCATTTATGCTCCTCTTTGCGTCTCTTCTTGTCTTTGGTATGCTTTCTCTTCCTTTTCTTTGGCTTGGTTGGATGTTCGGATTGCTCCTTTGCATTAGGCTGCGCCCCGACATCATCGACCGTGACATCAAATAGGTGAATTTCAGCAAGTGGTGCAATATAAAGTACCATGGCTAGAGGACTGAAATCCTTATTACTGACCGTCATAGCCTCCGCCTGACTCACTTTAGGTGGGGCCAAATCATCAGATGATGCACCCACAAGTTCAGGTGAGGTGACAAATTCCTCAATCGAATTTTTCGCGACATCAGGTACTTCTCTTCTTTCTTCTTTTTCTTTTGTTTGAACTTCGCATGGTCTATGGACTGCTCCTCAGTTTCCATCTCTGCTTCGACATCATCAACTGCTTCATTCGTAGGTCCAGTTTAGACCACTATCGCCCAAGGGTTTTCATCAGCAGCTTCCACCTAACTCACTCCATTTTACGCCAAGCCTTCAGTTATTGCACCCACAACTTCAAGTGCGGGGACAAATTTCTCAGCTAAATTTGCCTCGGCATCTATTTCTTCATCTTTTTTTTCCTCCACATGAACTTCTTCCATTTTCAACATTAAGTCAGTAGGTGCAGTATAATTGTACAAAATTACGCTGACAATGGAATCCTAATGCATCGACAATGGTGTTTACTTATTCCTCAGTCGGTGCAGACACAATATTTGTTCCTTCTTCTTCAAGTGCTTTGTACTCTTTTATTCTCCACACGGTCCTAAAAAAATTTCCACTCTTTCTTACGTTTTTTTTTCCAATTTCATAACTTCTTAATTAGAATATAGGTATCAAAATTATGCTTTCATTGAAATCACATAATGCCTTTTAATATATTGATCACCAATAAAATAGGGTATTGAGAAGCTCTTGGGATCCTTAAATTCTTGGAGCAATTTAATTGTCATGACAATGCACCCTTCAGTAAATGCGATTTCTTTGACTTCTCCCAATCTTTTCTTGTTTGACCATGCATCATTAAGTTTCTGAGGTTGTTTTGTTGTAGCATTTGTGGCGACAAAATGATATGATTCTATCTCTGCAATATTTTGTTTAACCTCTTCAGTTACAGTTTGCTTTTCAAATTGTTCTGACATCTTTTCATTGTCGAGATCTGAATTATCTTCCTTTACTGTAGCATTTGTAACAACATCAATTACTTAAGTCTCACTTCTAGGAATGATTCCCTCATAATGCTCTTGCCCATGTGATATCGAATTCTCACTATCAATCGACAAAGATTCTTGTGGTCACAAATTTATTGCGCTCACAATCTGGCCAACTTGATATTCTAGAGCTCGTATGGATTCAGTTTCACTTTGAAGCATAGCTTTAGTCTTGGAATTATATTGTCTCAGTAAATTTTCAATTGATGAAAACTTTGATGCTTCGTCTTGCTGGATATTTTGCCTTGACAAAGGTTGATCATAATTAGGTAGTGTCCACTCAGATCTAACATCATTGTTTATACTTCTAGGGTCTTCATTGTTCCAACAAAAATTTGGATGTTGCTCCCACTCTAGCTTGTAGGTGTTGGAATATGGATTTTCATTTCGATAGGAAGTCCCCATGTGGTACACATTTGCTGTATTTGATGGGCATTTTTCAAACCGATGGTTGCTTCCATAATAATCGCAAATTGTCACAACAAATTTCCATTCTGCAATTGTTGTAGCATTCTACATTGAATTACTCATATTAGTCAAAGAAGATACTTGGGCAGTTATGGTATCGATCTCTATTTTTATAGCATCACTTATGCTAGTCCAACATCTTGAGGTTCTATACACGCCATTCCTACCCATACTTCACTAAAAGAAAATGTAAAAGAAAAGAACAAAAAGGAAACAAGTTAGTGACAAATAAAATTTAGATAATAAAGAATAAATGCAAAGACAAAAAAAGACATCAAACAAACACCATCCCCAGCAACGGTGCCAAAACTTGATCACGCTGAAACGTCACAGCAATGTGCAAGCGTACACTGTCGATAAAAGTATAGTAGATAAAAGTGAATCTGTCGAATATCGATCCCATGAGGATGGGTGTCTGCTGTCTAAAATTGTCGGTGCATTGAATAAGTAAAATGTAATAAATTGTGAGACAAGGTAAAATGAGATACATAACATGAATAGTCAACAAAAAACTAAGTGTGGCTTACAAGGTTAAGAATAACAAGTAAATTGTCGGCGTAATGAAGTGTAATGAACATCTTACCAAACTTGGCTTTTCTATTAGATCTATGACTTTAGTATGCACATTAACCAAACCTTCTCGTGCTACCAATGCATCACACTTAAGAACAAGTGGACCAAATTCCTTCAATCCCCAAGTAACTTCCATTGTCTTACTTGTTAGTTTAAACTATCACTACACCTTCCAGTGATTGTGACTGCAATAACACTTCCGTGCTAAAATCATTCAAACCCAAAGATTAAACAGTAAAGGAAAATTTAGATAAAACATCAATTAGCCTAAATATCAAGTGTACTTCCATATAATCTTGAAATAACATGAATTACCATCGTTTAAGAAAGAAATATAAAAGAACAAATGGAGTACTCTATTCCAAGTTTACTCGAAATGCTCCCTTACTCTCCCTTTTGTGTCACACTTAGGAACTCCTCATCAGGAGCTAGTCTGTATCTTCTTCACGTTGATTCACCCAAGGAGTGTCAAGCCTCCCTAGTCGAAAAGCTAGAAAGCTAGGTTGAAGAAGATAATATTACAAAATTGGGAGACTAAAGGAAGAGAGCCTCCTTTCCTTCATGCTTTGTGTGTGTTTATATTTAGCCTAAAATGTACATGTGTCTCTTCTGCAAAATTAAGTTGTACAAGTTGGTTATACCAAATTGGATTGCTAACACATTTCTATTCTTATCAGACAGTTGTCAGATGCGGTGGCAATTTTGGGCGCAATTCTGGACACGTTCATGCAGCGACAATTCTAGACATGTTCATGCAGCGACATTCTTAGGTGCAATTGAAGAATACTTATGGAATGATAGTTCTTGATGCAATTTGAAGAATACTTTTGCAGTGATAGTCTAGATGCAGTTTGAAGAAAATTTATGCAGTGACAGTCTTGGGTGCATTCCAGAAATATTCCTACGATGACAGTTTTGGGTGCAATCTGGAAGTGTTCATGCAACGACAACTTTGGACATCTTCATGCATTGATCTTTAAGGACAGGTTCTTGCACTGACATCTTTGGATGCAATACTAAACAACTAATTGTGGCGGCATTAGTAGCAAAAACAATATAAAATTAACGAAAATTAAAGCAAGTATCATTGAGTTAGAAAATGCAATGTACTAAAGTAAAAAATGCTAAAATATGTACTAAGGGTAACTAAATGGGAACAAATTATCCAATAAATGGGGCGAAAACATATGCTCTTTCTAGTACCATCAATTACCTTCCTTCACCGTCAAGAATTTTAATAAGTCTTCAAATTCATACTTCAACCCTCCTTCCTATTATATATTTATAATTAATTTTATTATATTAAAAAGAAATTTTATAAATATAAATAATGTTATATCCAGAAAAAGAAAACTCATTTCAATGTTCAATATATATGAAATGTTGCAAAATTATTTTCTTCTAATATATTTACTTTTTTATGATTAAGTTTAAAGAAATTCAATTATTACATCTTAGCCCTAGCCAATCATTTGCTCAATTAACTATTTCGTAAATATAAAATATGTTTACATTAATAATTTCATATTTAAATAAAAATTCAGGTCAATTTGCTAAAATTTATAAAAGATCTTGTTCACGGCCCAACACGTATTGGTCAAGTCTATTGAACTGGGCGGGAAGTGTGAGCTTGCCTTGAAAGGTCTAATCAAGCAAATTAAGTCAACACTTAAAATTTCTTGTTCAAGTTTAGACCCAAATTGGTAGTCATATCGAAGGGATAATTTTATGCTTAAATATATCTAATCATAATATAAAAAGAAGCTAATATATATAATTAAATGAGTAAGCATAAAACCTTGGTTCTAAAACTTCATGTTTTCTCTTTTGTTAAAATGATGTTTAACCCCTAGCCAACTTTTTCAAATGTTGCAAGGTTCTGACTATCGGTATTATACCATATTGATCTTCACTATAACATTATAATCGGATTAAAAAATAGTAAGATAGATAAAATCAATCAAATGCATGAGAATTTCTTTTCATAATCATTGACTTTGATTCTTCATGCATATTTAACTTATTTCGAGAAAGTATAGGAAAATTGTATTGGCATACAAATACAATACCAACTTCAATATTGTAATGGGAACGGATTGTTGAAGAAGGTTTTTAAGCACAGGAAGCATGTCAAGGTCCTTATTAGCTTCGTTGTATTTAAAATTATCTCTAAATAAATAAGAGTGATATATAATGAAAATTTTAAGGTTAGCAATTTTTACACAATAGTCACCTCAATAAAGAAGTAATTTATTTACTTTTCCTAAACAAGAGGTGATGACAAAATGGAGATAGAAAAATTGACCGCGAGTCTTAAAATTTGAATTTAAAATAATTTCTAAAAAGTAATTATACGAACATATAAAGAAGTTAATTATTTTCAAATTTTAGGGGAGAATTTATGTGAAACAACCATTCCATCTATTTCACAAGTTTGTTTGATTCCCGTGGAATGCTTTTTGAACTTTCGGGAGGTTAAAGTAAAATTGTACTCTTAATTGAGTGTACATGTCTACTTTTATATCAACTATAGGATACTGTACTGAAAAATAAAGTTTTACGCTTTTGATATAACCAATAAAAAAATAACACAAATTAGTTTTACTCAGTTGATTAGTTAATTTGATTCTATACGAACTTATGTTATTTGTAGTTTCGAATTGAAGTAAACTAAGAGGAACGTAAATAAATAAATGAAAACATGATTTCGTAAGTTCAAATCTTGCTCATTTTCAGCACAAGTAGGGCGAAAGACATCAAATAGCTTCTGTGGAAAAAATTATCCTTGATAGTGAGTTGATTGAGCTACTTATAGTCAACTCAAAGTCTCCAACTATCATCTTTCTTCTTAACCATGACTATAGAAGAGGTGAAAGAACTACAATTATGCCTAATGATACCAATGTCCAACATTTCAGCAACCCGCTTTTCAATTCCATTCTTTTGATTTGCATGGTGCTTATAAGGTCGAATCCTCATGGTTTGAGATTCATCCTTGAGGTGTGTATGCGATAGTCTTCGGGTCTGCTAGGAGGGAGTCCATTTGGCACTATGAACATCCCCGCAAATTGTTCTAATAGATTGTTCAAAGGTAACCATTTGGTTTATAGATATTGGATCAGGACTAAGCCTAGGCTCAACCTTCAGAACCAGAAGATAAGCATATGGTGTATGAGATCTCCCACTTGCAAAAAGGATAAAAGTAATTTTGTGGCTTTCTTATGTGAAACAAGCTGTGAATCTTTAGGGGGCACTCTTTTTAATGTCAACCACTTGGACTAATGTTGGAAGTTCATAGTCGACGTATTGAAATTCTCGAGTATAAGGCCCAATGAGACTAGCTATTATACTCCCAATACTAATTTAAACCTTGTTAATGGCAAGACCATAAAGTCAACAATGAAGCTATCTCCTTATACAGTCCATGACGCATCTTTGCAAACCTCGAAAGTGTAAAGTTATCCGCATCTGCTACAGTCACACTTAATTGACATCCTGGTCAGATATTCAAATAAAGTTCCTTAGCTAATCCCTTGTCCAAAAAATTAAGAGCACTTCTTGAGTCAATAAAGGCACTAAGGCAATGTTTTACCACTAGATATTGCACTCTCACAGTTTGGAACTTGTTGAGAATGTGTCTTAGATTTCTTGAATAATAGGTATGTAGGTCAAGTCTTTAAAGATTTTTTAGTTTGTGGCATGATTTTTGGAGTAAGTTAGGATGTGGCTGGATATCGACATAATATATATTTTATTATGTTTTTAGTTATATAATTTGAACAATGCAATAGATTATTGTGTGCTTCCAATATATTTTTCTGTCACATTTTGTGTGTTTCATATTGTTTTACTAAAATACCAACAATTTGCATCAGAACTCTTATCTTAAGGGATTTGTGAGTCGAGAGAAATAGATAAGCTTTAGACATGGAAGCAAACACAACATTTTCTCATATTGTTCCACCAATTTTTTATGGTGAAAACTATTAAGCTTGGGCTAAGTCTATCTTGATGCGATGGATCTTTGGGAAGCAGTAGAAGAAGACTACAATATTTCGTCATTGCTAGCAAATCCAACAATGAATCAACTAAAGACTCACAAAGCGAAGAAGACAAGGAAGTCCAAAGCTAAATCATGACTTTTCTTTGTTGTTTCAAACAAATTATTTATAAGAATCATGAATTTGGGTTCAGCAAAAGAAATTTAGGACTACCTCAAGAAAGAATACCATGCAAATGAAAGAACAAAAAATATAAAGCTGCTAAATTTGATCAGAGAGTTTGAAATGCTAAATATTATTCTGACAAGTTGTAGGGCTTAGTAAACAAGGTAAGATTGCTAGGTAAGTATTTTTTTATGATAAAATAGTGTGAATTTTTTTTTATCACTTTGCCTGAAAAATATGAGTCTAAAATTTCATCATTAGAAGAATCTAACGATTTTTCAAGTATATCATTGGCAGAATTAGTGAATGCATTGTGGACTCTAGAACAAAAGAGAAAGATGAGAAAAGAAGCATTAATAGAGGGTGCTTTCCAAGCAAAGTTTGATATTTAGGAGGCAAAGACAAGAAAATTAAGGATAAGACCATGAATAATAACAACAATGAGACATATCCACAATATCCATACTGTAAGAAGACAAATCACATGCCAAAGAAGTAGTGGTGGAGGACTGATACCAAAAGCAGGAAATGTGGTAGTATTGGGCACATAGAGTGTGTTTGTAAGTCTCAACAACATGAAAAGGCAAAAGCATCAATTGAGCAACAACAACATGAGTTCATTTTTGTGGCGACACGTTTCTCTACAAGTGATAGCTCTAGTGATTCCTGGTTGATTGATAATAATTGCACAAATCATATGACTGATGCCCAAACACTTTTCACAGAACTTGATAAAACTATCATTTCCAAAATAAAAGTTTGAAATGGTGAGTTTGTTCCAGTTAAAGGAAAAGGAACAGTGGTTATTAAAAGTTTAACCAGTTTGAAATACATAACTAATGTTTTATATGTTGCTAACATTGACCAAAATCATCTTAGTGTTAGGCAGTTGATTGAAAAAGGTTTTGTTGAGTATGTCTCATATTACTGTCAAATAAAAGATTGCTTGCAAGTCAAGTTAAACAAAATTTGTTTTCTTTCTAGAAAATTCAGTCATTATTAGTATAATATATTTTGCATTTATTAGCATAATTTATTTTACTTATGAATTTAGACTATAAATAGGCTCATTTGCAACCTTAGATATACACACTCATTAGAGATTAGAACTCATAACACGTTTGGAGAATTTTGTGTTTACATTTTAAGGGTTCTATGTTTTTGGGTTTCGAGGTATAGTTTTTATCTCCATCATTTGTACTCTTCATTCTTTTATCGTTATAGTAAAATTATCTTTACACGTGGTTTTTTATCCTCTTCAAAGGGATTTTTCTACGTTAAATTTGTGCGTTCAATTTCTCAATTGCTTTCGCTATTTACTTTTCGTTGCTTAATCAGTCGATCCCCAACAAGTGATATCAGAGCTAACTCAATTTTTATAGATTAACTCATTCAAAGATGGCAACAATAAGGTTTGACATTGAGAAATTCGATTGTGTCACAAATTTCAATTTGTGGCAAGTTTGAATGATGGCAATTCTAATTCAGATCGACTTGAAAAACATCTTTACCGAGAAAAAGCCCAAGAATCTAGATCGATCAGAATGGGAAGAGCTTGATGAAAAGACCCTGTCTGCAATCTAGTTATGCCTTGCGAATAAGGTATTGCAGGAGGTATTGATAGAGAAGATCTCATTGATAGCATTGCAAATGACATATTTTTCTCCCTAAATTAGTGTTTTAATTATCTCTTTTATATCATATTTTGCATGCATCATAAGCATTTCATACTTAGTTTTTATATTTTCTAACTCATTGCTAGTTGATTTAAATTCTTGTTATTTTTACCTCTTTTTGCACTAATGTCGCTACGAGCAGCTGATATATTGCGCCTTAGAATTGTCAGTGCAGGAACTCATCTTAGAAGATCAATGCTGGAAGAAGAATGCTACCACAACTATAGCTTGGAATTACGGCCAAAGATGTCGACGCATAGAAATTTTTACTTTACATGAGTGAATTCAAGCTACAAGTACATCTGCAAGCTACGGTGCAGGAATTTCACATGTTGTCGCCACAATTAAAGAATTCAGATAGCGACCAGAAATATGGTGACAATCTACAGATTTATGAAGAACACACCAGATCTGTGTGAGTGCACAGCTAGAATTTAACTAACTTTGACAGCTGCAATTACATATGCATTTGAGAAAAGATGAAATCTATCATTCTTGAGGCCAGAAAGCATTCAGAGTTGCAGCCACAAGTTGGTCTAGAAATGCGGCAACTTGTCACCGCAAATTATAAGTTACACCGACAATTTGCAATAGTCTAGTAAACAAATCAGATCTGTACAACTGTCAATAACAAACTTTTAGAGCTATACAAAGTAGTTGGATCTGAGAATGGAGAAAATTTACAATTTCTTGAGCTTATAAATAGAGGAAAGAAAAGGAGATAAAGATCAAGGAGTGAAGAATTTAAACCTCAAAATCTCTCAAATCTTCAAGCAAGCTACTACGGAAGCTTGACGCCAGAGTTCGGTGAGCTGATGCAGTGAGTGTGAAATGATTTCGTACAAGGAGTGCTTGGTGCTGCACAAGAAAAGCTGTTAAGGAATAGTCCTAGTAGTCTAGAGAAAGCTTCGATTTTATTTGTTAATCACTCTTTTATGTTGATGAATTCTAATTATATCTGAATGAATACAAGAGTATCTTTTAGTGTTAGATTACTTTGATTCTTATTTAATGTTTTTCATTTGTTTATTCTTGAATTCAATTGCATTAAACATGAGAGTGAAAATGTAGTCTACCGACATCGAGAGATGCGGTGACAAGTTGAGTTAACAAGTAATTTAGGCGAGAGCTGCTTGGGATTGGAAGAGATTATGGTCACTTGTTCTTGGGTAGACAACATTGCTCGCATCGAGAGGTGGGTTATTATGGGTACTTGAATAAACAAGGAATTTTTATTGCTAAGATTTCATTAGAACTTCATTGCTGCGATAGTTCATCTATTCAAAACCTTGTCAACGTATCCAACATTGCGACCTAGCAAAATTAGTGATCCACTCCAGATCTTCACACTTGATCACCATTTACTTTTATGCATTTTAAATATTCAACACTCAACAATTTTGATTTACTTTATGTTGCTCTGATATTTAACCTTTGGCATTTAACTCTAATTGCATTGATAGTATTAACAATTTTAGTGTGCAGATTTGACTTAATTACGCTAACATCTTTACTCACATTTCATCTAATTCCAATATTAGTTACTTCGATAGCTGAACATCAAGAACTCATACCCTATGGGATCGATATCCTATAGAATTGTCTATCAACTATACTTGCATCGACGTGTGTTCGCTTGCACATTTGTCACTATGTTTCATTTTTGTTGTTCACTTTTACATTTTTCTTTTAGCGGAAATATGGCTAGGAACGAGGTATATAAAACCTCAAGATGTTGGACTAGCATAAGTGATGCTATAGATGTAACAGCCCGCTTTTCAGTGGTGTCGAAAACAGTGATTTTGGGAACTACAAAACCGACTGAAAATTTTTTATAATGAGTGTTTAAATTAAATAAGTCAATAATAATTTTATATGGAATTTTGAATTGACGAATTTTAACTATTGAATTAAAATTTAGTAAGTGGTTTAGTTCAAAAGTCAAGTGGTTTTAGAAAATGAGGTATCAAGACCTCATTTTTAAAATTAAAGGCCGTAAATATTTTTATTAAATATTTACTGAGGCTTATTATATGTGAATTGAAGTTTGGTTGGTAATTTTGATGATTAATTGCTTAATTAAGGAAAGAGGAGTAAATTGTAAAAGAGGTAAAAGTTAATTGCTATTGATTAAAAATAAAAGGGACCAAAGTGGTAATTATACTAAGGTCAAAAAGTCCAAGCGGTGGAGGATATGATTACCTTCCACTAACTTTTGGGATATTTATTCATTTGGTCCTAATTAGTTTAGGATTAAATTGAAATTAAGCTTGTTTTTAGTTAAATTAAAAATAATTGAGGGGCTAATTGTGCAATTAAAACACTCCTTAGATGGTAATTATACCATATATTTCTATATTGGACATTTATGGATATGATTTAGTAATTTTATAATTTAAAATAAAAGGGTAAATTGGTAAATAGTTAAAATATAAGTTAAATTAAATGAAAGTAAAGGAATGGAAAACATTTTCTTCGTTTCTTCTTCATAGGAAAGGCCGAAACTCCATGGTTAGGGTTTGGAGCACTCGTCCAAGCATTGAGCTCTTGGATTGGGTGAGTAAACATTGCTCGTTTTTAGTAATTTTTATGTTTTTGAGTTCGTTTTAGTCTGATTTTGCTAATCCGGTGACTAATTTATAAGACTGTTAAATGTTGTGGATTATACCATTGATGATTTTTATACATTCTTGAAATTTTATGATAGATTATTAGTTTTGGTTGCTGAATAGGACTATCTTGTAAAGTAGTTTTTGATGATTTTAACGTTTAAGGACTAAAATGTTAAAGTGATAAATTTGCAAGGACTTAAGGTGCAATAATGGTAAAAGTGGATTGTATTGAAGTACTATAGTATTCGAATGAACTTGATTTTATTTTAAAATGGTTAATTTGCAAGTTTTGAGTTAAGGGACTAAATTGAATAAAAGGAAAGTATTAGGGGTAAAATCGTAATTATCCCAAAAGGACCAAATTATGTTAAATGCTTTGATTATGTGTTTTAATTTGAAATCTGGATGAATTATTGATTTAGATTACGATCGTGCCATAGATCGCAAAAAAGGGAAATTAGCATAATAGTCCCTAAAGTTTAGGCAAACTGCAATTTCATCCAGTAAGTTCATAGTGTTAGCTTATCTAAATTGTATGTTTCTTGTAAATTCACTGTTGTTATAGCAACTCGAGGAAGGTTAAATTGAATAAACAAAATGTCAAGCTTGGGGCCGGTTATTTGATTTGAAACAATAGTTAGGATCCTACATATGTTGCAGTATCCTGACAGCTTGTGTCAACAGCATCACAAATTGATAGATTTTGAATGAATAGTGAATTATGGATCCCTCCGATGGCTGATTCTTCGCGTAGTCGTAGATTCTAGCAGCATCGAGAGTGGGAAATTTTGGACCATATCGATGGCTAAATCTTCGCGTATGTCGCGGATTCTCATCAGCTTGTGTGAGCAGCATCGTATACTAGTTAAACTCTGTCTAGGCTCATAAGAGGTAGCCATTCTGGGCTCGTGCTTGTATGAGCTAAAGTTGTCTAGGCTCGTATGAGCTAAATTTCTGGAAGACTCAATGAGATCAATCTGATGTTAATACCACGAGATACGAAGATATTTCATTACTCTGTCCGTAATCGAATATGTTATTCTGTAAGTTAATTGTTCTTACGAACCTACTAAGCTTTGTAAGCTTACCTATGTTTTTGTTTACTGTTTTGTATCCTCAAGAAAATCACACTATCTCGGGAGCTTGTTCAGTAAACTTTAAATCACTTGGTTATATGGCATGTACTAGGATGGTGTTGTCCTTATATTACTTATTTAGGATTGTTGGATTCTTTGATATGATCTTAATGAAATATTGTATGCTTGTTCAATGTGAAATATAGACTTTAAGTAATATGATATATTAGGATTGTGTTACTTGAGTTGTTTTGTTGAAATGGTTAAATAGCATGGTAACATTTGGATGAATGATTTGATAGGTATGATTTTGAGAAATTGGTAAATGCTGTAGATTGTTGTGCAAACTTGGAAATTTATGTATGTAATTGACATCTGCATACTTGTTTCAGTAGAACCCATAGTTGTATCAATAAAAGTACATGGTAGGAGAGAGGTTGCTCACGAACTTGATTTGTATCAGTAGATGATAAGTATCGGTGGTTCTACTCATAGAAGTATCGGTTGCTTGTGAACATGTATCGGTAGAAGTGGTAGGGTAGAACTTTTTGCCCAACAGGTACCGATACTTGTCCAACAAGTACCGATAGAAGTCTCAAAAAATCATGAAAGTGACCTTTTTGCCATTGTTGAATTGTGATTATAATCAATTCATGATTTATGATGTGTTGGATGCATATCCTTATTAAATTAGATTAGATGAAATAAAAAAATGATGAACAATGATAGATGAACAGTAAGACACCAAGACCTTGACCGACGACAATTTTGGGTTTTGGGTGTTACAATAGAAATGGAGCTCGATGCCGTAAATGCTGAGATATCTTCTTTGACTAATATGAGTAATTCAATGCAGAATGCTACAGCAATTGCATAACGGAAATTTACAATGACAATTTGTAATTACTGTCGGGGTAACCATGAGTTTGAATAATGTCCATCAAATCCAGCAAATGTGTACCACATGGGGAATTTATCGAAATTAAAATCCATATTCCAGCACTTACACGCTAGGGTGGGAGCAACATCCAAAGTTTTTTTGGAACAATCAAGACCCTGGAAGTATAGACAATGATGTTATATCCGAGTGGACATTGCCCTATTATGATCAACCTTTGTCAAGGCAAAATATCCACCAAGACGAAGCATCAGAGTTTTCATCAATTGAAAATTTGCTGTGACAATATATTTCCAAGATTGAATCTAGGCTTCAGAGTGAAACTGAATCCATATGAGCTCTAGAATATCAATTTGACCAGATTGTGGGCGCAATAAATTTGTAACCACAAGAAACTTCGTCGAATGATATTGAGAATTCAATATCACAAGAGCAATAGCATGATGAGGAAATCATTCTCAGAATTGAAACTCAACTAAATGAAATTGTTAGAGATGCTACAGGAAAAGAAGATAATTCAAATCTCAGCAATAGAAAGATGTCAGTGAAATCTGAAAAGAAAACTGTAGTTGAAGAGGTTAAAAAAAATATTGCGGCGACAAAATCAGATCACTTTGTCACCAGAAATGCTACAGTAAAACAGCCTCAGAAACTTGAAGACATATTTTCAAAGACGAGAAGATTGGGAGATGTCGAAGAAATCGCATTTATTGAAGGGTGCACTGTCATGACAATTAAATTTCTCCAATAATTTAAGGATCCTAGGAGCTTCTCAATACCCTATTCCATTGGTGATCGGTATATTGGAAAGGCATTATGTGATTTCAATAAAAGCTTAATTTTGATGCCTATATCCATAATTAAAAAGTTACGAAATTGGAAAAATGTAAGAAAGAGTGGAAATTTTTTGGGACCGTGTTGAGAATAAAAGAGTATGAAGCACTTGAAGAAGAAGAAACACATATTGTGTCTGCACTAATTGAGGAATAAGTAAACACTATTGTCGGCGCATTAGGATTCCATTTCCAACACAATTTTGTATAGTTGTACTGTACCTACTGACTTAATGCTGAAAACAAACGAAGTTCATGTGAAGGAAGAAAAAGATTAAGATATAGATGTCGAGCTAAATTTAGCTGAGAAATTTATCCACTCACCTAACGTTGTGAGCGCAATAATTGAAGGCTTGGCGTAAGATGGAGCGAGTTAGGTGGAAGTTATTGATGAAAACCTTTGGCCAATAGTGGTCTATACTTGATCAACGAATGAAGCAGCTGATGATGCCGGAGTAGAGATAGAAATTGAGGAGCAGTCCACAGACCATGCAAAGCTCAAACGATAGTAAAAGCAGAAAGAAGAGAAGGACCTGTTGTCGCGACAAATTCGCTGAAGAATTTGTCACTGCACTTGAACTTGTGGATGCAACATTTGATGATTTGGCACCACCTGAAACGAGTCAGGTGGAGGCTGTGATGCCTACTGTTGAGGAGCAATCCACAGGTCCGGCCAAGCTAAAGGAACGAAAGAGAAAGTGCACCTAAGACAAGAAGAAACACAAGGAGGAACGGAAGCGCAAGAAGAAAAAGACCAATGCAGCCACATCTTCAGCTGCAGCACACTGAGTTAGTTTTTATATTTTAGCACTTAGTTTAATTTTCATGTATATCATGTAGCTGCAGTATAATTCTCCCTGCATTATTAATGTCATTGCATTTTTATTGTCACTGAATCTACATTGTCATTGCATTTTCATATATATATATATTAATGTCAGTGCATTAGGGACAATGCACACTTTAAGTTTGAGGGGAATTTGTGTGAAATGGAAATGCAATTCCACCCACATTTTTTAGAATTTACTGGTTTCTTTAGATAAATGAAATTTTGCAAAGTTACAAGAACAAAATATGACCACAATTTTTTATTTGATGTGTAATTCTTGAATTTTTTGGGATGCTGATATATGAATTGGGTGAATATGAATAAATATTGAACCTTCTATTTTTGGATGAATGATTGGAAATTCATTAGTAATGAATGGATAGTATCAATCTTTGAGATTTGAACTGACTTGCTAATTGTAGCAACATGTACTAATAAAAGACACTTCAATGTGAGTGCATTGTGACTTGTCAAGGGAGAACACTCCGCTGCATGTGTTAGAAACATCATCTAGCCAAAGACTATCACTGTAAGAGTGTGTGTCGACGCAATTACATACCTCCTGAGGGTTTGTTGCACCCCATCGTTACTACCCAAGAACAAAGGTAGAGTAATGCAATGACATCTCTCAGTCACTTATATAAAAAAAGAGAGAAATATATTGCAATAATGTTGTATTGGTTAAGGAAGGATTAAGATTCAAAGCATGTTACTAACATTAGTGAGGTTGTTGTTTTAATTATTCATGCCTATACATTGTCGGCGCATTATTCTATCATGTGAATACAATTTGTGCATTAGGATTTCAGAAAACTCAAGTTGCGAGAATAATGATTGTGGTGACATGTTTACTTGTTACTTTTCTACTTTTTGTTTACTTAAGGACAAGTAAAAAACTCAAGTTTGGGGGTGTGATAGCATTTCAAATGACATATATTTTCTCCCTAAATTAGTGTTTGAATTGTCTCTTTTATATCTTATTTTGCATGTGCATTTCATACTTAGTTTTTGTATTTTCTAACTCATTGCTAGTTGGTTTAAATTCTTGTTATTTTTACCTCTTTTGCACTAATGTCGCTACAAGCATCCGATATATTGTGCCTTAGAATTGTCAGTGCAGGAACTCATCTCAGAAGATCAATGCTGGAGGAAGAATGCAGCCACAAGTATAGCTTGAAATTACGGCAAGAGATGTCAACACATAGAAATCTTTACTTTGCATGAGTGAATTCAAGCTACAAGTACATCTGGAAGCACCAGTGTAAGAATTTCACATGTCGCCGCAATTAAAGAATTTAGATTGCGACCAGAAATGTGGTGACAATATGCAGATTTATGAAGAACACACCAGATTTATGTGAGTACAAAACTGAAATTTAACTAACTTTAATAACTACAATTAGATTTGGATCTGAGAAAAGATGAGATCTATCATTCTTGAAGCATAAAGCATTCAGAGTTGCGGCCTCAAGTTGGTCTAGAAATGCGACAAATTGTCGCCGCAAATTATAAGTTGCATCGACAATCTGCAACAGTCCAATAAACAAATCAGATCTGTACAGCTATCAATAACAAACTTTTACAGCTGTACAAAGTAGTTGGATCTGAGAATGGAGAAAATTTGCAATTTCTTGAGCTTATAAATAGAGTAAAGAACAAGGAGATAAAGAACAAGAAGTGAAGAATTTAAACCTAAAAATCTTTCAAATCTTCAAGCAAGCTACCATGGAAGCTTGATGCCGAAGGTCAGTGAGCTGATGGAGCGAGTGTGCAACGATTCCTGACAAAGAGTGCTTGGTGTTACATAAGAGGAGCGGTTAAGGAATAGTCCTAGTAGTCTAGAGATAGTAAGCTTCGATTGTATTCGTTAATCCCTCTTTTATGCTGATGAAGTCTAATGATATCTGAATGAATACGAGAGTATCTTTCAGTGTTAGATTACTTTGATTCTTATTTAATGATTTTCATTTGTTTATTCTTGAATTCAATTACATTAAACACGAGAGTGGAAATGCAGTCTACCGACATCAAGAGATACGGTGACAAGTTAAGTTAACGAGTAAGTTAGACGAGAGTTACTTGGGATTAGAAGAGATTCTGATAACTTGTTCTTGGGTACACAACGTTGCTCACATCAAGAGGTGGGATAATTATGGGTACTTGAGTCATGACTAAACAAGAAATTGTTATTGATAAGATTTCATTGGAACTTCATAGCTGCGACAGTTCATCTATTCAAAACCCTATCGACGCATCCTGCGTTACGACTTAGCAAAATCAGTGATCCACTCCAGATCTTCACACTTGATCACCATTTACTTTTATGCATGTTAAATATTCAACTCTCAACACATTTTGATTTACTTTACGTTTCTCTGACATTTAACCTTTGGCATTTAACTCTGATTGCATTGACAATATTAACAATTTTAGTGTGCATATTTGACTTAATTGCGCTGACATCTTTACTCATATTTCATCTAATTCCAGTATTAGTTGCTTCGACAACTGAACATCAATAACTCATTCCCTATGGGATCGATATCTGATAGAATTGTCTATCAACTATACTTGCATCAACATGTGTTCACTTACAGATTGCTGTGATGTTTCAGACGCGATCACTCATCCGCCTTATGAAAAAGTTTAGAAACTCTTTATGCAACTAAATCTCTAGCTAACCGTTTAGTATTGAAACAACGTCTATTTATATTTTGCATGAATGAAGGTGAGCTTCTTAGAGATCACATCAGCCAATTCATTACCCTTTTAAATGATTTAAATAATGTTGAGGTTCAGATTGCCGATAAAGATTAAGCTATTCTATTATTGTGTTCTTTACCCTGTTATACAAGTCTTTCAAGGAGACCCTGATTTATGAAAGAGACAAACTCTAATTCGAAGATGTGAATGGTCATTTGTTAAGTAAAGATAAGATCAACAATGAGTTTGGATCAGATAGCAAGGCTAATAGACAAGCTTTCTTTTTGGTAGCATCAAAGAAGTGAGACAAAAGGTGTTGCTATTGTAAGAAGTTAGGTTACATCAAAGAAGATTGTTATAAACTGTGAAATAAAAGGGCTGCTAAGAGTAACGAGGAAGATGTAGCTAGTGCTAATTTGGCTTGCAAAAGGAGTGATGATTTCTTATTAATGTCAACGAGTGATAGCTTCGAGCTTATGTCTGAGTGGATCCTAAATTCAAGATGTTCTTTCCACATGTATCCTAACAGAGAATGGTTCTTCACATACAGTTCGATTGAAGGTGGAGTTCTGCGCATGAAAAATGATTCATCCAATAAGGTAATCAATATTGGTTTTGTTAAAATTAGGATGCACAATGGAACGACTAGGACACTCTGAAATGTCAGGTATGTACCTAATTTACGAAAGAATCTCATCTCCTTGAGTATTTTAGACTCAAAAGGTTACAGAATCAACACCGAGTTGAACGACATTAAGGTATCTCGTGGGTAAAATGACTGACAATCTTTATATTCAGGAAGGGTTTACAATGACCGATGAAACTAGACATCCCTTGTCCGTTATGGAGTTGAAGTCAACTTGTTTGGAGTGAAGGCAACTTGGTCATAGGAGGGGAAAATGTATTATTGTTTCATTCAAGACAGGTTCTCTTTTGGATGTAGGCTTTGAAAAGTTAGGGCATTGTGTTCGTGAAAATCACACCCGGGTTAGTTTTGATTTGGCAATGCACCAGTCGAAGGCTAGAAGTCTTCCAGCTTTTAAGCATAGATCCGATTCAGTTAATTCCTTGCATAGTTCAAGATAAGCTCGTGGTGGGCTTTGGCAAAGATGACGTTGTGGAAATATAAATCAAGGTGGAGTTTTGTTGAGTATGCGTCATATTTCAGTCAAATAAAAGATTGATTGCAAGTCAAGTTAGACAAAATATATTTTCTTTCTAGAAGATTTAGTATTTATTAGTATTATATATTTTGCATTTAATAGCATAATTTATTTGACTTCCGAATTTAGCCTATAAATAGGCTCTTTTACAACCTTAGATGGACACACCCATTAGAGATTAGAACTCATAATACTTTTGCGGAAGTTTGTGTTTACGTTTTTAGGGTTTTTTTGTTTTTAGGTTTTAGGGTTTAGTTTTTATCTCTATCTTTTGTACTCTTCGTTCTTTTTCCATTATAGTAAAATTATCCTTTCCCGTGGTTTTTTATCCTCTTTGAAGGGGTTTTTCCATGTTAAATTTGTGTGTTAAATTTCTCAATTTTTTTCTCAATTTTACTTGTTTGTTGCTTAATTAGATCGATCTCCAACAAGTTTCAAGGTTATATTTGAAGATGAATGGTGTTTGATCAAAGACTCCTCAGTACTTTGATGACAACATCGATGATGTTCCAATTTGTAGCACAAGATCTTTATCTGAAATTTATGAAAGGTGCAATGTTGTTGTATTTGAGCCTATTGAGTTTAAAAAAGTTGAGAATGATGACATGTGGATTAAAACAATGAGAATAGAGTAGCCCGAGGGATTCCGAGTCAAGGGATAGGAGGAGAAAATCTACATGTTAAACAAGGCTTCATATGATCTTAAACAGACTCCTAGGGCCTAGTACAATAGGATTAATGAATATCTTCAAAACCTTGGATTTGTTAAAAGTCCAAGTGAAGCTAAACTATATGTGAAGAAAACAGATGTGTTAGCCAATGCTCTTCAAAAAGTTAAATTTAAAGTTTTAAGAAACAAACTAGACCTTTGCAATTACTAAGGTAAGGAGGAGTGTTGAGAATGTGCCTTTTGTAAACCAAGTCTTTAGGGAATTTTTAATTTGTGGCATGATTTTAGAAGTAAGTTAGGATGTGACTAGATATCAGCAGAATATATTTTCTGTTACGTTTTTAGTTATATAATTTGAACAATACAACAGATTATTGTGTGCTTCCAATATATTTTCTTTCACATTTTCTATGTTTCATATTTTTTTTTTTTACAAAAATACCAATAGAACTCAATAGAGCCTATGATAGATTAAGGGATAGCACTGGTTGTTTAGCAGTGGCCTCTTCATTCACCAATAAATCATGATTGTCAAGGCAATCAAAAAACCTTTGGCACTCCATCATCTTCAATCTATTCTGAAAGAATCTGGTAAAGTTGGGGCTTTGCACAACGGTGCCCTACTATGTACTTGTTACCATACCAACAACACAACCCACGCTTCCTCCTATGCTCCATCTCTGCATTTGTAAGACCCTTGGGTAATGTTCTCGGGTTATCACCTAATGGATGCTTAGAATTTCGTGAAGGAAGGGAAAGATTAGCATTAAAATTAGGAGGTTGGACATGAGGATTTGCTTTCGGTGTATGCAACAAGGGTGGTAAAGTATGGTTCTTTTGACCAGTGTTTTTTTTTTTGAACAAAACAGTTCAAAAGACCAACCTCAGCTTTTATTCAACCAAATCCTTAATAAAAGGTGATGGGTTTCACTAGGAAAATCCAAGTCAAGAAATAAATTACAACGATTATTAAAGCCTAACTCACTAAGAGAATCGACCACCTTATTACAAGCTCTATTACACCATGTAAGTTTACAATTATTTAAATGAGATAACAGAAGCTTGCACTATTTCATAATAAATCCCAACGCTGTAATATCCTCTCTGCTACTATTCACCTACTAATAATAGATGCATAGTCCCCTTCGATGCACACATTAGCCTATCCTTTGTTTTTGGCCCACGTGAGGCACCGCATTAGACAATCAGCGTCTACCCAATCGGCTTTCACCATATCTGAATTAAAAAACACCCCTCCCCCATTCACAAAACCCTCCATGTCACGAGCAATAAAACCCAAGCCTGCTTTATTATCAAACCATGCAGCATTAAAGTTTATCTTCATAACCTCATTCGGTGGTTTTAACCATTTGAGCTGGTAGGGTTATCTGGGGATCATTGTGGGTAAATAAAGGTTGTGAATCTGGAAGTCTTGAAAAAATTGGGCTGCCCTATCCCACACCACTCTAGGCTCGTCTTTTTTGCCTTTGAACACCAGATTGTTACGAGTGTTCCATAAATTCCAGAGAACCATCATGAAGCACTCGAAGGCAGGTTTGTCAAGCAAACGCATCGTGCTTTCAAGCCAGTCGATGCCGTTCAACCATCTAGGGCTCAGGATTCGACCATTAATACCGCCATGAACCAAGACATCTCTAGCTTTGGGATAATCTCGAAGAGCATGGATCAGGGTTTCATCCGCCTCCCCACATTTAGGACAAATGAGACTAGTCAGAGGGCTAAAAGCATCTATCTTAGAAAGAGTAGGAAGCAAATCATGTCCAACCCGTGATAAGACGATAAGAACTTTCGATGGCAACTTAAGTTTCCACATGGCTCTCCAAAAAATTTTGTGAAGCCCACAGCCAATCTTTTTCAACACCAACCATGAATAGCTAGACTTAGAAGAATACAAGCCCTGGGGGTCGTGAAACCAAATGAGTCTATCCATCATCCCCTCTTTGATGATGGGAATCTTGTAAATTCTATCACCCATATCCCTACCATAAAGTTCCACAACCTTGTCTTTATCCCACCGCTTTTCCCTTGGCACCCAAAGATCACATACCAAGTTCTAGTTAGCTCCACCATACTTGGGAACCAAAGAATTACCATCCAAGCCCTCGAAACCCCACTGGTGCTTATTGATATTGATAGAGCTGCCATCACCCACTTGCCAACCAAAACCACCTTTTAGTTCCTTCGTAGTAGCATAGAAACTGGTCCAAGCATATGAGGGTTTGTCTACACGTTTCGAATGGAAAGGGTCCCCCTCGGGGAAGTATTTGGCCGATAAAACCGCATAACATAAGGAGTCCCTATGATTGACCAACCTCCAAAGTTGTCTTCTAAGGAGGGAGAGGTTAAAAAGCTTGAGATCTTTACAGCCGATGACACCCATCCCCTTTGGCATATAGACTTTATCCCAGGATAACATAGCCCACCCTTTCTCCACCAGAAATTCTTGTATCGAGATTCCACTTTCTCTATAACCCCTTGGGGAAGAAGGAACATCGATAACAAGTAAGAAGGCAGAGACTGAAAAACTTCCTTCAGGAACACTTCCTTTCCTCCGAAAGAAAGAAGTCGCTTCGACAACCCTTGTATCCTCGAGGAGACTCTATCGACCATCTTTCTAAAGGCATTAGTTTTATTCTATGTTCCTCTTTTTGCACTAATGTCACTACAAGCAGCTGATATATTGCACCTTAGAATTGTCAGAAGATCAATGTTGGAAGAAGAATGCACCACAAGTATAGCTTGAAATTGCGGCCAGAGATGTCGACACATAGAAATATTTACTTTGCATGAGTGAATTCAAGCTACAAGTACATCTGGAAGCACCAGCGCAGGAATTTCACACATTGTGGCCGCAATTAAAGAGTTCAGATCACGATAAAAATGCGGCTACAATATGCATATTTATATTTATAAAATCTATCAATTTAGTCCTAACTATAAAAATTTTTAAAAAATTCATTTTTAGCCCTTAATAACTCGTCTACTGATCCATGGAAGACATTAAAATAAGAAAAATAGTACCCTTTTTCAATTCAATGGCAAAAGAACTCTAAAAAATTGATATAAAACACAATAATTTAATATCCAAAAAAAAAAATAAAGGCATTAAAAATGTTATATATTCGAGATTAATCAAGATAAGTTCCAGATTAATTGGTTTGGTCTAGTGTGAAGCCTAAATTATAGTAAAATAAGAAAAATAGTACCTTCTTTCAACTCGCTTCCAAAAGAACTCTAAAAATTGAGATAAAACACAAGAATTTAATATCCAAAAAAATAAAGACATTAAAAACGTTATATATTTGGGATTATTCAAGATAAGTTCCAAATTAATTGTCTTGGTCAAGTGTGAAGCCTAAATTATAGTAAAAGAAATTGTTGCAAGTGACTTGAAAGAGGGTATTCTTTTTTTATATATATAATATCTCACATGGATTAGACGATGGGTTATAAAGGGGTAAAAATGAATTATTAGTTTTTTGGTGATAATAGACAGGAATAGATCGATTACAAGCTAACATTGTTGCCTTTTGAATTGAGACAAAAAGATTGAAAATCTAAACGAATCTGATCAGCAATCTTAATCGGAGGAACATGAAAAATTCGTGGACCACTCGGATGGTCCTTCATTAAGCTCGTCAAATAGTGTGATACATAAAAAATATTTTTTAATTTTCAAAGTTAGAACTAAATTGACAAATTTTGTAAATATTGAGGGCCAAATTCATTGGTTTTTTTTTAGAATTAGAACTAAAATGATAAATTTTGTAAACATTGATGGCTAAATTTATTGAATATTTTATATTTAAAATCAAATTGATAGAATGTGTACAAATTAGAGGGCTAATTTTGTTACTAGACCAATAAAAAAGCTCACATAAGCTTAGAGTGACTAAAATATTTCATTCGAAAAGTTCAGTGACTAAATTGAAATTAGTAGTTGGGTCACCAAAAATTAATTTTCAGCATGAATATAGTGTTTCACATCATTATTTAAGAGAGAAATTTTAATAGAAGAGTTAATTTGCACGTTTCGAAATGTATAATAATTAATTTACTCTTTTTTTTTCAGTAAAGAAGCCAAAATACAATTCGTCTTAAGTACAGGGGTTTTCCTAATACTTTTACCGATAAATTATCAACTCATAATGAAATGCAGAACTAGAATGTAAGATTATAAACTTGATGCATCAAATTATTTAGGAAGTATCCAGTTTCGAAGGTTTAAATGACACGTAATTGTTGAAGAGAATTTCCTCCATTGTTTTCAGCAGTACATACCACTGAATTTCAAAGAGAATTTGGAAGGGGCAACAACAAAACTGATTCAAGCTCTAGAAATTCAAGTACTCATTTAAAGAAAATTTTGTAAAGTAGTAAAAATATAATCTTATCATTTTAATAGTCTATATTTTTATAATTTTTAAAATATTAAATCAAATTTTTATCATTTTGAAAAGTCGAAATGTAATTTTATTTTTAAAAATTTAAAAATTTAAAAATTTAGACATAAATAAAAATTTTCTATTTTAAGGAAACCGAACCCCAGAGTTTGTCACTGTTTGGGAGGGTTTTTTTGTTTTTAAATAAAGAACACTAATTCAACCAAAAAAAACTGAAATTACATCAAGACATGCGTAGGATTTTCCGAAAAATATTCTAATGATGGGGGAAAGTTTGGGTGAAGAAATAAATAAATAAAGAATTAGAAAATAACTTTATAAATTTTATAGAATTTGTTTTAAATTGGGATTAATGTGAATGTAAATGTTGAAGGTTAATTTTTTGAAATAAAAATTAAATTTATTATTATATCAATTTTTGAACTTTGATATTATCTTTCTTTCATAAATATTTAAAAATAATAAATATTTTGAGGGAGAAATAAAGCTTTGGTCTCATAAAATATAAATTTAATAAAAATATGGGATTAAAGATGAGTAAGCATTCTCTTAATTAGCCTTGAAAATAAAGTGATTACTTTTTGTTAATTCACTAGATTTATACCCCTACGTTGGGATACAAATAATTAATTAACAAGTATAATAAAACCCTTGATTGAGTTGGTGCTATCAGTCAATTCGATTAGAAAAATTATAAAAATAAATTTTCTTATTTAAAATAAATGATATTATTCGAGAGTATATTAATCTTTTTAATGTAAAAATAAAAATATGTATATTATAAGATTTGAACACATGCTAGTTACATTGAAAAAATAAAGTTTACTACATAACTAAATATTTATTTTAATTTTATTATGCGCGCATACAATATATATATATATATATATATATATTTAGTGAATGCATATTATATATATTATTAGTTTCAAACCATACATTTCATTATTCATCATATATTAGTGTTCTATATTTGCATTTCCCACATTTCTAGTAATGAATTATGCAAAATATAAGTTAAATTGAAATTAAAATAATGCCATTCAATTTATAGACCAATCCATTTTATTAACATAATTTAATTTTAAAATTAAAATAATCAAACAGTAAAATATTTTTCTTTCAATTTTAATTACTAAGATAATTTATTTGAATAATTTAAAATCAAACCTTTATAAATCACAAACACTAAAGCATAATTTTTTTTCTCTAATCTGAATTGAAATAGTAAATTAAGACGTTAAATAATTAAGTGAGAAGACAACATTTAATCTCTAAATTTGACAGTTTTCCTCAACTTGATCCTTACATTTTTTTTTGTTAACATTAGTCTTAAATTTTAACATTTTTTTAATTTGATCCTTAAACTTGAATTCTATTAAAATATAATGACATGAAATTTTAAATTTTAAGATTTTAATACCTAATATATATATATAATTCAAAAACAAAATATATACATAAATTATTTAAAATATATATAAATTAAAACAATTAAATGAGATGTGACAATTTAATAGAATCTAATTTCAAAGATTAGGAGAAAATCTAAGGCTAATGGAGATAAAAGAAGTTCAAAGACCAAGTTAATCATTTTAACTATATTATTTTCACATTTAAAATAAAAGTATTTTTTATCATCATATAAATATTATAAATACATGAAAAAAATACAAAATAACAAAAATACATATTTTTCCCTTTCTTCTCTCCTTTCTTTCCTTTTCTTTTTCTTTCTTTTCTCCTTTCTTTCTCCCATGGCATCACCACCCAAACGATTAAAAGAAAATAAAAATACAAAGGCTTTAACGTGTCAACATTAGAAGCCATAACTTGTACAGTACCCTGTCGTATGTTACAGATAGATATGAGATATCATTCAGTCTCTAAAATGCTTCTTTCCCATTGAAATGCACCAGAGTTGTCTACATCTTGCAGTGATAAACCCTGAAAATCTGAAGACTTCTTCCGAAGCACATTTGAGATGATCAATAATAGAGATTGGCAGGCGTGAAGCTCATCAATCCTCTCCAAATCATTAAGTTGAGATGACTGATCCTCCCATGGATGCTCAAAAGACCTAACACCAACACAGGGCATTTTAGTTTCTCATAAATGAACTTCATTAGGGATACATGGCATAAATAATAAAACTAAACAAAACTTCATTCAAACCCCACTCCCTCCTATGTTGTAAACTATTTGTAGGCACTGTGCAATTTATTCTAAACTCAAATGCAGTTATCAAGTATACCATCACATAGAATTTATCATAAAGGAGAAGAAAAGGGTGATGATGGGGACTGTATTTACCATCTCCAAGCAGGATTAAGTTCAGGAGGACAGCGTATCTTCGAACTTAGGGTCACCATTGAAGTCCTACAGCCATGCATGAAGTCTGATCCTGAGTCAGTAGAAACCACACAGGTTAAAAATGAATCAAAAGATAATTAAATAAAAGCATTTTTGCATACAGAAAACTGTTTCTCCAATTGACATACTCCCCAGTGAAATTTTTAATAAACATATTGCTTCAAATAGTATACTTTTACCCTCAGGATAGAAAATTAGACAGTTAAGAAACGGTATAGCAGCTCCGTAAAGTTTATGTTTATGTTTCCAAGTAAACATAAGGAAACAAGTCAGACACTGCAGAGAGTATATGTTTCCAAGTACACAAGAGCAGCACCTTAGACGAATTCAGAAACCACTGTCAAAAGGGAATGACTAGTACATGCTTTTCAAATTGTATAAACATTTTTCCCCTCAACAGAGTATATGTTTCCAAGTAAACAAGAGCAGCACCTTAGACTAATTCAGAAACCATACCGTCAAAAATGTTCAACACCCAACCACCCATCACAAAGTTCACAAATATCTAGCACTGATTAGAAGAGTGATCTGTTTGGATCGATTCTTTTCATAAGCCTAATCCAAATCTCTATTCCCACCTCAACCAATATAGATAAGAGTATCAATTTTAGCATACCTGTGAACATGGAATGATCACAAAGTACGAGACAAAGCGCAGAGACAACTGATGGAAGAGCACTACAATTTATTCCAAGAGACTGCTGAAGATAAAAGATTTGGGCTGCTAACATCTCCTCCAAGTCAAAGCTACTTTTGTTGCCTTCTTTATCCCCTTCTGCGACATATTCCAAAAAGGACTGAAGAGTTTTCAAGTTAGATCTGCCTGACAACTTGGCAGTCGAATTGTTAGAATTCAAAGAAAGCTTCCAATGAATTATAGAAGCAGTAAGCCAGCGTAAAAATTTTGATGTGAAGGACTCCTTGTGTGATGCCTCCTTTGAGACTATTGGGACATGGAGACCAGATTCTTGGCACTGAAATAAATTTCTAGAATTGGACTTCAAGGCGGTAGAAGCAGCCCACATAAGAAAACTTGAGAGCTTCTCTTGATTCTGCAAAATACATCCAAATATAATCTATTTAGTGCAGGGAACAAGGCTATTTCAGCATAATAGTAGACGTAAAACAGAAATAACATAAGATTAGATTGAAAGAACTCTCTTTTACTTTCTTTCTTTCTTCTGAGCAGGGTATCGATTTTAAAAAGCTAAAAAAACCACGTTAATCCAACTGAAAAATGTCGAAGTACTACACAGACTGCTACATATTTATCTAACATATATGAGGAACCTAGAACTAGGCATAAGGTACAAATAGATAAGCAGCAATGTCACAAAACAATTCATCCACTAGTTTATTATTCTTGGAGTCACTTGGGAATTATTTAACAAAACTATGAATAAAAATGTTTTTCCTGTCTTCCATTACAATATATACATATATATATATATATATATAGGAAATTTAATCAGCATAGTTGATTTATGCTACTACATGACTTGATAAAACCAGTCATAAAGTTCTCCGTCAGGATACTATAAATATATAGATAAATATACGTGCACCCTCATCCAAAATTGAACACAGAGAAAGAGAGAGAAAGGAAAGAACCATGCAGAAAATGTCAAAAGGAGGTCCGCTCAAAAGTATAGCCTTGAGTGCACACTTGGCATTTGCACTACATCCTCCAATGTCATCCTCACTAACAGCAAGATAGATTTGAAATAAAACCTCATGCGATAGGGTAAAGTGAGGCTGGTACATTTGCCTGTTCTGGGACATCTTTAAAGTTGCTGTGATAGTCTGTAAAGTTGGATTGATGAAAGCAGCACATATCGACTTCATGCCACCAACTAGAAGTTTATATAGATGAGATGTAAGTTCCATCAGCTGCTCAAGGGCACAACTTTGCAACCAATCGGTGATATCGTTCGATGAAATGACCACACTGACAATCTAGAAAGAAAAAGATAAGGTTAGTAAATAAAGCATTTAAGTTGACGTTTTATATATCCAGAGAGCATATGTAGCATTAAAGGGTCAAATAACTACAAACAGCATTTAAGTAATTGTACTATCTTTAAGTTATGTTAAGACTTTAGACAGTAAAATTCAAGCAGCATTCATACCATGGCCTACCTTAACAATGGAAAATTGTTATAATCTTAGTAAGTATTTCTAACATTGAGGGACTAAGGTAGTTCACAACGTTGATGGCAATGGTGGCAACACAAACTCAATTTAAATCATGAAGACAACCTTGAAGATTTGCTAAGTCAGAAATCGGTTTTTATATGGAGTGTGAAATAGAGAAACTAAATTCACCTTCAAATACGTGGATTGCACAATCAATTATTTGGATACTATTCCAAAGTAAAAAAAACCACATGAAAAAATGCAAGCCTTTAAGAAATGTAAGGTCCCCTTTAGGAGGACAGACAACTGCAATTAAAACTTTTTTTACAACCTTACAAATACATTTAGACCATAAACAATCTGTGTCATTAATTTGGGATAACGATTAGGTAGGTTATACAAGGGCATAATCACATAGTGGAGAATAGAATTTAAATGACCACAATCACCTAGAAGAAAATATAAATTGTGTATCGAATAAATTACTAAATACTAGCCTCAGTAAAAAAAGTAAAAGTTCCTTTTTTTTAAGAGAATGGAGTCGAAAATTAAATTAAAATAATCACTCTAACAATTCAATTAGATAATTTTATTTCGATTATAGGTACAATCAGAGTACAAGTCTCGTAGGTGCAATTTTAATGTTTATAGTAAACATTAAAAAACAGGTCATCCACTGACCTGTCAAACATATAAAGTAAAAGAGTTTGGCGTTTTACCTGTTGAAAGTCTTTCCCTTCAAAATTTGGCAAACAATTTTTTTTATTTTTCCAAGCAAAGGACATGTTATTTCTCATTTGAAATTTTTGCTACAAATGAAATCTCTCTGAATCTTAAAGGTTCCAAACCCAAACCCAAAACTCAACTCTAACCTAACCTAACCTGACAACCAAGAAGGAGCCATAACAAGCTAGAAAGTAGAACTGGAAAGAAACGCAAAAAAAAATAATAATAAATATATCAGCAATTAGGACACTGTTAAGAAATTGTAGAATGAAATAGAAGGTAACTACCTCTATAACCACAGCCAGCTCAGTTAAGAAAAGTTTCTTTTCATCTCCAAGTACCACCCTGCCATAAGTTGATAAAATAGATGACAACCATGGAAACAAACTGCAGTGTTCAACCAGATAACGAGCCATTTCATGCAAATGAACAGAATTTTTCAGAACCTGCAAAGCAAACAAAATGGAATGCCTTGCATTATAAGGCAGCTCATTGCCAACAGTATAGATCTGGGTCACGTCCAAATTTTTCAAGCACAGAATTTATTCCATTAACATTGGCCGTAATTGCTGAACTTAAATGATATTGAACGAAAAACTATTTAAGATTATGGGATGTTTCAAAATATATATATTTCCCTTTGTACAATGTTTCAAAAAATTGTGGAGTTAGCACAAAAACCACCTTGGACTCTCAATACTGTGTCAACAATTTTGACTCGCAAGTGATTCTATTGGTGACCCTAAAGACCACCCTAATCATATAGTAATCTGACTAATGTAAATACTTACATCTTCATTTGAGTAAAATACTTTAGCTCATTTTCACCTCAATTCTTCTTTTTCTAGTCCTTCAAAGCCCTAACTATAACACTTAAATACTCATTTTCCAATTAAATATTTATCCCATATTCAGGATATTCAAACCACTACAATACCAATACAAAACCTAATTCTTCCTCATCTGTCACCACTCACCACACTTGAGTTCTTCAAGGACTGCACAACTATGTATTCATTTCTTTAGATATACCTAAGGCACTACTTTAATGAACCCTAAACACAATTATCAAACTTACAAAACACACTTCATTACCATAACCGTCTATCAACTTGGTACAGAATGATTGATTTTACTCAAGTTATTATAGTGTAAAACTTTAATACACTCCAATCATAGTGTTTATTATTTAATATTTTTCTTAATCATCAAGCTCTTTCAAAGAGGATATATACATAGGTTATGGAGTCACAATAAAATAAGATTATAGTATGCATGTGATAAGAAGATAATACATAGGTTATGTAGTTGAATAAAATAAGATTATATTAATGATAAGAAAATAATGTGTAAACTAAATTTGCAGAAAAAATTAAACTTGAAACATTTTCATGAAACAAGAAAGGACATGAATAGGCTAGTAAATATGTGAGATAAAATTATAACAAAACACACAAGAAGCCGCACACCCAAATATTACCTGAAGAATCAATTTCTTTGACTCAACATCTGAAAGAGGGGAAACATAAAAGCTCATCAGAGTCTCTGGAATAGAGCTCCTGATATATAACCAAGCATCATCCTCTAAATTAAGCCCAGCATAGGCTAGCCGAAGTATCCAGAGCCGCTTTGCCTTGTAGTTAACAGCACTGCTGTGGAAAAAATCATGGAACAGGGGTATTTGCTGCAAACATAAATGAACCATACAAAGAGTTGGCTACCCTATATAGAAAATTGGAAAAGAGAAAGCAATTTAAAGAAGCATATTTTACAAAAAGATTTTCTCATTTTATAGAACTTATTTAGATGATGAACAAGTACCTTTATATTCACCCTAGAAGAGTCCATCAAAAGCTTATTTAAGGTTGAATAATGCTCATGCAAAGTGTCCAACAAAATCAATGATGTCTCTGCGGCAAAAAGGGCTATAACAGAAGGGATTCTTTGCCATGGCTCTTCTATTCCATTTTGAATATACATCAACAACAGGTGAAGTCGAATAACATCTTTTTTCTTCGGACACCCCTGATATGATTAATTAGAACTTTACCAAACATTCCATGCAATTTAGCACACAGATGCAAAATATTTAATCAGTAAAACATAATATCATATTGATACTATATAGGCCAATTAACAGCTTAAGTTCTAGTCTACATTCAATTACCAAAGTTTAGGGAATCCACTTCCAGAAAGAATTAGTTAATAGGGGGAAATCTCATAATGTCCAATCTTCATGCACTGGGGAAGCATTGCCAAACAGGCAAATTTTGAGCAAGCCTCAGAGGAACTTATAGTACAAACTACCCAGGAGCAGTTTAATTTTTAGAAGATAGGTTTATCAGTTGAACTTGTGTTCGTTATTTTCGAAGTAATTCTGGTTCTCTTTGTTGTTGAGAAGTAAGATATTTGAATTATGTGAACTTCATTAGACCAACCATACAACCAGAAAAGAAAGAGTAGAAAGGAGCCAAATTAGTATATATATTAGGAATTTACTGATAGGCTGTAATCTGGTAGATTAGGATTTATTATTTAGTTTCCTAAGAAATATAGGATCAGTCGTTATTGATTCCTAATTAGTTGCTTTCCTAGTTTATTAAGATTCCTAACTTTGTGGGTTTGTCCTATTATCTTTCCTAGAATAATGGACTGAAATGTCAGTCATCCTAATATAAGTTAGGCTTTATTTCCTTGATGAAATAAGAATTTTTCTTTCACCAAAATTCTCAGAAAGATATGAGAACAAAATTAGCTTTCTGCAACAGTAACTGATACTGGTACCAAAACATTTAAAAATCCAGTACCTCCAGTGAAATCTTGAATCTTGCAAGAACTTCATATGCCAATTTTCTCATCCCAACATCAAGAGATGACATACCAACAAATGCAACAGCAAGCAAGCCAAAACCAGCGAACTCCACTGGTTCAATATAGCCAGCTGACAAGCTATGAATTGAAAAGCGCATGATAAAAACAGGATCATACCGCAGAATTTTTCCTGTACCAGGAGAACATAGCTGCAAACATTGAAATAATAAAATTTGTATAATCATACCATACAACACAAATGGTAGAGCTACAGAACAAATTTCAAAACATGGAACACAATAACTAAAGATGTACCTCAATCATGTCCATAAGATTATTAGTTTTAAACTTGTTCGAGGATAAATGCTCTTCAGTGGCAGTTCTATCATAAGGGAAATGCAACACTGTTGCAGCAGATACTTTTGGGTCAATTGGAAGATTCTCCTTATACTTAATTTTTCGACTTTCTTGAACTGCTTCAGTATCAGTCATGGTATCAGTAAAAGCACCATGCTCCAGCAGGTGTTCTTTTTTTACTTTTGTAGCAGCACTGCCCCAAAGGTAATCCGTTTCTGTAATATAGTCAGATCCCGATGAATGTAATGACTCAATCACATTCATCAGACTGTATATCTCCAAGTCAATTTCACCAAGTGTAGCGCCATAAGAAGACAACAGCAACAAATGCAATTCTTTAAGGTTTATGCCATTATCATTTCCAGAATCAAAACAAGACAGGAGAAGTATTCTCAGTATCTTAAGAATTTCTAACTGCTTCTTACACATTTCAGCTGTCTCCTGGTCATCCTGGCCATCCATCATATCTGAAGGGGTAGGAGGGGTAACAAGCAACCTCAGAATACTGGACAAAGGCCTAAAAAATGTACCAGTCTCTGAGAGAGATGATTTAGAGATAGAGTGAATCATAGGGCCAAACTGAGAGTGACCAAGCAACATTTGAAGGCATAGAACACGTGAAAATTTTCCCTCTGACAGCAATAAAAGGATGCTTCTTAGAATTCTCAGTGTATTGGAATCTTCAAATCTGTGGAGCAGAGTGGATCTCATTAATTGTTCTACAAAAGGAATAGATTGCAACTGAATTAGATAGCCATGCATTTTGCCGGTCAGTTGAAGAATACTTCTCAAGATGAAAACTTCGAAACATCTGTACAAGCATAGGCAATCTCCACCACTTGCTATTATTGATGTCGAATACTCAGGAACTAAAGGTAATTTCTTAACCATCCATTGCCATGCACCCACTAAAGCATTTAGAAAATGCTTTCTTGATGAGTCCACTTTATTAGACCCTGATATTAATGAGGCTTCCTTGAAGCCTTCATCTGCTTCTTCAGGCATGGACAGAAGTTTGTCATCTTCTGGAAATAACAGCATCCTGCAGAACGATATTTTGGCTATAACTTTATTAATATGGTTCAATGACTTGTTAACTGAATTAAAATCCATTTCAGTGGCATCACACTCAATCAGTTCTTCAGGTGTAACAGAACATGCAAAAATGGAATTAAAGAGCTCCAATCGCTTTTTCAGTTTCAAGGAATCTCCACTTAAGAGAAAGTGATATCTCAACATGTGAATTGATTTCCTGAGAAGACTTCCATCAACCAGATTAAAAAGTTCTTCAGCAGAAGATGGCAAGGTCTCGCTGTAATCCTCCTCAAATATATCTCTAGACACAAAGCTCTTCCAATGCATGAAACCGTTCAACAGAATCCTTGAATAAAAAGATGGTATACTTCTAAAATGCTGGTAAAAATGCTTCTCAAATTTCACAAAAGCAGCATTTACCAATGACAAAGCAGCAGGAAGAAGCACCATATAATCCTGATCTGAGAGGGCATAGATAGAGACTTCTTCCATCAAAATACCATTGGAAAGAAAATTTTTGTTTAAGATGCTTAAAAATAATTGCCCAAAGATTGACAGATGCAGGGGACTCATCTCAATAACAAGATGCAACAGTTTAGCTTTTACAGTGCTGGCCCTACAAATACAATGAGAAACCATTTCTACAGGAGTGCTGATTATAGCCCTTGACATTGCTATGCTTGATGGATGAAGTTCATCATGATGCATGGTTTTTTGCCTATACACAGCACTAACAGCTCTTAGTAAGCATGAATCAGCAAAATGTAATTTGAGATTACAGGCAAGTTTACAAGCTTTAACATAAATATCCTCCAAAAGGTTTACATCAAAAGTCTTCTCTTCCACTTCCCATAAGAAATCATATGGTACTCTCTTTATTAGAGGCTGCTGCAAATAAGTGGACAGAACTTCAAAAGCACCAACAGCAATTGAAAAACTAACAGACAGAGCCACCATTACATGAAAATTTTCAACTGTCAGTTCATTCACATCAATTCTGCTAAACATCCAATGCCCCAAATCAAGAAGCTCAAAAGGGGATATAGATTCAACCAAAGCATGTACAGCACAAAATGATGAGAGAAGTGGCTGCAAATTTCCGCTAGCAATGCACAAATCAAACCTGTCCCTGATGTCTAGAAAGAGCCTTTGTACCAGGGAACTGAAAGCCCTGCGAAATGTCCTTTTTGCTCCATCACCAATGACAGAATAATGTCTTCTGGAAACAGTTAAGTAGTAGTCCAGTGTTGCAGTCAATAGATCGAGGACTTGACGATCTAATTTAGGAAGTCTTTGCTTAGCTGAACTCAGAAAATTATCCAAAGCATTCCCTAAGAATCCCATTGTCATTTGACTCTCCTCCTTATTACAGCTCAATGGGCAAGACACAGATGACATCACTTCAGGATGACATAAGATGGTTTCTGCCACTTCTCTTTTTGTTTCTACTGACAAAGGAACCTCACTATCCGTCAAACATTCAAACTCAGGCTTTAAAGCCAAAAGTTGCGAAAACACATTCTTAACAAGAATCAAACATGTATCAGAAAGTTGTTCCCGTTCAGTTAGTTGTTTGTTTCTATAAAAAGAACGTAGATGATAAAGCCAAAATAATACAAGGCGCAGACAGGAAATGAGATTATCACTAGTCCATTCTGACCTTTTAGCCAAAAGCAAGTCCTGTATTTTGGGGTGCTCAGATAAAGAAAAGGCATGAATGCTTATAAGTGAAGAAAATAAAATGTGAAATGGAACCTGCTTCAAAAGCAAACCAAATGCTGTGGCAGCTGATTCTATCGAATCAAAATCAGTGTTAGAGGACATTCCTTCAGCATCATCATTGCCTTTTTGATGGATCATCATCAAAGCCAATTCCAGACCAGGAAAAAACACTTCGGGCCATAAATTAGAAAGACCAACGAGAAAATTTTGCTCACTAAATATTACTGATGACAATAGAGGGACAGCTACTCCAAGCTTCAGAGAAATAGTCATTACCAAAGGGAAATTCATTAATAGATCCTCCAGTGTTGCACATAGCATTGCAGAATAAAAGGCTTTAACTATTCCAGTTACTTCACCACCATGCTCATTTGTAACAAATTTTTTTACTTCACCAAGTGTATTTGCAAAAGAACCATGATTAGCGATGGCAGTTTTGTCAACTGAAAGGAAGTACTGAGGTTGTTGATGCAATGCATTTTGAGAAAAATATAATAAGCTCTTCAATGGCCTCCACTCACATAAGAAATCCCCAGAATCATAAACCATGGAATGCTGATCACCAAGTCCCTTGGATAAAACTGATTGAATTAAATCAGACAATAATCCCGCATCTACCTATCAAATTTCAGAGGTCTTAATAAATAAAAGTTAGAAGTATTCAAGCATTATTTAAAGCGTAAAATCTGTACCTGTATCTGTAAGACATACTTCAATGTATTGCATACATACAAGGATATCATGGACTTCTCAGATAACGAAAAGGTTCCAGATGAGGAATTGAGCAATCTTAGACACTTATCAAGGGCACATATAGTAAGAGGGCTAAAGTTAGGTGATATACCTGCATCTGCACAACATAAGTAGTGGGTTCAGTAAATAATACTACCGTTTATCATGAATTTTGAGGAAGAGAAATATCTTGAACCACAATCAAAATCTTTTATCAACTTATTCCAGATTAAAAAACAGATTTATTTTCAAACTTATTAGCAAAGTTGCCATAATTTCAAATTTTACCAGTGGCACAAAAACTGACAATCTCAAAACATCAAATATGTCAAACCCTTAACTCTTCACTATCTGTTGAGTATATGATATTTTAATTATCAATATTGTTGCTTGCAGAATCCAAAGAGCACCATTCTCTTACAATAAACGTAACAGCTATTTCAACCTCAGATAAGCTGTTACTGCCCAAAATAAAAAAGACAAAATGCAGCAATGCTAATCTAGCCATTCAAGCTAGTCCTGGTTTCAAAGTAGTTTTCAATAAACTGAACATGAAGAACGAATACTTTGCATGAGCTAAATATTAAAAATAACAAGAACAAGGAGAGCAATAACAAAACTAAGCAAAGAATGAGTCCAGAATATACTAGTTCATTATTCTGTTTGTAATGCCATAAAGTTACCAAACTGTTTAACTAGGCACAAGTAATTGTAAAAGAAAAAACAATAAGCTCATGGTGTCTCTCACAAATACTTGAAATAGCTAAAGCATGGACCAATTTTGTTCACATAAAATTCCTTAAATATTGGAAGAGACAGGCAAACATAAAGTCCCAATTTCATTTCATCAATCAATACTTCAACAAGCAATCTCAATGCCAAACAACTTAAAACAGTATAGACGTTGAAATTTAATGAGGTATCAGTAGAAGCATAAAATATAGGATACTCCCCCCCATATCTCTTTTTGTTTGTTTCTACTTTGTCTTTCATGGAGATTGTCAGGAAAAAGAAACACTTAAATTTAGTGTATATTGTATTAGAGTTATAAAAACTTCTATAACATTCATTTTCAATGCCTTCCAATACAAAAAGGTGAAAAACATAAAAATAAAAGTTGCGAAAAACAAATTTGGAATAAAGAGAGTCTCGAGTGTTCAAAAATGGAAAGGAATACAATTCTGGGACATCCCAACAAGGAAAGCTAGACAAGAAAATCAATTAATTGCTACTAGGACCTACAAATTTGATTTACAAAACTATGCACACAATTGTAACAATATAAGGTCAATAAAAGCAAATAAAATAATAGTTACCTTTAAAGCCTTTTAAGCAGGATATATGTTGCCTAACAATATCCCAATGTTTGAACAGATTATTCCCAATGGTAGAAATTGCATCACCTAAGAATGAGATAACAACTCCAGACAGACTCTGCAGCACTTCTACTGCTTGCATCTCAATAGGTGATTTAGTTCTAAGATAACCTGGCAAAAATAAGAACCATGCATCAATCTCACACAGGTTTCTGTCAAAGGCACCAGTACTCAACATAGAAGCTCTTGCCAGAATATATGCTTGATCCTTTATCTCACTATTTGGTGAGAGTATTAGCAAGTTAATGAACGTCTGCAGATGCCTATACATCAGTAATGGGATACTATTGGATTTTCCCTTCCCTGGAGACCATCCTATGTATTCAATTAGCAAAGAAAAAAGAGAACACTGCAGATTTATGGGTAATGCTGATGGATTGCTCAGAAGATTCATGAAGAAATCAAATGATCCCTCTAATATGGTTGGTACAGCCCGCTGCATTAAAAAAAATGCTATTTCAGAATTTATGGTATGGATCAATCACTTAGAATTTAGAATTTAAAAAAAAAAATCTTAATCTTCCATTTTTCCTCAACACTAATGCTCTAATATTATTGCATGGAGCTAATCCATGGCACTCATTTAGTGCCTAGATTAGAAATTTCATCATGCAAAAGAATCCTTATAAGCAAAATCAAACATACATTAGAATATATGCTCCGCCAGTTGAATAAGTGTATCATGGTAATAGATCTCACAAACAAGATTCTATGAATAGAAACATAGAAGATACATATTCTAAAACCAGAAACTTACGAGATATATCTTAAGAGTGTCAACGAGCTTAGAGTAGAAGTACATCTCCACATCTTTTAATTCCATAAAAGGGCTGGAGTTGAGGCATAAACCCCAAATTTCTGAAATGACATTCAAAAATTCCTTTTCTGCGTCCAACTCATCTGTCATATGGTCAACTGCAACCATGTCATGATCTTCAGGCATGGAAATGTCAGGAACAGAACTTATTCCACCTACAATAATGTCTGAATCCTCCTTTGGAACACCACCTTTCAATTTCTTTGAACTGCTATCTTCTAGAAATTTTTCTAAACCAGGTTTCCTCTTCAAAGAAGACTTAGGAGTTCCACCATGACTACCCAGAGAAGAAAGTAGTGTCAACAAGACCTGTGTATCAGGGAGCAAAGTTCGGACCTCATTCTGAACAGTTTGCTTCAGCGATACCCAACTCTCCATCATCTGATTTCTCACACAAGAAATGTGGTTCAAAGAACTGACGAAGGAATCCAACAACTTCAGAGCCTCCAAAAGGAGTCTTAAGGCTCCATGCTTCACAAAAAAATCAGAGTGAAGCAAACCCTTGGTGACTACAGATCTGCTGAGTGGACGAGGACATATGCAATTAACAATGTCCTGCATGTCCGCACTATCAAACGAAGGTGGATCAGATTTTGCATCAAGGAAACCAAATGGATTTCCCATGGCCACTGATGAGATCAAGCTTGCCGCCAGAGAAATAGTAGAAAACCTGCAAGTGCTTCAGTTATCATGTATACATGCAGTAAAATTAACAAAGATGAAAGGCGGGATATAATGAAAGTGTTGAGGAAAACTGACCAAGTAGGTGATGCATGATCTTCAACACTATATGGGAACTCATTCATATAAGCTGCAGCCAAGGATGGTCTCCCCTTAAGAGTAAAAAGAAGTAAGTCCTTATGGTAGCTGACCTCTGTTGCTTTTAGCTTTTTCATGACACCTAATAGTCTCGTTGGATTACCCTTTAATGGGTTAGGTTTTCTGTCTAACTCAGGCATCAACCCATTACTAGGATCAGTACAAACCATGAGAAGAACACTGTAGGCCAGTTCTGCAGCAACCCCACCATTCTCCCTTCCAGAAATGTTCACCAATTGCTCCAAAGTAACACTGCCAAAAAGCACACTTCTAAGACCAGGGGGCACTAAAGACTCTTTTATGAGTACCCTATCACGCAATGTAGCCAAAATATACATAATAGTTTCATCATCATCATTCCCAAGGCATCTCAATACACCAGAATACATATCCCTTTGTTGCAAGACCCACCTCAACAACCCTGGCTTCCCCATCTCCAAAAATGACATAGCAAACCCAACAAATGACCTTCTAGTCGAATGCTTTGTCTTATCAATCTGCTTTCTTCTTTTATACTCGGAAAGCTTGGGAAAACCCTGGAGTTTGAAGTCAAATTTCTTTGCAACCTCCGAAGCCAACCAGGAACCACGCCTGACAACTGAACCCATCAACAAAAGTGCAGCATTTTGACGTTTCCCATCTTTACTATTCAATTCCTTATAAACATCCTCCAACTTTTCATCAACAATCAATCTAGCAAGCTTATCAAGCACCCTACTCACACCCAATTTATCATTATATCTTCTCCCATCAGGATGACACAAAATAGCCGAAATCAATGAGAAAACATAGGACATTCCAGGTTTTCCCTGTCGGAGCTTCCAAGCTTCTAGAAGCTCTGACAAGGAAGGAGAAGTTTGGACATAATGACGAAGCAATTCAGCTCCAGCATCACTTTTGAGCAACTTAACAAACTCTTTGGTAGCATCTGAAAACAATTTGACTTCAATAGATTTAATCTTATGCAACAATTCATTCAGTTTAGCTTGAAGGGACAACTCAAGAACAGCTGTTTTAGTAACCCCTTCCTCTTGCTCTCCCTCAAACTCACTTTCAGTATAATCATCACCTCCCATTACTGCAACTAAAGAATACCGAAATAAATAAACAATGAAAATTATTCTAAATAAAATGTCATTATTAGGAAAAAAAAAAAGTCCAGTTTTTACATATATTAATTAGCCAATTAACAAAAATCCAAAGTCCAAACAGCGAAGAAATCTCAAAAAGAAAAAAATTACATACCTTGCTTGCTAGAGGCAGAAATCGCTTCCTCCATTAAAGGGCAAAGTCAAAAGAAAAAAAAAACTTCCAGAAATAAACGGTCGTTAGGGTTTAACAGAGGAAGGGTTTTAGGGTTTTTTTTTTTTTTAAAGCAGGCTTTTGGTTTTCATATTTTCGATAATAAGACGGTTATTTTTTAATTGTTATTATTTGTTGGATTGAGAATGGGTTTTTCTTAAAAATAACCCAAAAAATTAATTAACTATGCAAATCATTTATTTATTTTTATTATACACGTAAATTACTTGAAATCTACCTTAAATTTTGGTGGAGTCAAATAATATGACGGCACCAATATATCACATCAGCATCCAAGTTAAAAAAATTATTTTTTTGCGGTGTTATATAGATGACGTCACTTGTATAAAAATTAGAGAAATACCGTAATTTTTGAAAAATGAAGGGATTTAAAAAAAGTTCATTAATGTACATTTTTTGGTGGAGTCCTTCTAAATGACGTTACTAATACACTTTTTTTAAATATATTTTGTATTTTTTAAAAAATGATAATTTATTTGGTAGTGCCATATAGGATGGCACTACTAGTTTAATGTGTATGTTTTTTTTTAAATATGATATTTTTCTAATTTAAAAATTAAAATATAATATTTTATTTTGGTGGAGCCATAAAGAATGGGTTCACCACTTTGGTTGTCCTAATATATATAAATATTGTTGAATTGGAAGAGAAGAAAAGAGCGAAATTATTGTGTTTAGTAGGAGAGTTCAAAAATTCTGGTGAAGATGGAGAACTCAGTGTTTTTGGTGTACTTTTTTTTTATGGTGAAATTGTAGAAGGTGATGTTGATTGTGTATTTTAAGGTTGACAGAGAGTATGGTTGTGATTCAATAAAACTGTGACGCTGGAAGAAATGAAAAAGAAAATTAGTGCGAAAATAACTATCCGTTGTGGAAGGGCAATGTCCAGATTATTTTATAAGTTTCCAATCTCTATAGATCCATTGAAATTTTGTGAGATGTAACTATTAGATGATGATGACTTAGGCACTATGATGGAAATATGGTGGTCGATTGGGAGTGAGATCCCCAACCAATTGAGCTATTTGCTGAGTTAGCCTACTTAGAGTCTATTGAGAATATTAGTCCAATAAGTCAACATCGCGGGTTTGAGTTTGATCTTAATGTCGGATGGACAGATTAGTCAGACTACAGAGGGACATTATAGATGCCTGAAAATCCAAATTATGGTTGGAGTTCGTATAACAACATTGCCCTAAGTCCCTATCTACAAATACATCCGGAGGTGATAGGCACCGAGGCAGACATCAAAAAAAAGGACCAATAATGGTGAAGATTCTAATTAGGACGTTGAAGAATTTAGTGATCTCGATATTGATCAGGTTCTGGACCATATCGACGATGAAGGCTCGCAAGAGGTTGAAGATGCTTACGCCCCTTCTCTCAGTAACTCGAGTCATGGCATTGTTTTACGAAATAACCCTAAGGACGACATGTTGAGCGTAGATCTAGATGAAACGCATGCATCCGAGTTCCCCATGTACACCAATATAGTTCCTACTCACATATTGCTGTCAAATTCGCAGTTGGAAGAGTTGTTCGTTTAGCAACGATTCGAGAACAAGGTGGACTGTGTGTTTGCCATCAAACAGTATAACATGAAGGTGCCAACTGGTTACAAGATCACAAAGGCTACACCGACATTATATGTTGGGGAATGTTGGAGAGCCGACGATGGGTGTGGCTGGCAGGTTCAGGCTGCATTTATACAGAGGATTCAATAGTGGCAAATACGAAAATTAGAAAGGTGTCATACCTGCACTGTTGCTCGTATGACTCAAGACCATCGAAAATTGGATGCCAAAAGTATTTGCAACTACATCATGCCACTAGTGAAAGATAGCCCAACCACTCTGTGTCGACATTGATTGCGAACATGCAAGCCTGATTCCAATATAGAGTGTCGTACAGGAAAGCATGGTAGGTAAAACAAATTGCCATGCAGCAATTGTACAATGATTGAGATGAGTCATATAATAAACTTTAAGGGTGGATTTCATCGATGGTGGAGTATGTGCTAGGAATTATTGTGGACTTGTAAATATTGCCTTATAGAGGCCTGAATTGACAACTTCAATTGGGGAGAAGAGTTTTTTTATTTATTGTTTTGTACGTTTGATCCATGTGTTAGGGTATTCTCCTACTACAAACCGCTTGTGCGAGTTGATGAAACGTGGCTTCATGGAAAACACATGCAAATACTACTGATTGTTGTTGCACAAGACGATAATTGAAATGTACTACTGATCACCTTCGCCATCGTGGAGTCAGAGAACTTCAAATTGTGAGAATTTTTCATTAGAAACTTGCGGAGCATGTTGTCAAGCAAGATAACATTTGCATTGTCTCTGACAGATCCAAGGGTCTTGTTGCTGCGATTCAACAATCCGAGGTTCTGTGGAGGTCTGTCTACTCCATTTGCCACATCGCTGTCAACTTCCACAATGAGTACAAGAACAAAGACTAGCGAAAACAAATTGTGAGCATGGGTAAAAATATCGTATTTAAATTTGTATATGTAAATATTTCAAGTCCACTTACTAAAAGCGATAGTAACATGTTTTATTTGAATAATACATAGGGTACGAGTTGGAACCACATTGATTCAGACATAAGCTAGCAAGGTTGGACACTGAAATGGCGGGGTCCGATCCTTCTCTCAAATAGTGGTTGGGCAATATGGAGTCGTGGAAATGGGCTCAATGTTTTGATGATGGGTACCGATATGGTCATATGACGATCAACCTCGTTGAGGCCATTAATTCCGTCTTGAGGCATACGCGTCACTTGCCAATTTCATCAGTTTTTTCAGCCATGTATTATAGGCTCGAAGATCTCAAGAATGCCATAGAACAGAATGTGCCATGGAAGAGATGGAGGTTGGACACATGCACGTCGAAGATCTCAAGAATGCCATGGAAGAGAACGCTCGTAGCACTAGGTCGATGAATGTAGAACTATATTCTTGAAACTTGAAAAGTTTTCGATTGACAAAGTACATTATTTGTCGATCGGGGATCCCACCACGGTCCTTCAGAGTTGATCTCCGAAATAGGCGGTGTGAGTGTGGGAGGTTCCAAACAATACGCTACCCATGTGCGCATGTGGTTGCAGCGTGTGCAACATTCAATTTGAATGTCAAACAATATATCGATGATGTGTACACGCTTGAATGTATGTTGCCTATTTGGGGTAATGAGTTCCTCGTATTAAGGGATGTATCGACGTAGGAAGTGCAATCGCCTGCATTCGAGATGTTGTTAGTTAGGTCAATACATAGGAAAGTAAAAGGTCGATCGAAAACAAAGAGGATTCGGAATGACATGGATATCAAAGAAGAGGTCGATCCAAAGCGTTACACCATATGTAGAACAATTGGCCATAATTGGAGTAAATGTCCTCATGGAAACGACTATACTAACCAATCTTCACAGTCTAGAGGAAATTAAATATTGTATTCGATGTTTGCATTTTATGGTCTTATGGAAATGAAGTTTTTGTTGTTTTTATTCAAAATCGATAGTGTTTAATTTTCAAAATATAAATCTTTAGTGTTAAGTTTTGATTTAAAATTAGCTTATACCTCTTTTAATACTTTAAATGATATTATAAGTTATATAAAAACGAATAATACATAAGTTGTGAAATTATAAACGAGTTGAACTAATATGATAACACTTGAAATTTATATGTATCAAAATTTGAATGAATAGGGAGTGGTATCATTGTCCGGGATATAGCAGTTTACGGGCTTTTGTTGACGGGGGTGGATGTTGAGGTGTACTATACACGTCAGGAGGATCTAGCGCCGGATCGAACGTGGCCTGAAGCGGGTTAGAGTAAAGGATATCACCAAATATATCAAATGTTAATTCCGTGAACCGTCGATGTCTAGTTGATATGCATTGCTCTGAGACCCCTCACCAAAAGCCCCAACCCATTGGTCTAGCAAAGTGTGTGTGTTCGGAGGTTGATCCTCCGGGCCAGGCTCCACCATAAGTTGATCCTCTGGGTCAAGCTCCACCATAAGTTGACTTACACATCTATAGCATTATTTTGATACTATCATAAGTTGCCTACCATATAAATAAACGCGCAACTGGGCCATGTACCATGCATGTATTCAGTCGAAGGACTGAAGTCATTCATACAGAAGTGCATCTTTGGCTGCTTGTTGTATCGGGCGTTCCATAGTGTTATATACTGTTGATGTTCCACAGCCCAATCCGACGTCTTTTTTTCCCCTCAAAGTATTATCGTGGATTTCAACAAATTATTGTGGATCAATCGACATATTTTGTCTGAACCCAAATTTTCGCATAACCCAATCGACGTTATACCACTCAACGGTTAAGAAGTTGAGCAATGGCGTGTTAATGCACCACACATGGGCTTCAACATGAACCCATTGTGGAATAAGGGTTGCAACATTTGGTTCTAAATATGGCATCCATACGAACTGCACAATATAAATAAATGATTGAAATCACATGTTGTAAGTGGATAAGTTAAATCAATGTTACTTAATTATATATATATATTACTTTCTCTTTGGTGTGCGCCTCTATCATCTGGTGGTAAATAATTAATGTATTGTTTGCGCCAATTCCTGAAGACATCTATAATAGAAACAAACATGTTAGCACTTAAACTTGGGAAAATATAATCCATACTTATGACTCTTTAAATGTTAAATATAATTTTGTCTTTACCTCTTTACAAGTGGCCACCTATATGGCTGATGTCTAATAGCCACTAGGAACGGCATCCTATATAGAGCCCAGGACTGCAGCAGCCTTAAACAACCAGCCATGTTACTTGCCCCATGTTTTGATGCTAGACAAAGCTCATGGTACAACATGGCCAACACTGTTGATCCCCAGCTGTAAGTACTGACACGATTGAAATCCTCCAATAGAGGCAAGTACTTCAAGTGGACCCTATTAGACGTGTTGTTCGGCATAAGTACCCCCGATCAACTGCATAAAATAAGCTTGAGTAGCACACATCACCTCATGCTTAGTGGTAGTGCTCGATAACTCCTTGAAATTTTCTCTTAACCATGCCAATGTCAATCACATGAAGTTCCGTTCCCCATCACTAGGGGATAGTCCAAGCAATCTATGGCATACTACTGAAGGTTCCAACACTTTGCTTCGGTACGTGACCACATCACCGCCAACTCGTAACCCAAGTTGCATAGCGACGTCCTGTAATGTGATCGTGCACTCCCCACACGACATATTGAAGGTGTGGGTCTCCAGGCACCACCACTTAACTAAGGTAGATATTAGGTTTGGCTTCAAGTCGAACCTCTGGATCAATGCGACGTCCCTAAATCTCGCCAACTGTAAGTATGACATTATTCACTCGTCCGCATCGTAATTGGAAAAATGTAACCACGACCTCAAAACTCGATACCCATCATGTATGGTAAAGTTTTTATAAAAATGTGATAAATCAAGTATATATATAATTTAAACATAAAATTGTCAAAATTTCTTTTCATCTAATTTTTAAATTTTGAAGTAAAACCACAATTCGTAAAATAATTTTTTTAAATAAATTATTGTTGGGAATATCCACATAAAAAAAAGTGAAATTAGTTATCTCAATTATAGATTTTAAATAACTTTTTAAAGAATTTTATACAAAAATTAAATAATTTTTTTTATCCTATGGAAATTTAAAAAGAAAACAAAATTCAAGTTTTAAAATTGTCAAGTTATTTTAGATGAAGTATGTTCCGCGTTTACTTGAGAAAATATTCTCATATCTGCATAATTTTAAAAAAAATACATAAATTAAATATAATTAATTATTAGGATTACATTATAAAAACTACTATTAGTATAATATATTCACATAAAAATATATTTACATACCTTAAAAAACATTCCTCCATTCCTTCTTCTCTTCTACTACAAAATTTTGAGTTGAGGAGACCAACAAATCTGTTCTATAACTCATTTTATGCTGTTGATTTCCTCTTGTCCCCCTTTCTTTTTTATTTTTTCAAAAACCTTCTTAATATTGTCATAGTTGAGTCCCATCAGTGACGTTGCTGATGTCATTATTACGATTGACGTGATGTGACCGATCAAAAAAATTATTTTTTAATCCTTTTATTTTTTTCATTTCTTTTAAAAATACCCTAATTATTTTTTTTTCTTCAAAACAACACTTTTTCATTTCTTATTAATTTTTAATACTTTTTCATTTTTTATCTCGAATAGTGTCCTTAAAAATAATCTTGAAGAAATGGGATGTCTTTGGTGTAAACATGGAACACTTCTGGTTGTAAGAATTTGCAAGAAGTCTTTAAGGAATAGCTCAAGAAATGCTTGGTTTCTATGTTTCATGGAATTTATATATATAGCTTGATGTGTTGCTTAATTAATTCCCATCTACCAAGACATGCTTCTTAACTTCTCATTAAATGAGAAAATTGTTTCAAAACCTCAAAACCGTTTTGGTTTAAATTGTTTTACAACACTGACCAAAATTAGCGCTAATGTGGGATTGGAATTAAAAACCTAATACTAATGATCAATTGAACTAAAAGGATTAAACTAAAAAATAATTAAAATTATTCAATTGTGACAACAACCTACCATAACTTATTAAGTTTTTTTTTTTTAAATTCAGGCCTTTGATAAAGTAGTGAAAATCCAATACAAAAAAAAAAAAAAAATGAAACAACATCTAAAAACACCTAGAAATGAAACCCTAAAAACATGGCCTAAAAAAAGCTCTCCAATACAAACGGAGGGGTGAAACCCTAAAAAAAGTCAAAGGAGTTGAAACAAAAATCCTAAAAGTCATAGAGCATAAATAAAGCAAAGTTCCATAGGCAAAATGTAAAAGACATATCCCATTTTCGACATAAAAATAGGGTTACGGAGAGTTATTACACACATCAGAACATTTTCATAACATACATTATTTAATTATTAATTTAATTCCTTTAATTCAAACATAACAAGAATTAATATTAAATATACATTTACAGGCCTTAAACCGAGCCCTTGAGGCCTTAAAAACAACTTACGAACAATCAGGGGACCGTGTGGACACGCCCATGTCTCAGTTCATGTGCCAAACCGTGTAACTAGAACGATGAAAATATATAGATTTTTTCATGCCCTTTTAAACTCAAATTCATGCAAATTCCTAGTAATTATTGTCGAAAAATACAATTTAATTATAAAATAATTAATTTGTGCTTAATTTACCAACTTATTGATTTTCAATTATTTTTATAAATATTAAGCATGAATTTGATATTTTTTGATAATTTTGCATAATTGATGAAAATCAGCTTGACAGACACTACAGAAGGCCTGAACCGTTGAAAGAATTTTTACGTCAAGTAACTTAAGAGCTAAGAAGATCAATTTTTCAACAAATGTCGGTCCAATATTGAGTATTATTTTACTTTATAATTTTATTTTTAATTCAAATAATTTGGGTTAAAAATAAATTACAAAGCCTGAAGCAAAGTGGCCCGATGTGCATGCAACCAAGGACTGATCCACCAAGGTTTGGACAAGCCCAATGCCGTCCATAGAGGCTGACCCAATCAGCTTTTTAGCTGATTTTTAATCCTTACAAATCAGCCCTCAAAGTCCTCTCAAATCCAATTCAAACCACTCCACTTTTGGTGCATTTACGGATTTGCCTCAAGCTAGTTTTAAGCAAACTTTGAAATAGTCAAAGAGATTGAATGGTGACCGACCATGGGGATTGAGTGGCTGAAATTCACTTGCTAAAAATATCCCTCAACTCCCACCCATAGATACCCTCTAAGCTACCCATTTGAATCACTCATTCACCAACAATTCTCTTCTTTCTCTCATTTTCTCTCTAGTTTTTCCCTTCCATTCCTTTTCCAATTTCCTCCTCTTGGGATAGAGTGGTCTTCAGCCTTAGAAATAGCTTCATTGGGTGTTCATCAGAGACCTCGATCTAGGAAGAATCGAGCAAGAACGACGAAGAATGCGACAGTAGTTCTTGAGAAATTACTGGATTTAATCTTAATCCCTCTTCTCTCTTTTACATTCTTGTTGTTATTATGATGAATACTATTATGATTTCTATTGTTTATTTAATTAAAATGACTTAAATTTTCTTAAGTATTGGGTTGATTGTTTGATTTATCATGAATAATGTTTATATTGTTATAGGCCCTGAATGTTTTGTTTAATAAAATATTATCAAGCTTAAATTATTTGCATTAACCTTGTGATATAACTAATGAATTAATAATTAAGCAGGTTAAAATTGTGATTAATGACACACTATTTAATTTGTACATGTTTAATCTTCTAAGGAAGCTAAGGGTTAAATTTAGCAACGATATTGAATGATATAATAGCCAGGATTGTGTGATTAAATTGTTTCAATATAGGTGTATGTTGTTACTTCACTTGATCCTTTACTTGTGAATTTTATTTTAATTGTTTGAATTGACAAAGGTATATATTCAAGAGATTACTTTAGTTCATGAAGTATGTATGTGCAATAACACATTTACTTATTAAAATTGGTTTAGTTGGTTGATTTGACATAGGAATATAGTCAAAAGATCAATTGATTTTTATAAGTAATGTTGTTCATAAGTTAACAACATATCGGGTTACTGTGAATTTATTCCGTAACAAGCATAAACATGATTATGATTTGATTAAGTAATTAAAGCAATTAACCTAACACATTTATGTCATATTGATTAAAAGTTTAGAAATCATGCATTGAAATTAATTTTTATTTTTATTATATTTTTAACTTAGATTAATTTAGTTTAGATTTACACTCTTTAAATTATAATATTTCCCTAACCAAATTGTTGATTAATTATTTCATAAATATTTTTCCTATAACAATCTCTGTGGGTACGATACTCAACATTTATTTTTCACTTTATTACTTGATACAATTGTGTACACTAGCACATTTCCATCGTTCCAAGTTTTTGGCGCCATTGCTGGGGATTGTTAAAATTATTTGTGAAATTATTTATTTTACGTTTTGGTTTATTTATTTTTCTATTTAATTTTTAACTCACTTAATTCTTTCTGATTATTTCAGCTGTTTATGAGTATTGATCGATTATCGACTTACTCCCTGTGGACCTTGAAATTGAAAAAACCTTTCGAATAAGAAGAAGACAAGCATCTCAATGAAGAGCCGAGGAGATGAATTTCAAGAATTAGAATCAAGCAAATCATGCTCGAAATCCTATCCTTATTACTGATGATAGGGATAGAGCCTTGAGACAATATGTTGTGCCATTATTTCATGAGCTTAATTCGGGTATTAAAAGACCCAAAATCGAGGCACAACAATTCGAACTGAAGCTAGTGATGTTTCAAATGCTTCAAATAGTGGGCCAATTCAGTGGAATGCCTACCGAATATCCTCATCTTCATTTGAGACTATTCATGGAGGTGAGCGACTCTTTTAAGTTAGCCGGAGTACTTGAAGATGCGTTACAATTGAAGTTGTTCCCATTTCCACTAAGGGACAGAGCTCGAGCCTGGTTAACCTCGTTGCCACCAAATTCTGTTACAACATGGCAAGAGTTAGCAGAACGATTACTTTGGAAGTATTTTACTCCTAGAAAGAATGTTAAATTGAGGAGTGAAATTACTACTTTCCAACAGATGGATGACGAATCCTTGTATAAAGTATGGGAAAGATTCAAAGATCTATTAAGGAAATGCCCTCATCATGAAATCCCGGATTGCATCCAACTAGAGACGTTCTATAATGGTCTCATTGTTGGGTCGTCGGTACGCCTCGTGGCATAGCGAAAAAATTATTCCGGTGATTCCTAACCCTAGATCCATGTACAAGGAATGAATCGAGAAAGAAGGGTTTGGAACTATACCTATCAAAATCTGGAAAAGGTGCTGTGAAATCCTCCTCTACACGCTGTCGAACCCAAGCTGCAACAAAAATCGTCCCAGCCTCTCTGTAGTCCACCCAATCAAGAAGAAACAAAAAATTCTCCCTAAACATTTTAGACAGAATTTCTAAAAGAAAAACTTTGACCGCTACTAGACCTAGGTTTTCCTTTTTATTTATTTTGTAATCTTTTTTGTTTTCACACACACACTAGGGTTTTGTATTTTTTTTTTATTTTCTAGCAAATGCAAATAAATGGAAATACTCCTTGTTCAAAAATATCGAAAGCATTAAAACCATATATCTTTTCCAAAAAGATAAAAGCTTCCTTGTTTTAATTTATATCCTTCCTAAAAGGACATTAATTCCATATTTTATGTTTAATCTAAATTATTATAATTAATAAATTGGGTAAATAATAATACATAGTTAATATTTTATATGAATCAAATTCATACATTTATTTTAAGCATGTTCTCTATTCTTGTACAACAAATTTGTACATAAAATGTGTGAACAATTTAACTGTCAAATTAAATTAATTCAATAATTAATTTAATTCTCATGACAGTTAAATTTAATACCAACTTTGTTAAGATTCTATTCGTTTCAACCATTAGGTGTGAACCTGGAGGTTCTTGTAACATTGGTAATAATACTAGAACAATTCTAACGTTATAAGCAATGAGCGGCATCTAGCAATGCATCATTGCTACCCAAGTCACAAGAAGTCGTGGTTCGACATAACCTTTCTATGATAAATTCACATGTATCATATCTTTTTGTCCTTTATATCTAGATTAGACACAAGTCATGGAGTAGGCACACTTGTATAATCCAATCTCATGTTTCTTGATATTCGAAGTAGACTACAATAAACAAACAAGTGTAATATCTCATATTAACTTATTTGAGCATGACTATGCATTTCTAGTCTCACTTGATCAAGTGGCTTAACATATTACTCCCATTATGTAGGAGGGACAAATCCTATCTTTATGAACCATATCCAAGTACATAGATTGTGTCATACCCAACTTCAGTCTTTATAGTCAAACTTGTTACAGTAAACATTTGACTGTATCAAAATATACAATTCACTATATTGGAACAATGATTATCTCAAGTCTAAGGATTGTATATATAGTTATCACTATGAGTAATGTCGTGACTATTACATAATAATCCAAGAAATATACTCATAGTGGGTCAGTCCAATATGTCTTTCTCTAGCACATACTCATGAACTGATTTTGACATCCCTATGTTAATGACAACACTTTGTCATCAATCAACTACATATTAGTCTCAATGCATTATTGTTGTCCAAGCTCATAATAATACTTGACTAAGGACCTTTTAAGAATAATCATATTATCCTTAGAACATTATTATAAATCAGTTTATTTAAACACACAGAAAAAGAAATTGAAATAACAATAGCAATGCCTTTTATTAATAAACAAGGTAAAATGAGTATGTGATTACAATCATCTCATGATTAGTCTTTGGGCATACTCTAACAATCTCCCACTAGCACTAAGACCAATCACTCCTATATCTAATACCAAGTGACTTAGTGTGACGATCATGCTTCTACTGTGTCAGAGGCTTCCTCAGCGGATTCGCAATGTTATCATCTGTTGGTACTCTGTATATTTCCACATCTCCTCGATCAGTAATTTCTTGAATAACATGAAAATGCCTAAGTATATGCTTAGATCACTAGTGACATCTGGGTTACTTTGCCTGTGCAATGGTTCCGTTGTTAGCTCAACGAAGTTCTATAGCATCTGATATGCTAGGCACAACCCCTAGTTCAAATATGAACTTCTTGATCCAATTAGCCTCTTTTGTAGCTTCATTAGCTGTAATATACTCGGCCTCAGTTGTAGAATCAACAATTGTACCTTGATTTGAACTTTTCTAGCTCATAGTGCCACCATTAAGGCAAAACACGAAACCCAATTACTATCATGAATCATCCTTGTTAATTTGGAAGCTAGCATCAGTGTAACCTTTTACACTTAGCTCTTCCTCACCTCCATATATAAGGAATGTATCCTTAGTCCTTCTCAAGTACTTAAGGATATTCTTAACTGCCACCAAATAACCTTCACCGGGATCTACTTGATATCGACTCGTCGTGCTTAAGGCATACAATACATCTGGACGAGTACATAGCATGACATATATGATAGACCTAATAGACGAAGCATATGGAATCATATTCATTCGCTCTCTCTCTTGAGAATTTGAAGGACACATTTGCTTCGAAAGTGAAATACCATGTCTCATAGGTAAGAATCCTCTCTTAGATTCTTCCATACTGAACCTATTCAGTACTTTATCTATGTATGTACTTTGGCTTAGACCTATGAGACGCCTTGATCTATCTCTATAGATTTTGACTCCTAAAATGTACGTGACATCACCCAAGTCCTTCATAGAAAAATAACATCCTAATCACATTTTAACAGATTGTAGGGTAGGTATGTCATTTCCTATGATAAGTATGTCATCTACATATAGTACCAAGAATACAATAGTGCTCCCACTAATTTTCTTGTAAACACAAGGCTCATTGGAACGATGAAAATATGCAAGTGTACACAATCGTATTCAAGTAATAAAGTGACAAGTAATGTCCAGTATCATACCCACAGGGACTGTGCTATGAAAAGTATTTATGACATATTTAAATAACAATTTGGTTAAGAACAAGATAATATTAGTGAAGGAGATTACTCTGAAGTATCTAAATTAAATTAAACTAAGTTAAGCTAAGACTAAATTATATTCCTATGCACAATTTCTAATGGTTTTTAATCAATATGGCATAAATGTGTAATGTTAATTACTTTAACTACTCAATTACATCTAACTCATGTTCATGCTTGTTACTAAATAATATTCACAGTAACCCATTACTCTGCTAACTTATGAACAACATCACTTACTAAAATTCATTCATCTGTTAAACATATCTCTATGCCAATTCAACCGACTAAATTAATTCTAATAAGCAAATGTGTTATTACACATATAAACTGTATGAAAGCTAAAGAATCTCTTGAACATATCTCTATGCCAATTCAACCGACTAATTAACAATCATAAGCATGTAAAGGATTAAGTGAAGTAACAATCATATCTCTATGTTGAAACAGTTTAATCACAAAAATCCTGCAAGTTATTCAAGGCTATGTATTGTTTAATACCATCACAATTCTAACCTTCAGCTCCCTTAGAAGATTAGACATGCACAAATTAAATAGTGTGTCCATTAATCACAATTTCAATGCGCTTAAATGATTAATTCAATAGTTATATCACAAGGGTAATGCAATAATAACTTAGGCATGATAATATTTAATTAAACAGAATATTCAAGGCCTATAACAACATAAACATGAATTAAATATAAACAAGCAATTAGACACAATCAACCCAACACTTAAAGAATTAAGCCATTTCAATTAAATAATTAATAGCATTCATAATAGCATTCATCATAATAACAAACAAGAATCTAAAAATAAAGAAAAATACAAGGATTAAATTCGTCAATTTCTAAGAACAACTATCGCGTTCTTCGTCGTTCTTGCTCGATTCTTCTCAGATTGAGGTCTTTGATGAACACTCAATGAAGGCTATGGAAGGCTGAAGAACCACTCTTACTCAAGAGGGGAAATCGACAAAGGAATGGGGAAAAACTAGGATGAAAAAGCTAGAGAGAATATTAGAGAGAAAGAAGAGAAATGTGAGTGAATTGGTGTGTTGAAATGAGGAGAATGAATGGTGTATTTATAGGTGGTGTTAAGGAGTGGTTGTGTGGCTAAATTTAGCAAATAATTCTCAGCCACACACTCCCCCATGGCTGGCCGCCACATGTCAAATTTGAGTTGTTCAAAGTTTCCAAAACTAAGCTAGGGGTGAGATTTTAAATCCATGAAAAGATGAGGGTTGAAATGGAAATTTGGGTAAGTTTGAGGGCTTTTTTGCAAGGTTGAATTGGTCAACATTTCAGCTGATTATTCCATCATGTGGATAGCGCATGGCTAGCCCATTTGGAGGTGGTTCGACCCTCAAATGCATGCATATTAAGCCACTTCAACTTAGCCTTTATAATTAATTTTCAATCCAATTTAATTTGAATTAAAAATATAATTATAAACCATAATTTAGATTCATCTTGGACCGACCCTTGACTTAAAAAATATTCTTCTTAGCTCTTTACTAACTCGGTGTAAAAATTCCCTCAACAATGTAAGCTGTCAACAGTGTCTACCAGGCCAATTTTCACCAATTGTGCAAATCTGTCAAAAAATCATCAAATTCATGCTTAAAATTCAATATGTTGGAAATTTTAACATAGTCTAATTATTTTATAAATAAATTATATTTTTCAACATTAATTACTCAGAATTTGCATGAAATTAGGTAAAAAAAGGGTATGAAAAAGTCTATATATTTTCATCGTTCCACACGCCCAAACTTATTTCATTGCTCGTCCCGAGTAATGCACAAATCACAAAAGAGTTGATCATTTCTCCTCATACTTATGAATTCGAAATAATTAAACATAAAAATAAGAATTTAGAAATTCTGTAGCTCAAGTATTTTTTTGATTCAATTATCTTCAAGTATCATCATGCTTGTCTCAATATAAACATGTCAAAATCCTATCACTCAATTTTTATTCCTTAGTTAAGACTAAACTGCAATCATTAAGTTTAACTTATGTCTTCATATGTTGAACATAGCAATTTCTCTCAACTAATGTAGGTAGCATTGAAATCTTGAATCAAGTAGGTCTTTTGCATAGGTTGTGACTAGGCTAGAGGTAGGAAAAGATAGATAAATGTAAGCTAAAACGTTAGACTCAGCTTGCATTAGACCTTCAATTTCACCAACTTTTTTGAACTTTGCATGCTCATGCTCTTTTCTTTTTCTTTTGAGTACATATGCTCTTTCTTTTTCTTCTTTTTCTTTTTCATTTTTGCTTTTCTAAGCATCATTTTTGTATGTACTATACTTTTATTGAGCATTATGATACTTCTTCTTAACTCCCCCAAACTTATTTTAAAAACATAATCTTGATAGATTGAGTCTAGTAGTTAGGACAATTTAGAGATAAGTACGAGAGATAAGATGACTTATAATTTGTAAGGTACAAAGAAAAATCAAGCCATATGGTCTCAACGTTGGCTTCAATTGATAACATTTATCAAGGTTAGCTTGAAAGGCTCAAACGATTCAAACAAATATTGCCTAAATCATTTTTAAAATTTCATGCTTCTTAGGATTTAGCCTTAAGAAATTACTAAGTCAATTCTAAAGACTTAACTTTCATGCATATCTAGCTTCTATAAGGAATAAATAATTTTTATGATATGATTTCATATATTTTACTAAGAGTAGCATTCTTATCATGGTTCAGCTTAACATCATCACCATTTAGATAATTAAATTTTATTTTTACTAAAGCTTAACATAATTAACATAAATTCAAAATTTCAAGTAAAATTATAACTAAATTCATAAAATAAAAAGAAATAATAACTAAGAAATTTTCGATTTTCGGTCCCCCTACTTAAATTGAACAATTTCCTCATAGTTAAAAACAATAAAGAACGTTAAAAACAAAAGTGAATAAATACTATACACAAGGTAGGATCAAAAAAGAGAAGGTGAGTCAATTTGACTGCTTAAGTACCAAGCTCTTCGATGTCCAATCCTAGACATGTACATATTTATTACCACACTCTTATTTTTTTATTCAACCTTTTAATTTATTATCCAAGAATTAAAACTAACCTAGTGACCTAATCCTAAATTCATTAAAACATAAAGACTGAAAATAAAACTAACTGAAATTTAAAGAAAGACAAGTTCCCTTTTTTATTTATGTTCAGACCCCCTAGACTTTGACTCTCCTTTTGCTTGGTAGTTCTTATTATTGCTTGAGTCACCTTGCTCCTATCTCGTCATTGGAGTCCATGGTTCGAATACACAATCTACAAATTCAGGCACAAAAACAAATGGGTCAAGAAACACTTTTTCAAATGCACTTTTAAATGCATCATCTCGTATCTTCGTGTATCTCCAAAACGATTGTTGCTGCCAGTGCATGTGTTGCATGCAATCCATCATCTTTGACAGCTCTTTTCAAATTTCAGTTGGAGGTGACGGTGGTCTTGTATGGATTTATTAGGCTCAGATGTTCGTTCAGTCGACTCTATCTCATCATGCATTCCAATCAGTTCTGTTATTTAAAGATCATCTTCAATCTCCACAGGATATTCTTCTTCTTCTTCAGGATCTTCTTCTTCCTTAGAATCTTTTTCTTCTTTAATAGAATCTCTAGCCACTCTATATAGATCCCAATCAGAAATTGCTCCTTGGTTATATCCTGCTCTATTTATGTCACCAAGAATTTCAGCTTTCAGGCACAACACTGTGATCGTAAATGGGAAATAGGCTTGAGTAGAACGTCTTGTGGCACAGTTTTGGATTTCTCTGATGATGATTCTTCCTACATCGATGGTTTTCACCTTCAGAGTTGAATAGGTTAACACCATTCAATTTAATTAAACAACAATTCCCTGCTGAATAGGTATAAGCTTGAATCCAATGAAGTAAAAACCACACTTTTGCCATCGGTGTCAAATTTTCTCTACAACATGTATAAATTCCATGTTTTGACATTGTCCATTTAGACCTTGGAACTGTAAGTTCTTGAAGAATTTCTTGCAATTTTTCAGCCTCTAAGTTATTCAACAAAGTATGATATTCATCTTCTTCGAAATCACGTAAGTCAAAGAACTCATTAATAGTGCTTAACTTCAATGGTACCTTGATTCATCGGACTAAAATTTCTTTAAATTCAGCTGAGGTTAAATTTGCATAAAATTCTCGAACTAGTTCCTCATTTGCACTCGGTCACTTTTCACAAAATAATCCTCAGTTCAGAGCTTCAGCAACTTGTTGGACTTTTACCATGAATTTGGTGTATTTACTTGTTTCCAAAGTAAATCATTTTTCAGGCAACTTCTGCTAATTTTTGAATGTGTTATAATATCTTTCTTTAGCTCTTGTAATGTGGAATTTATCCGAATCTTCTTCTGTTGTGACACGAGTTCTTTTGCGTTGCATGATTTTATCCTGATCAACAAATAAATGGACACAAATATTTTTCTAAAATTTAATTAGTAAAAATATTAACAATTTAAAATAAATTAAAGAGTTAATAAATTAAAATTAAAAATTAGAAGATGAATTTTTACCAACTTTTGTTGAAATTAAATCCAAATTAAATAATTAGGGCTAAAAATAAAAGGGTTTTTTTAGGGCAAAATTTAGAGAAAACTTAGTGTTTGGGTGAGGGGCACACGACCTAGGTGTGTAGGGCGTGTGGCGCATACGACAGGTGTAGGCGTTGCTCGGCAGCAGCAACGGACAGCAGCACACGGGCGCCTGGGTGTGTGGGAGCTGGTGCGCGCAGGCAGTTGGGGTGTGCTAACGTGTGGGTGCTCTCGGCAGGCATGGCTCATGCTGATGGGCGAACAGTAGCATGCCTCTTGCACGCATGGCTCGCTGGGATGTGCGGACACTCTCGGGCACTATTGGGAGTTGTCCAAAGCTTGTGCGCACGATCGTGGAGCAACGTCGAACAGTGTCAAGCAGATGCTTCAAGAGCGTCAAGCAACATCGAGTGGCGTCGAGCACTTATAGGCTGGTGCATCAGGATGCGTCGGGCGGTATCGAGCAGCGTCGGGTGCTTGCAAGAGACGTCGGCTGATGCGACCCAATGGCTTCTGATGACTACTAATGGTTGTCGATGCTAGCTACCTAGGGTGACTAATTTGAAGGTTTGAGTGATAGTTCTCTTGTGATGTGGGTTATTTATAATGCATGGAAGATAATTCACACTTCAACACTCAAATAAAATTCCTAAATCCTATTTTAACTCAAACACAATTTTTATTTAAATTCAAATTTAAAAACTAATCCTAATCAAAACTCTTGATAATAATTAATATAAATTATAAAATTTAATTTATAATTTAATATTAAGATTTATCAAAATTTTGAAAAATAAAAATAAAAATAAAATAAATAATTTAAATAAAAAACTTTACTTTTAGTTGTTTTAAAAATATTTACAAAAATAAACTACTAATTTTAATATTTACAAAATTAACAACCAAATTTTACAAAGAATTCAATTAAGTCTTTGAACTTAAAATCATTTGAAAATTGAGTTGTAATTAAAAACTTGGATCAACAATTGACCCTTTTATTTGTAAAATTCAAAAATAAAAAATTTATTTACTAACTTAGGTAATAATTTCTCAAGAAATTATGTTAAAATTAATTCCCAAGAAAAATTGGAGGGGTCACAAGTGGTCCCGCTTAAGTTCCAAATTCCTCGACAGAATTCATTTAAACATACTAATCCAGAAAATATAACCTAAGTTCTTTATTCAAGCAACAAAAATTAATCATCAGATAAAATGAACGACTATTTATCCTGCTCAATTTCGCATCCCAATAATGTTTTAACCGCTGAGTATTGACTCGAAAATTACCTCTCTTACTGTGAAGTTCCACAACTACTTAAGGAAAGACTTTGTGGATAGTAAATGGACCAGACCAACGAGATCTTAACTTACCTGGAAAGAACTTCATTCTTGAGTTAAACAATAAGACTTGCTAACTTGCTTCGAACTCTTTAACTCGGATGTGCTTGTCATGCCATCTTTTTAATCTTTCTTTGCATAGCTCAGCATTGTCGTAAGAAAGTGTTCAAATTTCTTCTAACTCATTGAGCTGAAGCATTCGTTTCTCTTTAGCAAGCTTAGGATCCAAATTGAGCTGCTAAAGAGCCCAATAAACTTTGTGTTCTAACTCTAGAGGCAAATGACAGGCTTTTCCGAATACCAACCTATAAGGAGACATCCCTAAAGGTGTCTTGTAAGTTGTTTTGTAAGCCCATAAAGTGTCGTCCAATCTCTTGGACCAATCTCATTGATTTGGACACGCTACTTTTTCGAGTATACCTTTTATTTCTTTATTCGCTAGCTCAGCTTACCCATTCGTCTGTGGATGGTAAGCTATAGCAATCTTGTGTCTTATTCCGTGTTTATCGAGTAATCACTTCATCAATTTGTTCACAAAATGGGACCCCTCATCATTGATGATGACTCTTGGAGTTCCAATTTGTGTGAACACATGCTTCTACAAAAATTTCTTCACTACCTTGGCATCATTTGTCGGACATGCCTCAATTTCAATCCATTTTGATACGTAATCGACTGCTACCAGAATATATTTGTTCCCAAATGACGAAGGGAATGGTCGAAGAAAGTCAATACCCCAAACATCAAACAATTCCACTTTCATGATGTTTGATCAAGGCATTTCATTTATGTTGGTGACATTTCCAACCCTTTGACATCGGTCACAGCTTCTGACTTAAGCATACGCATCCTTGAACAATGTTGGCCAAAAGAAACTAGCTTGTAATACTTTGGCCGCGGTACGTGAACCTTCGAAGTGTCCCCCACTTGGAGCTGTGTGACACTGATATAATATTGCTCGTACTTCATCTTCTGCTACTTATCTTCTGATCATCTGATCTGCACACTTCTTAAACAAATACGGCTCTTCCCAGAAGTAATACTTAGCATCATGAACTTCATCCTTTACTGATACGTCTTATCATAGGGAATCAAACCAGAAGCTAAGTATTTAGCAAAATCAGCAAACCAAGGGGTGTTATGACTTACTTTAAGTATATGTTCGTCAGGGAACATCTCTTGTATGGGAACAAGAGTTGAGTTTTCTTCTCGTGGCTCCAATCTAGACAAGTGATTGACTATTGGGTTCTCTACCCCAGTTCGATCTTGAATTTTTAGATCGAACTCTTGGAATAATTCTTTCTCTGTTATCATATAGTTCAGCTAAGCTCCTGACAAAGTTTGACTTGCATAGTAAATGGTATGAAAAGCTTTGTTCCTTCACTGGCCCATCACGACTCCGACTACGAAGTCACTTACGTAACACATTAACTCGAACGGTATTCCCAATCTTGTGTGACGATAATTGGTGCTGAAACTAATCGATTCTTCAAATCATTAAATGCTATCAAGCAATCTTCATCAAAGTTGAATGTCGAATCCTTCTCTAACAACTTGCTCAAGGGTTTAGTAATTTTAGAGAAGTCTTTGATAAATCTCCGATAAAATCCAACATGTCTTAAAAAGCTCCTAACACCCTTTATAGATGTTGGAGGTGGAAGCTTCTCGATTACATCTACTTTGGCTTTGTCAACTTCAATTCCTTGTCTTGTTATTCGGTGCCCTAAAACAATACCTTCTCGTACCATAAAATGACACTTTTCCCAGTTGAGAATAAGGTTTGTTTCTTCGTATTGCTTCAATACCCTATCTAGATTAGCTAAGCAATCATCATAAGTGTCCTCAAACCCTGAAAAGTCATCCATGAGCACTTCCAAATACTTCTCAACCACATCAGTGAAAATGACCATCATATGTTTTTGAAACATAGCAGGTGCATTACATAAACCACATCAGTGAAAATGACCATCATACGTCTTCGGTGCAACTGTAATCTAATTGTATCCTAAGTATTCATCTAGAAAATAGTAATAGTCTCACCCTACGAGTCTATCTAGCATCTGATCCAAAAAAGGGCAAAGGAAAGTGATCCTTCCTAGTCGCTTTGTTCAGCTTCCGATAGTCGATGCAAATTCGCTATCCCATGACCGTTCTAGTCGGTATTAACTCATTTTTTTTAATTCTTCATGACTGTAATACCTCCTTTCTTTAGCATGAACTGGATAGGACTAATCCATGAACTGTCTGAGATGGGATAAATGATACCCACATCTAACTGCTTGATGATTTCCTTCTTGACTACATCTTTCATAATGGGGTTCAGTCTCCGTTGTCCATCAATTGTTGCCTTTTTATTATCTTCAACGATGATCTTATGCATGCATATGGATGGACTTATAGCACGAATGTTGACTATGTCCATCCTCTAGCATTTTTTAATTGCTTCAACACTTTAATCAATTGATCTTCCTGCTTCTTAGTTAGTTGTGCTAAAATAATCACAGGCAAAATAGAAGCGTCACCTGAATAAACATATTTTAAGTGTGAAGGTAATACCTTAAGCTCTAATTTAGGTGGCTCTTCAATTGACGCTTTTGGTTGAACATAATCTTTGCGTTCCAAGTGCAAAGATCCAAAATGAGGTTGTGGATTAAATCCCCTCGAATTAGCTTCCAGCAAAGCTAAGTTTTCCTCTCCCTCTTCATCACTTTGAGGATCTATCAGCAAAATCTTTTCTAAAGGATCTTCAACAGAGTTGAATTCCTCTTCAATGATTAACTCTTCTAACTCAAAAACTACAGAACAATCATCAACTACATAGGGAAATCTCATAGATTTAAAAACATTGAATGTCAATTGATCATCCTGAATAAGCATAGTTAGCTCACCCCTCTACACATCAATAAGGGACCTTCCTGTTGCTAGGAATGGTCTTCCTAAGATGATTGACACTTCTTTATCTGCTTCAAAGTCTAAAATGACAAAGTCAGCAGGAAATATAAACTTATCAACATGGACTAATACATCTTCAATCTTTCCTTCAGGATATACTATAGATCGATCAGCTAATTGAAGTATAACTGTAGTTGGTCTAACTTCACCTATCCCCAATTTTTTGAATATCGGCATGGACATTAAGTTAATGTTCGCACCCAAATTGCATAGTGCTTTACCACAATAAGTTGCTCTAATGTTGCACGGTATAGTAAAACATCCAGGATCCTTCAACTTCAAAGGTAGTTTGTCTTAAAGATATGCACTGCATTCCTTCGTTAGGGCTACTGTCTCAAATTCTCAAAGTCTTCGCTTTTTCGATAGGATATCCTTCATGAACTTGACATAATTAGGCATTTTCTCAAGTGCTTCTACTAATGGAATGGAGATATGAAGTTGCTTGAGTACATCAAGCAATTTTTTGAGTTGAACTTCCTTCTTCTGCTTTTGAATTCTTTGAGGGTAGGGTGGTGGACGATTTCTGACTTGAGCTAGTTGCTTTAGTTTTTGTGTCAATTTTGAATCTAACAGAGCCATTAGATCATCAAACTTAACTGGTTTTGAAGTCTCTTTCTTAACATTCACCACTTCTAGTTCTAGTGAAACTGGTTCTACTTTTGGTTCTGGCAAAGTTTGAGCTTCAACACTTGGTTGAACTTCAATTGATTCTTAAGCATCAGCTTGCTCTTCTTCTACTTCAACAACGTTGGGCTACAACGTCTTTTCGCTCCTAAATATTAATGCTTTACAATGCTCCTTCCCTAGATTTCTCAGATTCTTCGTATCACTCGGCAAAGCACATTGTGGACGATTTCTAAGATCAGTGGCAAGTTGACCCATTTGATTTTCAAGGTTCTTTAATGTGGTTGCTTGGCTCTAGATCAAAGCATCATTCTTCGCCATGTATGCTTATTTTCCAAACCATTAGAAGTTTTAAACTTGGGTTGTCTTCTAAACTTGCTGGGTAAATCCATGTGACTGGGTTGGTCTCAATTGAGCGTAATTGTTACTGGGTCCAGCCCCTTTATTACTCCATGAGAACTTAGGGTGATTTCGCCAAGATGGGTTGTAAAAGTTTGACTGCAATCCCTATCTGCCTCAGTTTTGGTTCTGATTTCCCATGTAGTACACAACTTCTGGGTTCAATGGGCATTCTTCGAACATGTGTCCTTCTCCACAATAGACACAGGCTATGTTCTCGAATTGATTAGGTGGCTGAGCTGCAACATTACTAAACCCATTAGTAGTAAGATTCCTAAGCATTGAGGACATCGATGATACCTGAGCTGCAAGTTAAATAAGTGGATCAACATCGTGAATTCCTGTAACTCGTCTTCTTGAGTTTACTCGATTGGTTGGCCATTGGTAATTATTGCTTGCAATTCTTTCTATAATTTCATAAGCCTTATTATAAAACTTATAAAGAATAGCTCCATTGGCGGAAGCGTCTACTACCATCCTTGTGTGCTAATTAAAACCGTTATAAAACGTCTCTAATTGAATGCAATAAGGAATTCCATGATGAGGGCATCTCCTTAATAACTATTTAAATCTTTCCCATGCCTCATACAAAGATTCATCATCCATCTGTTGGAAAGTAGTTATTTCACTCCTCAGCTTAGCATTCTTGCTTGGAGGGAAATATTTCCTAAGGAATCGTTTAGCTAACTCTTGCTATGTTGTAACAGATTTTTATGGCAACGAGTGCAACCAGACTCTAGCTCTGTCCCTTAGTGAAAATGGGAACAACTTCAATCGAAGTGCATCTTCTCACTCTCCGGCTATCTTGAAAGAATCACTCACCTCCATGAACAATCTCAAATGAAGATGAGGATCTTCGGTAGGCATTCCACTAAATTGGCCAACTATTTGAAGCATCTAAAACATCACTGGCTTCAGTTCGAATTGTTGTACCTTGATATTCGATCTCCTGATTCCCGAATTAAGCTCTTGAAACAAAGGCACTGCATATTGTCTCAACGCTCTATCCCTATCATCAGCAATAAGGATAGGATTTTGAGCATGATTAGCTCCATGTCCTTTATTCTGGTTCTCGAAATTCATCTCTTCAGTCCTTCTTTAAGATGCTTGTCTTCTTCTTTCTTGAAAAGTTCGTTCAATTTCAAGGTCCACTGGGAGTAAGTCGATAATTGAGTCAATACTCAAAGACACCTGAATAATTAAAAAGAATAAGTTAGTAATTAGATAGAAAAATAAACCAAAATGTAAACAAATAATTTCACAAATAATTTTGACAATCCTCGGCAACGGCGCCAAAAACTTGGAACGATGAAAATGTGCAAGTATACACAATTGTATTCAAGTAATATTTAGTATCGTACCCATAGGGACTGTGCTATGAAAGTTATTTATGAAATATTTAATTAAAAATTTGGTTAAGAACAATATAATATTGGTGAAGGAGATTACTCTGAAGTATCTAAATTAAATTAAACTAAGTTAAGCTAAGACTAAATTATGTTCCTATGCACGATATCTAAGGGTTTTAATCAATATGACATAAATGTGTCAGGTTAAGTGCTTTAACTACTTAATTACATCTAACTTATGTTCATGCTTGTTACGAAATAATATTCACAGCAACCCGGTACTCTGCTAACTTATGAGCAACATCACTTACTAAAATTCATTCATCTCTTTAACATATTTATATGCTAATTCAACAAACTAAATCAATTCTAATAAGCAAATGTGTTATTGCACATACATACTATATGAAAGCTAAATAATCTCTTGAACATATCTCTATGCCAATTCAACCAACTAATTAACAATCATAAGCATGTAAAGGATTAAGTGAAGTCACAATCATATTTCTACGTTGAAACAGTTTAATCACAAAATATCATGCAAGTTATGCAAGGTTATACATTGTTTAATACCATCACAATTCAATCCTTCAGCTCTATTAAAATATTAGACATGCACAAATTAAATAGTGTGTCCATTAATCACAATTTCAATGTTCTTAATTGATTAATTCAATAGTTATATCGTAAGGGTAATGCAAAAATAACTTAGGCATGATAATATTTAATTAAACAGAATATTCAAGGCCTATAACAACATAAACATGAATTAAATATAAACAATAAATTAGACACAATCAACCCAACACTTAAAGAATTTAAGCCATTTCAATTAAATAATTAATAGCATTAATAATAGCATTCATCATAATAACAAACAAGAATCTAAAATTAAAGAAAAAGACAATGATTAAATCCGTTGATTTTTAAGAACAGCTCTCACGTTCTTGCCCATATTTCTTAGATCGAGGTCTTTGATGAACACTCAACAAAGGCTATGAAAGGTTGAAGAACCACTCTTTCTCAAGAGGGAAAATCAATAAAGGAATGGGGGAAAACTAGGATGGAAAAGCTAGAAAGAAAATTTTAGAGAAAGAAGAGAAGTGTGAGTGAATTGGTTTGTTGAAATGAGGGGAATGAAGGGTGTATTTATAGGTGGAGTTGAGGAGTGGTTGTGTGGCCAAATTTAGCAAATAATTCTCATCCACACACTCCCCCATGGCCGACCACCACATGTAAACTTTGACTTGTTCAAAGTTTGCTAAAAACAAGCTAGGGGTGAGGTTTTAAATCCATTAAAAGAGGAGGGGTTGGAATGGAAATTTGGGTAAGTTTGACGACTGTTTTGCAAGGTTGAATTGGTCAACATTTCAGCTGATTATTCCATCATGTGGACGGAAAATAGCTAGCCCATTTGGAGGTGGTTCGACCCTCGGCTGCATGCATATCAATCCACTTCAGCTTAGACTTTATAAACAATAATTTAGCTTCATATTGGAACGAACCTTGACTTAAAAAATATTCTTCTTATCTCTTCACTAACTCGGTGTCAAAATTCTCTCAACGGTGTAAGCTGTCAGTAATGTCTATTAGGTTTATTTTCACGAATTGTGCAAATCTATCAAAAAATCATCAAATTCATGCTTAAAATAATTAAAAATCAATATGTTGGAAATTTTAAAACAATTTAATTATTTTATAAATAAATTATATTTTTCAACATTAATTACTCAGAATTTGCATGAAATTAGGTCAAAAAGGGTATAAAAAAGTCTATATATTTTCATCGTTCCACTCATCTTCATTTTTTATAAAACCAAACTCTTTGATTGCATCATTAAAATGAAGATTCCAACTTCGAGAAGCTTGCTTCATTCCATAAATGGATCTTTTTAGCTTGCATATCTTCCCAGCATCCTTTAGATCGACAAAACCTTCAAGTTGTGTCACGTACACCTCCTCTTCTAGTTTGCATTAAGGAAAGTTGTTTTGACTTCCATCTACCAAATTTCATAATCATGAAATGCAGCTATTGCAAGCAATATCTGTATGGATTTAAACATAGCAATAGGAGAAAAGGTTTTGTCATAGTCAACACCATGAACTTGGCGAAAACCTTTAGTGACCAATCTCCCTTTGTATGTTTGTACATTACCATCCATTTCAGTTTTCTTTTTGAAAACCCACTTGTACCCTATAGGTTGAACCGCTTCAGGTGGGTCAACCAAGGTCCATACTTGGTTCTCTGACATGGATTCCATCTCAGATCTCATGGCCTCTAGCCATTTCTCAGAGTCTGGGCTCGTCACTGCTTCTTGATAAGTCCTAGGCTCATCTTGATATATAAGCAGAACATCACCATGTGTTGTAATGAGAAATCTATATCTCTCAGGTACATGACGTTCTCTTAAGGATCTTTACGGTGATTATGTTTCCACAACAGTTGATTGTTCTGCAACAACTTGTGGAACCTATTATTGTTCAATCTCTGGTTCAGTGATCTGTAGTTCTTCTTGAATTTCTCCAAGTTCAATCTTTCTACCACTTCCTTTTCTATAGACTAACTCTCTTTGAAGAAAGACTCCTATCCGAGCAACAAACACTTTGTTCTTAATAGGATTGAAGAAATAATATCCTTTAGTTTCTGTAGGATATCCCACAAAGATGCATTTTTCAAATTTGGGTTCAAGCTTCATAGACATCTGACATTTAACATAAGCTTCACAACCCCAAATCTTCATAAAATTCATACTAAGACGCTTCCTAATCCACATCTCAAACGGTGTTTTTTGAATCGGTTTAGATGGAACACGATTCAATGTGAAGACAGCTGTCTCAAGTGCATGTCTCTAAAAAGAAGTAAGAAGATCAACATGACTTATCATTGATTGAACCATATCTAATAATGTTCGATTTCGCCTCTCAAAAACTTTGTTTCATTGTGGAGTACCAGAAGGTGTAAGTTGTGAGACAATCCCACACCTCTTCAGAAGCTCATCAAACTCTAAGCTTAAGTATTCTCCTCCTCGATTTGATCAAAGTGCCTTAATACTTTTGTCTAGTTGGTTTTGTACTTCATTCTTAAATTCCTTGAACTTTTCAAGGGCTTTAGATTTATGGCGCATAAGATAAATATACCTATATCTACTAAAGTCATTAGTGAAAGTAATGACGCATTGAAAACCTCCTCTGGCTTGTGTATTCATTGGCCCACATACATCACTATGTATTAAGACCAATAAATCACTAGCTCGCTCACTTTTACTATTAAAAGGAGTTTTGGTCATTTTACCCAACAAGCAAGACTCACATATATCAATTTGTTCAAAAACAAAAGAATCCGAAAACCCATCTTTATGTAGCTTTGATATGCATTTCTCACTTATATGGCCCAAATGATAATGCTAAAGATAAGCTTGATTAGAGTTATTTAGTTTTTCTCTTTTTTTATTTACATTATAAATGAGCATATCTTGGTCCAAAATGTAAAGGCCATTAACTAATTGTACCAAACCATTGAAAACATTATTGAGATAAAATGAACAACAATTATTCTTAATAATTATCTCAAAACCAATTCTGTCTAAATAAGAATTAAAATAATGTTTCTAGTTAAATTGTGCACAAAATAACAATCCTCCAAACATAAATCAAGTCCACTAGGCAAGGTTAAAATACGTGTTCCTACAGCTAATGAAGCAACTGTTGCTCCATTTCCAACTCGCAGGTCCACATCTCTTTTAGCCAAATTCCTACTCCCTTACAATCCCTATACAGAGGTACAAATATGAGAATCACAACCGGTATCTAATACCCAAAAAGTAGACATTGATAAATTAATATCAATAACATAAATACTTGAAGTGGACGCTCCGCTTGCCTTAGCCTTTTTCACCTCTTCAAGGTAGATAGGGTAGTTCCTCTTCCAATGTCTGGTCTTATCGCAATGGAAACATTTTCCTTCCTTAGCAACTCTTCCTTTAGGTTTTAATGCAACCTTTCCTTTGTTTGGTTTTGCCTTGTAATTGTCCTTAGGCTTTGCCTTAGCCTCAAGCTTACCTTTTCCCTTATTCTTACGAACCATCAAAATAGGCTTAGGTCCAGCCTTTTTCATGTTACTTTCAATAGTTCGCAACATGCTGAGTAACTGTGACAGAGTCTTATTACTCTCATTCATATTGAAATTAAGGACAAATTGACTAAAACTATCTGGCAACGGTTGCAAGATAACATCAGTGGCCAATTCCTCACCTAGAGGGAATCCAAGTTTTTGAAGGCTTTCAATATAGCTATCATTTTAAGAATGTGAGTTCCCACTGGAGTTTCCTCCACCATTTTGCATCAAAATAGAGCTTTGGAGGTCTCCTACCTCTCTTGACGTGCTTGCCGCTCATATAATTCCTTGAGGTGCTGAATCATACATAAGCAACCATATCCTCATGTTGCTTTTGAAGCTCAAGAGTCATGGTAGCAAGCATTAGACATCTTATGTCAACCATGTCATTAAGGTGCATCTTATAAGCATCCTTTTCAGCTCTAGAGGCATTAGCATTAGGAACGGGTTCTTCAATGACATATAACTTGCACTCTTTCCTGAGGACAATCCTCAAGTTACAGAACCAGTCAAGGAAGTTCAAGCCATTCAACTTGTCCTTCTCAAGGACGGATCGCAGTGATAGTGAGTTTGTGCTGTTTGCCATAACAAATCTACAAGAATGAAATATTTTCATAGGTAAATTTTACCAAGTTTATTATAATCATTTAAAAGAACTTTATTAAATGATGCTCCCACTATTTTATTCAAAATTAATAACCCTCATGTATTAATTTTGAAAAATCCTTTCTCTAAAGTTTTTCTAGCAGGTAAGGATCTGTATTTCACCTCCCCTTAAGTCAGCTTTAGCTTTACTATCAATATTATGGTTATTTAGGTAAGTAACGCTTGCTAATCACATAATCTGTAACTCCTTACTATTTGGTGAACAACTCTTGTTTCAATCATCTAATGGTTATCCAAATATTTTCCCTCTAGGTTCTAATCCTATTAGAGTAACCTAGTTAAGTTACTAACCAATATTATAACCGATGAATATCACTTGCTTATTCTTTGCATTTGACCAAGATAGATACAAGTACTTCGCTTTAGCAGAGCCCACATTGTATCGATCGAGGTTTTGACGAGGGTAAATATTGGAAGGCTACCTTAACTTAATATTTTATTGAGGGTTTTTAAGTAATAATAATCTTACCATTAATAAACAATTTGGCTTATTAATATTTTAATTGATCTTATCGATTTTATTAACATACATGCTAATATATCATTCATTGCATCACATAGATGAAAATATAAAGCATTAAATGAAATGTTATGGTTATAGCCCATAAAACTAATGTGGTTCCTCCCAAGCAAACGGGAGAACTGAAAGAGATCCTAAGAGTAGAAGTCGCTTCTCAAGATTATTTTCAGCATTAGATAGCTCCACCTTCATCTCCTTGAGTCTGCAACAGCTCGAACAATTTTACAAATTATAGAAACTCATTTTACATATGAGGGAGTAAGATGAGAAGAGAAGTACAATAGAACTATAGAAAGGCACAACACGTAGGCTATATTTTTAAAATTACAACCTTTGAAATTTATAAACTAAATAGGTTATCGGGCTATAACCATGCATTTCCAAACACCGTGTATATTAAGCAAAACATACAACATACTTGTATTTTTAACATATGATATTATTATTAAATCGATTATTAAAAAAGAAAGTAGGGGCAATGAAGGGGAGATGAGACGGTAAAGGTCGAGGGTTGAACAAGTAAATTCTAAATTATATAGTATTTCAATGATTTTTCTTGCTGGAACAACCATTGTTCCCTTTCAAAATTATCAATAACTTAACAATTAAATTTGATATCTAAAACCCCACTGGAACAACTATTGTTCCCTTTCAAAATTATCAGTAAGTTAACAATTAACTTGGATATCTAAAACCACACTGAAACAACCATTGTTCCCTTTCAAAATTATTTGTAAGTTAACAATTAACTTAGATATATAAAACCCCACTGCTCCTAAACACATTCGTTAACTCTTAACAAACTGTTTTTGCTCAATTTTGTTTAATAAATAGATTACATGTATTCAAACATACATATAACATATCAAGCATATAAAAAAAATATGCTTAACATATAATAACGTCAACCATTAAATTTAATTTTGAATCTGTATCATACAAACGACTCTGATGCCACTGTCGGGTCGTCGGTACGCCTTGTAGCATAGCAAAAAAAATTATTCCAATGATCCCTAACCCTAGACCCATGTACGAGGAACGAATCGAAAAGGAAGGGTTCGGAATTATACTTTTCGAAATATGAAAATCCTTCTAAACGGTGCTGTAAAATCCTCCTCTACACGCTGTCGATCCTAAGCCACAACAAAAAATCGTCCCAGCCTCTACATAGTACACCCGATCAAGAATGAACAGAAAATTCTCCCTAAACGATTTAGAGAGAATTTCGAAAAGAAAAACTTTGACGACTGCTAGACCTAGGTTTTCCTTTTTTTTTCTTTTGTAATCTTTTTTTGTTTTCATACCCACACTAGGGCTTTGTATTTTTATTTTATTTTATATGAAATACAAATAAACGGAAATACTCCCCTTTTCAGAAATATGGAAAGCATTAAAACCATATATCTTTTCCAAAAAGATATAAGTTTCCTTATTTTAATTTATATCCTTCCTAAAAGGACATTAATTTCATATTTTATGTTTAACCGAAATTATTATAATTAAGAATTTTAGTAAATAATAATACATAGTTAATTTTTTATATGAATCAAATTCATACATTTATTTTAACCATTCTTTCTATTCTTGTATAACAAATTTGTACATGAAATGTTTGAAAAATTTAACTGTCAAGTTTAATTAATTCAATAATTAATTTAATTCTCATGACATTTAAATTAAATACCAATTTTGTTAAAATTCTGTTCGTTTCAACCATTAGGTGTGATCCTGTAGGTTCTAGTAACATTGGTAGTAATACTAGAACAATTCTAACGTTACAAGTAATAAGTGGCATCTAGCAATGCATGATTACTACCCAAGTTACAATAAGTCATGGTTCGACATAACCTTTCTGTGATAAATTTGCATGTATTATATCCTTTTGTCCTTTATATCTAGATTGGACACAAGTCATGGAATAGTCACACTTGTATAATCCAATCTCATGATTCTTGATATCCAAAGTATACTACAATAAACAAATAAGTGTAATATCTCATATTAACTTATTTGAGCATGGTCATGCATTTCTAGTCTCAATTGATCAAGTGGCTTAAGATATTTCTCCCATTATGTAGGAGGGACAAATCCTATCTTGATAAATCATATCCCACTACATAGATTGTGGCATACCCAACTTCAGTCTTTATAGTCAAACTTGTTACAGTAGACGTTTGACTGTATCAAAATATACAATTCACTATATTGGGACAATGATTATCTCAAGTCTAAGGATTGTATACATAGTTATCACTATGAGTAATGTTGTGAATGTTACATAATAATCCAAGAAACATACTCATAGTGGGTTGTTGAAACCATTTTTTTTGAAAAAGGTCCCGAATTTTATTTTAAAACCGAAAATGGAGTCACCACCAATCTTTTTTACTTGGTGTGATTAGACCCCCAAAAACGTTTAAATTTATTTTAGAAAACAATTTGTCTTTGAAATCCAGAAAATAGGTTCGAGAATCAGTTATCAAGAAGGATTAGCACCCTCACATGCCCAAAATTGGTACCTAGTTGATTTTTAAAGGTCTTGATAGTTAAAAATTTGAAAACTCGAGTAAAAGTTAAAATGTGATCTCTAAAAGCATGATTAACAGATTTAATATTATTTTCGAAAATCGAACTTGGTGAAGAAGGCTCTTTATTTTGAAAATATCGAGAAAGAAAGTTATGTCCAGTAAATTAGGGCACAACACCTCAAATTTTCAAAATAACTAGCATTCTTTTTTTTTAAATCTCATGTTTTATTATTTTCTTTTTAAAAAAAGAGAAGGGTATTCGATTGTTTCAGTTCAAAAAAAACTGCACCTAATAAGTTAAAGCACGACTTTTCAAATCACGAAATAATGAACATTGCCTCAATTTTGAAACCATTTATTTTATCAAAACACATGCATATTTTTTTAGAAAAAATGAGTAATTATGAATGAGCAAATTAATAATAATGGCATGGCATAAAAAAACAAATAAATGCGTAATGACATGAATAAATATGGAAGCAAATTTTATGACCAAATAAATAAAATAATACTAATATATATGTGTATATATATATATTTAGAAGGGATTTAAAAAAACAAAACAGTGATCAAATTTTACAAAATTTAAAAGATTTAAAAAAGAATTAAAAGAACCATATTAAAACAAATTTGAAAAAATAGGGGTTACAAGGGAAATTTTCCCATATTTGCAAAACTATTTCAAAACAATGGTGCAGGACCAAATTTAAAAAAAATAAATTAGACGATTTAATTAAAAAAGGTTTAAAGGTAAAAAAGGATAAAATTTAAATACAATGAACTTCGGAAGGACTTAAAAAGAATTTACCCCTTTTATTTTTTTTAAAACAGGCATCAAAACGACGACGTTTCAAGGCCATGGGAATAGGCCTGAAACAATGTCGTATAGTGCCTGATTTGCCTTGGAGACGGGACTAAATTCAAATCACTTTTAAACAGGAAGGACTGCGGAGATAAATCTCCCATTTGATGAAAACACGCGGTATTCGGGTCCAAGACGGGTCAAGTTTTCGGCATCAAAATGATATCGTTTTGCAGCATTAAGTTTGCCCCCCAAAACGATGTCATACCAGCCTGCTATTTAAACCATTTTTTTTAAGTTTTTCATTTTCTTCCTCCATTTAAAAAAAAAACCTAAAAGCCTTTTTTTTCTCTCCCCTGCCCATGTCTTCGACCCTAGTGTGTGGCCTCCGATCGCCAATCATCGACAGTGACGACCGTCGCCTACGACGGTCAGATTTTCGAAATAAACCCCTTTTTGTTTAAAGTCTTTTCAACCTCGAATTCAGATCCGGGGTCAAAAGCTCTGAAAATCTGGTCAAAAATTCCCTAAAAATGGAAAACCTTTCAGTTTTTTTAGGCATTTTGAGAGATTTAGGTGTTTTTTACTTTTCTCTGTGTCGTAACCCTTCTATGAACATGGGTTGTTTGGAGGGCCTCTATTTTTGACAACTTGATCTGCCTCTGACGGCGAAAATGGACCAAAAATGTAAGTATTTCAAAACCCTAGTTTTTATTTATTTTATTTTCAAAATATAAAATAAAACGCAATTTCTACCTTGAAATTTTCTTTCGATTGTATTGAATGTCCGTGTAAAAAATTACAGTAGGTAGGTGATGGCTTTTTATAGCAAAAATAAATACATCAATATTTGTTTTTTCTTTTTGTGTTTATGTCTCTATTTCTTCTTCTTTTTGCAGTATCACGATGGTGGTAATCCCTAGGGTCAACTCCGGCAATGGAAGGTGTGCCCTTTCCATTTCGATGCAAAGGGGCAAAGGAGAAGTTAAAAGCCTCGTGGCTGATGTGGTAGTTGGCGTGGAGGGGTGAGTGATGCAGAAAGGATTAGGAAATTAGGATTTTGGCTTAGGCAAAATTTCCTTTAGGTTTTAGGCGAGCTTGTTTCAAATTAGGTTTAGGTTTGTGTATTGGGTAAGCAATTTAGGATTTGGGTTAAGGGTAAACGGGCTTGTGATTGGGTATTGTTTGGGTTATTATGTAAAGGAATTTGTTTTTTAAATGAACTTTTTAATTTCATTATTTCTTTGGATTTTGTTTGGAATTTTTATTGGTTATTGTTTGGAATTTTTATTTTTTGTCGTGTAACAGGAACGAAGTAAAGACTAAAAGGAGGACCAATTTCGTCCGGTCCCACTGAGTTTGGTTTCTTAAGTATTTCTTCTTTGAGTAACACATTGTTTCATTGATCGCTTAACTTCACTATATTTGCTTCTCGTAGCTTCACTCCTTTCCATTACGACTTCAAGGAGATTGAGATTCGTTATTGTAGTCTCTAATCTGATCTACTGACTCTTCAAGGATATAGGTTTTACAGCTTCATTTCGCTTCGCTGCCACTTTGAGGTATAAGATTCTCCATGCAGCTTCAATTTACTCCTCTTCAGCTTTAGGGTATAAGATTCCCCGTTGCGGCTTCAATCTTTCCCTTCACATCTCTAAGGTATAAGGTTCACCATTGCGGCTTCAACCTTTCCCTCCACATCTCTAGGGTACAAGATTCACCATTGAGGCTTCAATCTTTCCCTTCACATCTCTAAGGTATAACGTTCGCCATTGCGACTTCAACCTTTCCTTTCATATCTCTAGGGTACAAGATTCATCGTTGTGGCTTCAATCTTTCCCATCACATCTCTAAGGTACAAGGCTCGTCATTACAACTTCAAGCTTTCCCTCCATATCTCTAGGGTACAAGATTCGCCGTTGTAGCTTCAATCTTTCCCATCCCATCTCTAAGGTACAAGGTTCATCGTTGCGGCTTCAACCTTTCCTTCCATATCTCTAGGGCACAAGATTCATTGTTGCAGCTTCAATTTTTCCTAACACATCTCTAAGGTATAAGATTCACCGTTGCGGCTTCAATCTTTCTATTAATGTCTTCTGGTATGGATTAAATGTTTCCTCGATTCATCTTGGCATTTCATGGGAATGAGACCTATAGAATATGCTTCTGTGGACCTCTATGTAGGCCAAATTATTAGAATGCCATGATCGAAATGAGTCAAATGCTCCTAACTAAATGAATGTGCATGGTATTGGCATCAATGTCAGAAAAATAATTTTTTATTATTTTTTTGGGTTTCTAGACCAACATGGTTTGTCATTTGTCCAAGTTCTATCACTAGTGTGCTACCCTATCTTCTTTTAGGTTTGCGATTAAACTTAGCAGAGCAGTCTTAGTTCAAACTACTTGTCTCAAGCTTGGTTTTTTTAACTGGTGATCTTGTTTCAGGTCCCTATACCATTTAGGAAATTCTAGAGTGATATGCATGATTCCTTGTATGCTTTATAATGTCAGTCTATTATCCGTTATTTTAATGCAAAAATGCTTGAACAAGGTTGTGAAAGAATAAGCTCGAATTTTATTGAAGACAAAGTTCAAAGAAAAGAACTGAAAATGGCAAACATTGGTCAAAGAAAGTTGCCAAGTATAAAATAATAATAAAAACAATATTAGGTGCCCTAGATATCAAAGTATGAGTTTCTCAGAGCCGACTTGATGAGAATCATTCTGAGCCCGATATGTGTCTAGAAAATCTAGAGTGCTTTGTTGATGCCTCAAGATGTAAAGTTTCTCTGTCTTGCTACGTTTGAGGGAAACGATCATTTCAAGTCCATTCTTTGCTCCAAATTTGAGTCACCCTTTTCAGGTTTTCAACTCAAAATCCCTTTGGTTTAAGACACCCTTTGCGGGTGACCTCTCCCTTTTTTAGAGGAAATATTTCTTCACCAAGACTGAATTAACGGGATTGTGTAGATCTTTGTCATCCATTTCAGTCAGAATGAGAGCTCCTCCAGAGAAGGCTTTCTTTACCATATAAGGTCCTTCCTAATTGGACATCCATTCTCCTCAAAAGTTTTTGTGCATGAGAAGTATCTTTTTTAGAACTAGATCTCCCTCGTGGAATTCATTAGGGTAGACCTTTTTGTTGTAAGCTTGCATCATTCGTTTTTGGTACATCTAACCATGATGGATTGCTCTTAATCTCTTTTATTTGATCAAGTTTTGCTGATCGTATCTAGATTGAATTCATTCTACCTCACCAAATTGTAATTTTGACAAGACTCGAAGAGAAGGAATCTCAACCTCAATAGGTAAAACCGCTTCCATACCATACACCAGTGAGAATGGTGTACCTCCAATAGAAGTTCTGACTGAAGTCCTATAAGCAAAAAGGGCAAACGATAACTTCTCGTGCCAATCTTTATAGGTTTCATCTCAACGATCTTCTTGATTTTTTATTAGCTGTCTCCACTGCCCCATTCATTTTTAGGCGATAGGGAGATTAATTATGATGTTTGATCTTAAATTGACTACAAACCTCTACTATCGTGCTGTTATTCAAATTCAATGCGTTGTCAGATATAATCCTTTCTGGCATCTCATATCAACATATAATTTTCTTTTTTAAGAATTTGCTAACTGCAGACTTCGTGACGTTGGCGTAGGAAGCAACTTCTACCCACTCGATGAAATAATTTATAACCACAAAGATGAACCTATGTTCATTAGAATCCTTTGGTGAAATTGATCCAATGACATCCATGTCCCACATAAAAAAAGGTCATGGAGAGGTCATGACATGAAGATGCGATGGGGGTACATAAATTTTATCTCCATAGATTTGACATTTGTGACACCTCTTAGCATAGTTGATGCAATCACCCTCCATAGTGGACTAATAATATCCAAATCTCATAATTTGCCTAGCCATTTTGAATCCATTGGCGTGTGTTTCGCAAATGCCTTCATGGACTTCTTCTAGGATTTTTCTAGCTTCGATCGTGTCGACACATCTTAACAACACCTGATCCTTTCTCCTTTTATACAAAATTTTCCCGTATAGGACATATTCATTTGCGAGCCTTCTTATGTCCTTTTATCATTTCCAGTAGCTTGCTTAGGATACTTGCGGTCTTTTACATACCGGAGGATATCTTGGTACCAAGGATGGTCATCCCTTTCTTTTTCTTCTTCTTCTTCTTCTTCTTCAATGTCATAGCAATAGATTGGATCCTCATAGATGCTCATTTGAATGGGTTTTACATCTCCTGACCTATTTACTTTAATCATCAAGGCCAGAGTAGCCAAAGCGTCAGTCTTCTGATTTTCTTTCTCGTGGGAGGTAATGAAATGTGACATCATTAAACTCCTTAATTAACTTGAGAACTAGCTTTCAATAATCAATCAAATTGGAATCTCTTGTTTCCCATTCTCCCTTGAGTTGATAGATCACTAGTGCGAAATCCCCATATACCTCCAAGACTTTAATCTCTCGTTCTATGGCTGTACAGATTCCCATAATACATGCTTCATATTTTGCATTGTTGTTTGTGCAATCAAAATCGAGTTTACTGGTGAAAGGATAGTGGTCTCCTTCTAGTGATACCAAGACTGCCCTAATTCCATTACTCGTGGCATTTGAAGCACCATCAAAATTTAAACACCAAGGATGTTCTACTACAGTTTCCTCTTCAGTGGTCACAACGTACATTAAACCCTCATTTTAGAAGTCGAAATTTATTGGCTCATAATCCTCTAGAGCCCTATTAGGCAGGAAGTCTGCTATTGCACTCCCCTTTATTGCCTTCTGGCTTACATAGACTATGTCGAACTCAGAAAGTAGGATTTGCCACCTAGCCATTCTTTCATTCAATGCGGTCGACTCCATCATGTATTTAAGATGATCTAATTTTGAGATAAGATAGGTCGTGTGGTACATCATATATTGTCTTAATCTTCGAGTAGTCTAAACTAAGACGCAACATAGTTTTTCAATTGGTGAGTATCTTGTTTTGCAGTCAATGAACTTCTTGCTAACGTAATATATCGCTCTTTCTTTCTTTCCAGACTCGTCATGTTGGCCTAGTACGCATCCCATAGAATTTTCAAAAACTACCAAGTATAGGATCAATGGTTTATTAGGACTTGGTAGCATTAGGATTGAAGCGTTGGACAAATAATGTTTGACCTTGTCAAAAATTTTCTAGCATTCATCATCCCACACACTTGGGTTGTGCTTTCTAAGAAGACAAAAGATGGGGTCACATTTCTCAGTTAACTGTGAGAAGAAACGAGCAATGTAATTGAATCTCCCTAAGAAACCTCAAACTTCTTTTTGTGTACAAGATGGTGGTAACTCTTGTATGGCCTTAACCTTGTCTGGTGGATCTCAATTCCCCTCTTGCTGACCATAAAGCCTAATAACTTGCTCGAAGTAGCTCCAAAAGTGCACTTGGTTGGGTTTAACTTTAGTTGAAATTTTCTTAACCTCAAGAACAGCTTCCTCAGGAACTTTACATGTTCTTCCCCGGTTCGGGACTTTGCAATCATATCATCAACATAAACCTTAATTTCTTTGAGCATCATATCATGAAACAAAGTCACCATGACGAACGTAGTTTTCTCCATATCTTTAAGATCCATCTTTTTCTGGTTATATCCAGAGAAACCGACCATGAAGGAGAGTAGTGAATGACCTGTCGTGTTATCTACTAGAGTGTCAAAGTGAGGTAGTGGAAAGTTGTCTTTCGAGCTAGCTTTTTTCAAATCTCAATAGTCTACACACATACCACTTTTCCATCCTTTGTAGGAATAGGGACTATGTTGGCTACCCATTCTGAATATTTGACCACAAACCAGCGTTAGACTATTTTTTGACCTTTTTTTTTATTTTCAACAATATATCAGGTCTTATCCTTTGGAATTTTTGCTGAACCAGCTTGTATTCTTCCTTTATGAGGAGCCCATGCACCACAATGTTAGTGCTTAGGCCGAACATATCTTGGTAGGACCATGTGAAGACATCCTTGAACTCTTGAAGCAACTCTATAAGATATTTTCTTGTTTTTGTGGAGATGTTTGTCCCAATTTTCACCTCTTTCTTTTCATCTTTATTCCTCAGGCTCACAACTTCCACTGACTCTTTATGAGGCATGATTTGTTTATCCTCTTATTCTACCATTCTTAACAAATCGAGAGACAAGTTACGACCCTGATCATCTTCAAAGTCCTGAGGTTCATCTGAATACATATCTTGCTCAAAATGAGGTTCTAAGTTAGCATCAGTGTCACTAATATCATTGATATCCAAAGACCTATCAAAGGAGGAAACAGGATTCAAAGAAAAAAAAATTAAGAATGATTGATTGTATGGTATGAGTATAAGTATAAAATGTTTGTCAAATCTGGACAATAACAAATGTATTTAGGAATGATTAATTGTGTAAATTGAGTATAAACGAATTGTTTGTTGAATTGGATAAGAATGAAAGAATAAATGTTCATGTGCCCTATTACAAAGGATTCCTATCACTTTCTGGGTAAAGCAACAAGTACGTTTCGAGTATTACTCTGAGGTAATCCTAAAGGTTACAAGGAGTTCCTCTACAGTCCAGTTGTTCAAAACGCTTCTTGGAGTGTATGGACGAATTCCCAACAAATTCCCTTCTTCTTCTTTAGAGATATCATTGATGACCAAATTTACTATGATTCCTTCAGTCTCTCTTTTTTCCTCCTCGATCCTTGGCATTGAATTAATTATTCCTCCAAAAAAAATGTTTTTCATATATGGGGGAAGATCATTAGTTCTCACTTGATCTCTTCCCCGGTCAAACATGCTCTTCTTCTCTCTTGCTTCTTCTTTAACTCCCTTTTCTTCTCCCTAACATCTAGCTTGTACCCCAGGCCAAAACGATCTTGTTTATCTGCCAACATGGCACATTGATTCTCCCTTGGAGATATCTTCTTAGTCCCTTTCCCAATAACGCTCCCTTCCCGACCGTCAGTTGCAGACCCATCTTTGTGTTTTGTGATATTTTTGGTATAGGGATCTCGCTTTCTTCGGTAATGAATGTTGCGTTAACAAATTCCAAAGACCGAAAAGAGCATTCCAAGGCCTCTTCGTCCGCTCCGATGTAGGGTGCAACTTTTGCTATAGATGAAATTATGTCTTCCTCAGCACTGATTGTGACCAATCGACCTTCAGTCACCAATTTTAATTTTTTGTGCAGCGATGATGGCAATGCCCCTACTGAATGGATCCATGGTCTTTCAAGTAAGCAGTTATATCTTGGTTTGATATCCATTACCAAAAAGTCTACTTCGTATAAGTATGAACTAATTAATAATGATATCTCGATCCTACCCATTACCTTTCTTTTTATCCCATCGAATGCTCTCACTATATTATGGCATGCTTTCATTTGAGAACTCTCGATCAACAACCTCTTCAATGTGGTTTTAATCGCAGAACATTTAGGACTGAGCCGTTATCGATCAATACACCAAGTAATGATTATCCTTTACAGCGGGTAGTGATATGTAACACCTTTTTCGACCCCATACCTACTTGGGGTATTTCATCATCATTAAAAAAGATGAAGTTGTCAGTGTTACATTACTAACCAGGCATCTAGATTGCTCACTAAGATGTCGTCAACTATATAGGTCTCATTTAACACTTTCATCAACGTGTTGTGATATGCTTCTAAACTTAATAATAGTGTTAAAATCGATATGCGAGTCGGCGATTTGTACAACTGTTCCACCACGCTATATTCACTAAACTTCAAGAATTTCAAAAATTCTCTAGCTTCTTTTTCTATTACTAGCTCATTGATTAGTGACCTAGGTCTATCAGTCTCTCCTTACTTAGGCTCTAGTCTTTCCTTACTTAGGCTCTTCTAAGGCTTTTCCCTCAAGTGTTTCATTTCTTATGCTCATGTGGTCATAGCTCTTTCTGCTGCGTGTGATGAGATTCACATCTTGAGCTTCTTCTAATCCAGCTTTGGAACTCTCACCTCCTAATATCATCACATCATAATTCCAAGGTACCCTTTTGCTATCATTGTAGGGAAAAGCTACGTATTTTTGGATTATGACTTTGGGCATTGCTCTTTCTTCGATTTCGTTACTCCTCGACCAAGAGATTATTATCATTGGGTGATTGACCCTAAAGGTTCTCTTGGTTGTGCCCTCTTCGGAAGCACATACTTCTTCTACCTTTTCTTCTTCAAAAAATTTCAATTCTTTGTTGTCCATTAAGCCTTTTATTAAAGACCTAAATTTTATGCAATCTTGAATTTATGCCCTTCAGCGACATGAAACTCGCAATAATTCTTGGCCCTTATTACCGTATCCTCCCCAACATTTCAATGAGGATTTGACCTCTCCAACATTGGTCCGAACCTTTTTGCTTTTCCCTTCTACGATCGTGTTTACTCCCTAATCGGGATAATTAGGCAAAGGGTTTTCAACCACATTAAATCCAGATGACTCATCCAATTTTACAACTCCTATCTTGATTAACCTCTCCACCAGCTTTTTGAAGGAAAAACAATTCTCGATGGAGTGCCCAACTAACCCTGCATGATACTTGCATTGAGCATTTACATCGTACCAGTTTAGGAACGAGGGTGGTACTCGATTCATGTAATATGGAGCCACCACATGAGTATCAAATATTTTTTGGTAGAGATCCTTATATGTCATTGGAATGGGAGTGAACTGGATTCTTTCGGTATTCATCCTTAAGTTTGATTCTAGCTTTAGAGAGCTTCGGTAATTGGTCATTGAGGCTTTTGATTGCATCATCATTACTGGTTTTGCATAGTTTGGCTTATACATGCCCGCATTATTTACCTCAGCGTCCTTCCTCCTAAGAGCAGATCTCTTGGTTCTTTCTCTAGCATTGAGCTTTCCACTTTTGATTGCACTCTTAATCATTTCTCCGAACATGACCATATCGGAGAAACTCCTAGTAGCGTTCCCTAGAAAATGATTCAGGTAGGGTGCTTTCAAGGTGTGGACAAAGAGCATAGTTGTCTCTTACTCAATCAATGGTGCTTGTACTTGGGTGGCTATATCCCGCCATCTTTGGGCATATTGCTTGAAGCTCTCGCTTAGTCTTTTCTCCATAATTTGTAGTGTAATTCTATCGGGAGCTACATCAGTAACATGACCATATTGTTTCATGAAGGCTTGAGCTAAGTCCTTCCAGGAACTAATCCTTGTGCGACTTAACAAATTGTACCATTTTGCAGTAGATCCTACTTAACTGTCTTGGAAACAGTGAATTAGTAATTGGTCATGGTAGACGTAACCCGTTATCTTCCTGCAGAACATGGTAATATGTGCCTCCAGGCAACTAATCCTATTGTACTTTTTGAATTTTGGACTCTTAAATTTTTGGGGAAGTACCAGGTCTGGGACCAGACTTAATTCCCTAGCATCTATCCCGCAGCAAGTTTCGGCTCCTTCTATCGCCTTAACTTTGTCCTCTAACCATTTGTATCACTCCTCTAACAATTTGGAAACTCCATTTTTGCTCTTTCTGTTTCCATTATCTCATCGAAATCAATGACTATAGGATTTGCGACATTATCCCCTAGGTTAGATCCTGATCTTGTTGGATAGTTAGTCGGGCTTGAAGCGTCAATGGGATGTTGTTGTGTTCTTATAGTGATTGGAGCCCCTCGCGAGTGCGTTTCTGGTGGAACTTGATTGTGCACGGTGGTGAAACCTAGAGGGTATCTGGGGTCCTCACTTGCCTCCCTCGGACTTACTGCAGGGTTCTTTCCCTTATCCATCCCTTCTCTTAGTAGTTGAGGTAGCTGACTTATTATATTTCCTTGAGACTATGATTTGGTCTCTCATGTCTTGTTGGACCCTTGCCAATTGTTTTTGCAACTAGGCTTGCATTTGTTCTTGCATGTCCCTTTGAGTTTGTTCAAGTCTTTTTATCCTTTGATCCATATCTTTAGTTTTGTTTCAGGTATTATAATGATATGGGTTTTCAATGTTTTTCGATATAATTGTTACAATTTTAATTAATTAGGGATATCTTCTTAGAATTAAATGCATGTTAATAAAATGTGATGTCTATGAATGCATATATGCATAAGAAAGGTATTCACTCTTAATTCAATTTCATTAGAAAACTTCACTAGATAACAAATTTCTCTACATAAGGAAAATTTACATATATGGCTTTGCCCTAATGCACAAATCTTGATTTTCTTAAGAAGTCCAGCTAGTTTTTGACCCCGATCTGATTTTGACTCGTATTGCACACTCAACACCTTATCTTCAACAACTATTGTTTGCATGTGATTAACCACTTCTATATTTGGGTTAGTGCTTCGCCCATAACATAATCTCTGTCTTGAACTTGCCTCTAAGCCTGTCGAAGGTGCCATTCATTTGTTTCCAATGTCCTTTCAAGAATCTCACCTCATATCTCGTTGTTTTGTATTGAGGTATTAAGTTCTTCCAGTCTTTTCTTAAACTCCTCGTTCTCGACCCGACTTGCTCTCAATTTTTATTAACGAGGTACGACTACGATGTCTATGTAAGGATTCTTCTAACTCCTTTATTTGGGCCCTTAGCTCGGCCTTCTTAGCTTGGCTTTTTAACAACTTGCTCTTCATGGCATTTTATTGGACTTGAGCATCTTAAAACTTGTTTTTCCATTGACCTACTCTATTTCTTTCTTCTGGAATTTCATGTTGTCATTGTTTAGATGTCTTCCCCAACCAAGTAGTTCTCATTGACTGACGGAGCTTTTTGTAATCTTCCTTCAAGCTATCTAGGTCTTCATTAGCCTTGTTCTTTCCTTTTCTTAGTTATTTCTTCTCTAATTTATGGACGTTGATATCTAAACCCAGGTGTATATTCTCCTCTTCTAACATCTTTATCTTTTTTTCCAATTCAAAAATTCTTCTTCTCAAAGTCTTACTTGATGATTAATCGTGCTATGAACGTCACAGCATATTATGTGCAAGCGTACACTGTCGATGCAAGTATAGTAGATAGAAATGAATCTATCGGATATCGATCCCACAGAGATGGTTGTTTATTGTTTAATCTGTCGAAGCATTATGAGTTAAAAAAGATGAAATGTTAAGAATTAAATTTGTCAACACAATCAGATTGTTAAATGTCAAAGCAAGTTATATAAAATGAATGGATTGTTGAGATGTTGTAAAATAAATTCAAGAACTTAAAATAAATGGATCAAGTGTAAAGAAGTGGAGAGGATTACTGACTTCACAAGTGACAACGCTAAATGTGACTACAAGATATCTTATAGAAGAATTGTCACCGCAATTACGCTTCAATGAAATCTTACTAATAACAACTCTCCGTTTAACAAAGACTCAAGCGCACACAATTACCACATCATCTAGTGCTGGAAATGCCTTGCACTTAAGAACAAGTGACCAGAATTCCTTCTAGACTCAAGCATATTCCACTGTCTTGCTTGTTAATCTAACTTGTCACCACACCTTCCAGTGTTTGTGACTGCAATTGAACTTCCGTAGTCAAAATAGTTAAATCCAAAGCTAAATAGATGAGAAGAATTGAGTAAGAATCAAAGTAATCTAGCATTAAAAGAAACTTCCATATACAATCAATTGTCAATATAAATTTATCAGGGATTAAAAGAGGGATTAATAAATGAATTGAAGCATACTATTCCTAGGCTACTAGATTTCTCCCTTAACCGCTCCTCTAGCTTCGCACCAAGCACTTCTCGTCAGCAGCTGTTGCACCCTTGCTGGATCAGATCATCATCCTCCGCAGTCAGGCCTCCATGGTAGCTGACTTTTAAAAATAAGAGAAATTTAGGAATTGAAATCTTCACCACTTGATATCATCTTTTCTTTTTGTCCTTCTATTTATAATCACTGGTTACTTCAAGATCTTCCTCTCTTCTTAAATTCAACACCTTTTTACAGCTGTATAAGTTTTCTATTGAGAGCTATGTGCTTACACAGATCTGATTAGTTCATTGAGCAGTTGTAGATTGTCACGACATTCCTGGACGCAAATTTTGACTTTAATTTGCTGTTACAATTTTCTCTTACGCTGGTGCTTCTAGATATATTAGCAGCGTGAAATCTTTGATAAATTGTGGAAGCATTCATGTGACAACATCTTTGGCCGCAATTCTAGATCATTTTGTGACCGCACTTTGAATACTTTCCAATTTTGATCTTCCCAAGTGGATTTCTACTCTAACAACTCTAGACGCAAAACTAGTGCTTAATACAGTGACATTAGTGGCACAAAAGAGATAAAATGAAAGAAAGTAAGATCAAACATCACTGAGTTAGAAAATGCACATCATAAGTATGAAATGTTAAAAATGCATGCTAGAAATTATATAAAAGGAACAAATTATACACTAAATTAAGGAGAAATTAAGTGTCATTTCTAATGCTATCACACCCCCAAACTTAAGTTTTTACTTGTCCTCAAGTAAATAAAAGTTAGCAAAGTCATATCAAATTTTTGTCACCACAACCATCATCCTAGCAACTTATATTCTCTGGAATCCTAGTATATAAATTCCATTCATATGCTGAAATATTGCGCCGATAATTTATAGACGAATAATCAAAATTGCAATTTCACTAATGCTAGTATCATGCTTTGAATCTCAAATCTTCTTAACCTAATGCAACATTTATTGTATAATACTATATATATATATAGTATTCTTTCTTTCTTTTTTTCTTTTTATCAACTTTTCTTTCTTTTTCTATTTCTTTTTTTCTTATGCGACTGACAGATGTCATTGCATTACTATACTCTTGGTCCTAGGCAATAACGATAGGGTTCAACAAAACCCTCAAGGATGTCATGGGTTGTATATTCGAGCCCACAACCATGATTCATTTGAGTGACCTGTCATGTTCAAAATGAGGCATTTGGCCCAATCAGACTGGCACGTTGCTTGGAATGAGTGAAGGTTTATCTACAAAGCTTGGCAAACATGGAAGGTGATCTTCAAAGATTGACAATATCAGATTTGATAAGTAATTGATATGTAATCTTTAAAAGATATGATTTTGTAATCTTAGAGATTAAATTCGTAGATAGCTTTCAATCTTAGCCGTTGATGTATTTAATGTTTACCGTTGATTTTGTAGAGCCTCAACTATAAATAGAGGTCTCTCCCCCTCATTGTATTCATTCATTGAGAAATACAAAATTGAGAGCATTCACTCAAAACTCTTCTCTCTTGTGTTCTTTTTTTCTGTAGCTTGTTCTTAGCTTGTTCTTCGTTGCCATTGTGTTGGTGCCTTAGAGGAATTCTCTTGAATCCTCAAGTGTTAGGAAGTAGGCTGACTTAGGCATTTTTGTGGCAAGAATCGACCTAAGGTCGCACGGATTGTGTGGAAAGACTCTAAGTCTGTGACAGTTGGTATCAGAGCCAGGTTCGAAAGGCACCGTCGAAAGATGTTGAAGGAAGTTGCTAAAAATGTTAAGCCAATGGAGATCCGTGGGAGGCCAGGAAACAAAGTCGTTCGAGGGATACTATGTCGACTTTGGAGGGACGAGTAGTTAATCTTGAAGGGTCCATGAGGGACGTCAAGGAGAGACTTGATGGGATTAAGGATGGAATCTCCACTGAGTTGCAGTCCATGAAAGAGCAACTTAGAGAGTATGTGTGGGATTTTGTTGGGTCCCTTGAGAGGAAGCTGACCGGTAGAGATGAGACCATTGAGGCTATGGTCACAGTGATGAAGGTGGAGATTGCGGAGCTCAAGGGTGAACTCTCAATCTATAAGGCTGCCCTGGGCAATGAGGGATTAGTTGTTATTGGATCCAAGCCCAGTGTGGATGTTCCCAAGCCTAAAGAGTTTAAGGGATAAAGGTCCGCGAGAGATGTGGATAATTTCCTTTGGGGAATGGGGCAATACTTTCGTCCCAAGGGCATCACAGATGATGACACAAAGGTAAATATTACTGCTATGTATTTTGCTGATGTTGCTTTATTGTGGTGGCATCGTAGGTCCACTGATGTGAAACATGGTGGGATCGAAATTGGGACTTGGGAGGAGTTCCAAAGTGAATTCAAGGCACAGTTTTACCCGAAATATGTCGAGGATGAAGCTCGGGCAAAGTTGCATCGGCTTACGCAATAAGTCATTATGAGGGAGTATGTACGGGAGTTTAGTGAATTGATGCTTCAAATCTCAGACATGGGTGAGAAGGAAGCCTTCTTTTCCTTTATGGATGGTTTGAAACCGTGGGCGAAGCAAGAGTTGCAACATTGAGGAGTCCAAGAGCTTACAAAGGCCATGACCGTTGCGGAATCATTTGTCGAGCTTGTTGCAAAGAAAGATAAGTTTGAGCCTTCCAAGCCCAAGTTCAAACCAAAAGGCAATGGTGGGGGAGACAAAGATAAGTTCGTCAAGAAAGGTCATGGAAAGAAGTCGTTTGGTAAGGGAAAGCATGTGAGTTGCTTTCATTATGATGGTCCACACTTTATCAAGGACTGTCCGAAAAAGGTCGCTCTTTTTGCCGCTGAAGCAAGGAAAGTGGTGGACAAGTCAACTAAGGGTCTTGGTTCAATATTGGGGGGTGTCGAAGACAAGATGAGTCAAAGGCTGATGTTTGTAGACATCGTAGTAGCTGGCACAGAATTGAGTGCACCTGTTGACACAAGTGCGTCTAATTTGTTCATGTCCAAGGAGACTACAAGTAAACTTGGTCTCAAGATTCAAAACGATTCGATATAGATAAAAACGGTGAACTTAGAAAGTGTTCCGATTAAGGGGGTCACAAAGGGAGTGGATCTCTAGCTTGGTGAATGGACCGATAAAGCTAACATCAAGGTAATACCACTTGATGACTATGACTTTGTTGGTTTAAGTTTCCTTGACCGGGTTAATGCTTTTATCTTTCCTTCTGACAATTATATAATGATCTCGGATTCAAACCATCATTTCATGGTGAGAATTAAAAGGAAGGGAAACTTGGAGGAAAAAGCATTGTCGGTAATCTAATTTGCCAAAGGAGTACGAAGAGATGAAGTCTCCTAGTTGGCTTCCTTGAAGGTTGAGGAATCCGTTAAGTACCTTAGTGAGATTCCAAGGGAAGTGGGATAGTTACTTGATTCTTTTTGAGATGTAATGCCAGAAGAGTTGCCCAATAATTTGCCACCTAAGAGGGAGGTGGACCACAAGATTGAGCTAGTGCCCAATTCGGTGCCACCAGCAAGGGCCTCATATCGGATGTCTTTACCAAAGTTGGAAGAGTTGCGGAAGCAGTTAAAGGAGGTTTTAGATGCTGGGTTTATCAGGCTTCCCTATTTGGAGCATCGGTATTGTTTCAAAAGAAGCATGATAGGTCACTAAGGTTGTGTATCGACTATTGGGCTTTGAATAAGATCACAGTGAAGAACAAGTACCCTATTCCCTTTATTGCGGACTTGTTTGATCAGCTTGGTAGCGCAAGATGGTTTACCAAGTTAGATTTGAGATCGAGGTACCATCAAGTCTGAGTAGCCGAGGGGGACGAGCCAAAGATAGCTTGTATGACGCGATATGATTCGTACGAGTTCCTTGTAATGCCCTTCGGACTCACGAATCTCCAGCTACATTTTGCACCCTGATGAATAAGGTACTTCAACCCTTCTTAGATCGTTTCGTGGTTGTTTACCTTGATGATATTGTGGCGTACAGTAAGTCGCTTGAGGAGCACAAGGAACATTTGAGAGAGGTGTTTCAAATCTTGCAAGAGAATGAGTTGTATGTCAAAAAGGAAAAGTGCTCATTTGCCGAACAAGAGGTGCCCTTTTTAGGGCACATTGTGGGATGTGGTAGGATCCGAATGGATAAGAAGAAGATATAGGCTATTGTGGATTGGGAAGCACCAACCAAGGTGATAGAGTTATGATCTTTCCTTGGGTTGGCGAATTATTACCGAGGCTTTATTGAAGGCTATTCAAATATCACTACACCCTTGACGGACTTATTGAAGAAGGGTGAGGTGTGGGATTGGGACCCCAAATTTGAGGTAACCTTTAATCAAGTGAAGGAATCAATTACGAGAGAGCCTGTTCTTGCCTTGCCGGGCTATTCCACGCCATATGAGGTGCGCACAAATACATCAGACAATGTCATTGAGGGAGTATGGCATCTAATTGCTTTAGAGAGTCAAAAGCTCAATGAGACGGAGCGTAGGTATACGGTCCAAGAAAAAGAGATAACCACTATGGTGCAGTGCTTGCACACACGAAGGCATTATTTACTAGGTTCCAGGTTTATGGTCTATACTGATAATGTTGCAAACAGTTACTTTCTAACCCAAAAAGAGTTGTCTCCGAAGCAGGCTCGTTGGCAAGTTTTCTTGGCAGAATTTGATTTCACGATGGAATATAAGCTGGGGAGTGTCAATACTGTTGTTGATGCCCTTAGTCGAAAAATGGTTGTGGCAATCAGCCAACCTGATGGTTCTCTATTGGAGCGTATTAAAGAGGGATTGATCCATAATCCCACAGCCAAAAACTTGACTGAGCTTTCCAATGAGGGGAAAACAAGGAGGTTTTGGCTTGAAGGAGAGCTACTTTATACTCATGGGCATCATCTTTATATGCCTTAGTATGGTAAGCTGTGCAAGGAAGTCATGAAGGAGTGTCATGACTCGAGATGGGCTGGCCATACAGGGATGCACCACACGTTGCCCCTTTTGGAGGATCGTTACTATTAGCCTCACATGAGGGATGATGTGGAGACTTATGTGAGAACTTGTCTAGTGTGCCAACAAGACAAGGTGGAGCTGAAGTCTCCGGTAGGTTTGTTACAACCATTGTTTATTCCGGAACGACCATGAGAAAGTGAATCCATGGATTTTATAGTAGGTTTGCCTAAGTCTGACGGATTTGGAAACATTCTTGTTGTGGTGGACAGGTTTTCCAAATATGGAACATTCATTCCAACAACCAAGGAGTGCCCAGCTGAGGAGGCAGCTCGTTTGTTCCTGAAACATGTGGTGAAATATTGGGGAGTGTCACAGTCGATAATCAGTGATCGAGACCGGTAATTCACCGGCCGGTTCTGGATAGAGTTGTTCAAGTTAATGGGTTCAGACTTGAATTTTTCCACTAGTATGCATCCACAAACTGATGGGCAGACCGAACAAGTGAATGCATTATTAGAGACTTATCTTCGGTACTATGTAAGTGTTATACAAAGGGACTGGCCGAAGTTGTTGGACATAGCTCAATTCTCATACAACTTGCAATGGAGTCGGGCCATGAATCAAAGTCCATTTGAGATAGTGACGGGTCAACGGCCACTCACACCCAACATTGTTGTGACTCATTATACTGGACCAAATCTAGTAACTTATCGGTTCGCGAAGGATTGGCAAGAGAAGAACGATTTAGCCAGAGCTTATCTACACAAGGCAAGCAAGCGGAACAAGAAGTGGGCAGACCAAAGTCGAAAGGATGTTCAATTTCAGGTTGGTGACTCTGTCCTTGCAAAGTTACACTTGATTTTGAGATACAATGGCTTGGACAAGGGGCTTGTGCAACGATATGAAGGACCCTTTCGAGTTTTGAAGAGAGTAGGCAAGGTGGCCTACAAGCTTGAGTTACTGTCGAAGCTCAAAGTCCATCCCGTGTTCCATGTAAGTATGCTCAAACCATTCCATGTAGATCAAGATGATCCGAATCGAGGCAGGGCCGAACGAGCACCAGTGGGGGTAAAGGTCTTCTACGATCGTCAAGTTGAAAGCATCGAGGCAGACCGTGTGGTGAGACAAAAGTATCATCGGTCGAGGCATGAGTATTTAGTGCGATGGAAGGGACTTCCTAACAGTGAAGCAAATTGGGAACCTTCCAAAGCATTATGGCAATTCCAAAGCAAGATCGATCAGTTCTATGAGGAGGAAGCGACGAGGGCGTCTCTAGAATAGGTGGGGGAGAATGTCATGGGTTGTGTATTCGAGCCCACAACCATGACTCATTTGAGTGACCCGTCATGTTCAAACAGAGGCATTTGGCCTAATCAGACTGGCCCGTTGCTTAGAATGAGTGAATGTTTATCTACAAAGCTTGGCAAACATGGAAGGTGATCTTCAAAGATTGACAATATCAGATTTGATATGTATTTGATATGTAATCTTTAGAAGATATGATTTTATAATCTTAGAGATTAAATTTGTAGATAGCTTTCAATCTTAGCCATTGATGTATTTAATCTTTACCGTTGATTTTGAGGAGCCTCAACTATAAATAGAGGTCTCTCCTCGTCATTGTATTCATTCATTGAGAAATACAAAATTGAGAGCATTCACTCAAAACTCTTCTCTCTTGTGTTCTTGTTTTTCTGTGGCTTGTTCTTCGTAACTATTGTGTTGGTGCCTTAAAGGAATTCTCTTGAATCCTCAGGTGTTGGGAAGTAGGCTGACTTAGGCATTTTTGTGGCAAGAATCGACTTAAGGCTACACGGATTGTGTGAAAGACTCTAAGTCCGTGACACAGGGAGCATGTAATTACGCTGACACACACCTTTTCAGTGACAGCCTTTGGCTAGATAATTTTTCTAACACTTGCAGTGGAGTGTTCCCCCTTTTTGAGTCACAATACTCCTACATTGGAGTGTCTTTGATTATTAGATATAATTATATACATAACTGCAAGATGGTAAGTTAATTCAATATTTAAAGAATAATACTACCCATTTATTACTAATGCAATCTCAATCATTCATCCAAAAATAGAAGGCATCAACATTCAATCACATTCATTCAATTCACGCATTAGTATTCCAAATAATTTATCAATTACGCATCAAATGAAAAATTGTTGTCACATCTTTCTCTAAACTTTGCATACTTTCATTTAATTAAAAGACAATTAAATTCCTAAACTTGTGGGTGTAATTGCATTTCCATTTTAAACTCCTCCAAACTTAGTGTATGCATTACCCTAATGCACTGAAAATAGTATACAAAAATAATAGAAATGCAACTACAATGCAAATTCTAAGACAAAAAAAAAATGCAGACACAATAAAAAATACAATGACAACTAAAATAAATGCATGCAACTCACAACTAAAAAGTAAACTAACTTAATGTGTTGCAGCCGATGAAGTGGTTGCCTTGGTTTTCTTCTTCTTCTTTTGTCGCTCCTCTTTGGCCTTCTTCTTTGCCTTCCATTTGCACCTCTTTTCCTTCTATTCAATTGGCAAAGTTGATTGCTCCTCCATTACTGATTGATTTTCAGCTTCATCGACTATCACGTCCGAAGGTGAATTTCAGCGAGTGGTGCCACGTATGGCACAATAGATAAAGGATTAGCATCCTTATTTTCGGATGCGACGACCTTAGCCCAGCTAGCCCCAATTGTCACCAGGTTTTCTTTAGATGCACCCACACTTGTTGGTACATCGACAAATTCTTTAGATAAATTTGTCGGGGCAATACTTTCTTCTTCTTTCTTCTCGTCTTCCTTTGCTTCTTTCTCTTCTTCTCTTGCTCCTTCATCTTGTGCTTCTTCCTTGGCTCTAATATTAACAGATGCGGCTAGTGTTTGCTCCTCCTCAATAACCGTAGCGGCCTCTCGTTCCACCATGTTGGCACCCAAACTATTTGGCATGTTATCATCAAAGAGGCTTGCTATGTTGCGGAAGCAATCTTCCATCTCCTTGGACTGCACCTCTTTCTCCTCATCATCAGAGATGTGGATTCTGGTTGAGGACTGGACGGATTGAGTTCGTTCGTCTGAAGTGTGCTGCTCGAAGAATGGAGTAGTTTCCTTGATAATGAAAGGGAATACAGGGAATTCCGGCATCGGATTCCTGCTTAAACCGCGTAACGTGGTGACAATAGCAGTATTCCATGCCCTAGTATAGGCATAGAATAAATTTTGTCTGTATTGCATTTCCTCCACTATGCCAACAAGTATGATTTATCTGTAGCTTGTTCGATCAACAATTTGTTCAATATCCACAAGCTTCATCCATATCAGAGGGTCTATGGGCGCATTAGTCTGAGCGACCTTCTTCTTTTCTTTTCTCTTTCCTTTCTTTTGTGGAACCTTCTTTACCAGAGGGGTTTATTGTCCCGTAGTCATCCTCTCTACCAAGACATCATTGGTTAGGCCTTTGTTCTACAAAGTTTCCTCCCTTCATGAGGCACAATGTCTCTTTGTTTACATAGAAACATTATCAAAGAAGGAAAAGTTAAAATACCTGTCTGTTTTGCGTCTGCCTCAACAATTTCATGATGTAAGCGTCGACATCAGTTCTATGACCCTTCATTATGGAATGCAACAAGCACATTCTATTGAGTGTCGCAGTGATGCTATAGGTAGATGGCAATATGCGGCAATTTATAAAATGGAACCAAACCTTGCTTTGAACCGTTAGATAGCGATGGTGCATGGTGTAGTTATTGGGATTGTTTCCAATCCACACTGCGCCTTCAACACATAAGTCGTTCAACAAAATCTTAGCACCATCCTCAGTTAAGTTTTCCATAAATTCAGTGTGTTCTTCCTCCCCCTCAGCGATATGAAAGAGGTCGTTAATGTGATTGGCACTCCACGACACCAGACCTTTTCACACAAAAATAAATTCTTGTTTAAGGTCTACCAAGTTAGCATAGAATTCTCTTACCATAAAAGGAGAATAGCCTACTGGATGGTCGAAAAGCCACTCCTATCCTAGACAAGAGATAGTTCTGGTGACTTGCTTTCCCAGAGTCAGTTATGGTGACAGTTGAAATCTTTATTCAGGATGACAGTTCCTCTTAGCATAGTGTCGTGATATCGGTCCTTCGCCACCTTTGATAGGAACAGAAACGGCTCTTTGGGTTGTTATTGATCAGCATTCTTGACCATAGCAGCCGAGGATTCAGCCGCTGACTTAGAAGGTGTTTTTGCTCCACGAGTACGAGCCATGAGTACCAAAATAGAAAGAGTAAGAGTATCTGACAAAAAAATAAAAGGTTGAAGATAAAGAGAATACAGTAATAATAGAGATTGTGAGCGTGAGATATCAATCGTCACAAAAGGGATGTTTTATAGACGATGAAGGCAAAGACACATGATGATTGGTGATAGTACACTATGCCTGCAGCCAATAAATGCTAGAACACAAATTGTACTTTTTCGAGATGATCCAACGATTGGGGATTGAGATGAACCAACTGCTGTGATTCTTGCTCGAAACATTTCGCTGAGTCATCAATAATTTACGTCAACAAGTCGTGTTGTCATGCATCGACAAAGAGGCGATTTTTATTCCTGCATAAAACTTAAAGAAAAAGAGTTAAAAGAAAAAAGAAAAAGTAAAAATCAAAATTTTGCACTAACATTATTAAGAAAAGGTGACCAAGTTAATGGTCTCGTGTTGTTCATTGATGCTTGAGCTATGATAATGCTTCAATCGTTGGCCATTTACTTTAAACTGGTGCTCATCGTTCAAATCATTAATTGTCACTGCACTATGTGGAAATGTTTCGACAACTTCAAAAGGTCCAGACAATCTTAAGCGTAATTTCTCTGGATGCAATTTTAAACGTAAGTTAAATAAAAGTACTAACTGACCAAGAGAAAATTGTCACCGCAAAATGATGTTGTCGTGCCATCTCTTAGTTTTTTCTTTCATAGGCATTGCGCCAAATTTCTTCTAGCTCTGAAATGTCCAACAATCTTTTTCGTCCAGCAACATCGTAGTCCATGTTCACTTGCTTGATTGCCCACGTGGCATTATGTTCAAGTTCAACAAGAAAATGACATGATTTCCCAAAGACCAACTGATATGGTGACATTCCTAACGGAGTTTTATAAGCAGTGCGAAACGCCCACAACGCATCTTGTAACCGCGAGGACCAATCTCGTCTAAATGGGTTACCATCTTCTCAAGAATACTTTTAATTTATCGATTGGAGACCTCCGTTTATCCATTTAATTGTGGATGATACGTTGTTGCCATACGATGCTTCACACCGTAAGATATATGTTTGAAAGAATTTTCACACCGTTCGAGAATCATCTTTTGGAGTAATGATTGCTTCAATCCACTTAGAGACATAGTCAATTGCTACCAAAATATACACATTCCCAAAGGAATTTGGAAATAGTCCCATGTCAATACCCTAGACATCAAAGAGTTCAACCTCTATGATAGGTTGTTGAAGCATCACATTGCGTCAAGATATGGAACCGGTGCATTGACATTTGTCGCACTGTTGAGCGAAATTATGGGCACTCGAAACAGTGTAAGCCAATAAAATCCTGAGTATAAGATCTTTGCAGCAGCCTTAACACCATCCAAAATAGCCTCCATAAGGAGCATCATGGCAATGCTTCAGGATGGAAAGCATTTCCTCCTAAGGAACGTAACGACGAATAATGTTGTCGACGCATACCTTGAACAAGTATGGCTCATTCCAATGATATTTCGTAGCATCCCTTAGAAATCTCACTTTCCTATAACCTGTTACACTCAACAGTATCTTACCAAAAACTAGATAATTGACGACATCTACATACCATGGAGATGCGTCAACAAAGAATAATTTCTCATTTGGAAATGCATCAATAATTTGTGACTTATTGCCATCTTTGCTTTCAGCTTCCAAACGAGATAGGTGGTCTACTATTTAGTTTTCTGATCCTTTCCTATCCTTGATCTCAATATCAAATTCTTGCAGCAAAAGGATCCATCTGATCAGCCTAGGCTTGGCATCTTTCTTAGCAAAAAGGTATCTCAAAGTAGAATGATCAATGTATACTGTAATTTTTGCGCCGACAAGATAACAACGAAACTTGTCAAATGCAAAAACTACGACTAGCAACTCTTTTCAATAGTTGTGTAATTCACCTGCGCTTCAGTTAGAGTTTTACTAGCATAATAGATATAATGAAATACCTTCTCTTTTCTTTGTCCAAGCATAGCTCCTACAGCAAAGTCGCTCGCATCACACATCATCTCGAATGGTTGCGTCCAATCTGGTGCTACCGCAATGAGTGCTTGTACCAACTGCTGTTTAATCTTCAAAAATGCTTCTAAACAAGTATCATCGAACAAAAACTTTTTACTCTGCTCCAACAAAGAGCACAATGGTTTCACTATTTTGGAGAAGTCTCGGATTAACCTTATATAAAATCTAGCATGGCCAAGAAAACTCCTTATTCCTTTCACATTATTAGGTAGAGGTAGTTTTTCAATGATTTCCACCTTCGCTTTATCCACTTCAATGCCCTGACAAGATATTCCATGCCCAAGGACAATACCTTTTATTGCCATGAAGTGGCATTTTTCCCAGTTAAAAACTAAATTGGTGTCCTCTCATCTTTTCAATACTTTGGCTAAATTGTCAGCGCATATATCAAAATTTTACCCATAGATAAATAAATCATCCATAAATACCTCTAATGAATCCTCGATCATGTCCGAGAAGATGGTCATCATGCATCTTTGGAAAGTGGCTGGGGCATTGCACAATCCAAATGGGCAGGTAAAAGTCGTCTTTGCTTGATCCTCCGGCGTAATAGCGATCTGGTTGTATCTAGAATACCCATCAAGGAAACAATAATAAGCCTTACCAGCTAGCCTATCCAACATTTGATCAATGAATGGAAGTGGAAAGTGATCTTTTTTTTTGTGGTCGCATTTAAACGACGGTAATCCATACACACTCGTCAACCTGTAGCAATGTGAGTAGGGATTAGCTAATTTTTATCGTTACTTACCACGATCATGCCACTCTTCTAAGGCACACATTGGACTAGGCTCACCCATGTGCTGTCCGAAATGGGAGAGATGATGCCTGCGTCCAACCACTTAATAATCTCCTTCTTCACTACTTCATTTTCTCATTCAGTCTTCGTTGTTCCTCAATGGATTGTTTCCCTTCATCTTCTAGCCTAATTTTATGCATGTAGAAAGGGGACTAATGCCTCTGATGTCTGCTATGCTCCAAGCGATAGCTTTTTTTGTGTTGCTTTAGTATTCCTATTAATTTTTCTTCTTGGCATGCGTCGAGACTTGCGCTGACAATTACAGGCAATGTTTCATTGTCACCTAGGAAAATATAATTCAGCTGCTTCAGCAATGGCTTTAACTCTAGAGTCGGAGCTTCTTCAACTGATGGTTTAAACACAGGGATCGTCCGATTAGTTAAATCCAAAGATTCCAATTTATAGTCATGTTTCAGCTCACAGATGTTAGCTTTAGCTTTGTGGTCACATTCAGGTGGAATATTGTCTTTAGATGTCACCGTATCTTTCTCTGGCACTGATGAGCTTCGTTCATTCCTCTGTAATTAATTCATCTAGAATATCAATGTGGTGACATTGCTCCTTACTGCGTAACGGAGATGCTTCAAAAACACTGAAGATTACATGCTCGTCATTATGACGCATGATCAATTCACCTTTGAAGACATCTATAAGTGTGTGTCCCATTGCTAAAAATAGGCGTCCCAAAATAATGGGCACCTCCTTATCAGCTTCGCAATCAAGAATAATGAAATCAGCTAGGAACAAATGCTTATCAACAGGGATGAGAACATCTTTAATTTGTCCTTCAGGTTGTGCCAAAAATCTATCCGTAAGTTGTAATGTCACCGCAATGGGCTTCAAATGACCAACTCCTAGTTTCCTGAAAGTTGACAATGGCATAAGATTAATGCTAACTCTTAGGTCACAAAGAGCTTTACTTAAGTAATTGTTTCCAATAGAACATGAAATTGTGAAATTGTCAGGATCTTTCATCTTTGGTGCTTTGGTGGTAATTTATTTGTTAGCACAGCGCTACACCCTTTTGTGAGCACAATTGTCTCAATATCAAAAAGTTTTTTCTTCTTCGACAATAGCTCCTTCATAAATTTCTCATAGCTAGGGATCTACACAAGAGCATCAACTAGAGGTATATTAATATGTAATTGTTTCAAGGTAGATACAAACTGTTGATAATCTCTGTCATGATAATCTCTGTCATTCTCTTTCTCCTTCTACTTGAATCGCTGTGGAAATGGAAAAGGTATGTGTACACCGGGTTGTGTTGTTGTAACCAGTTATGACAACATAGGCAATTGTGTCGACAACTTTTTAGGGTGAATGGTAGGCATCGACGTGACTACTGGTGGTTCCTCCTCAATTGCTTCTGCTATATCTTCTTCAGATGCAACTTCTCCTTATTGCTTTGGTTCCTTTGCGTCAACAGGTGTCTGGTTAGAGTTGCTACTATTGTCAACAGTTTGCTTTCCACTCTGTAACGTAATAGTCTCGCAATGCTCTTTAACTTTCTGATTTGGATTTTCAGTATCACAGGGCAAAGCACCTGGTTACCGTGTACTCATGTTAGAAGTCAATTTTCCTAGCTGTGCTTCCAACATTCGGATGGAAGAAGAATTTTCTTGTATAATTGCTTATGTTCTCGTACTATGCTCACGCATCAAAGCTTCAAGAGTAGCCAATAGATCTGCTCTCGGTAGAGAATATTTTTGTTGTTGTTGATGTGGTCCTTGCTTATTTGACATAGCATTCTGTTGTGGTGGCATTCAAACTTGTGGTTGCGTCTAATTAAACAGCTACGTCTAGGTTTATGATCGCATGTGGTCATGTGATCGCATATTATCTGATTGCGCATGCAATTGCAGATTGTGATTATAGTTCTGCTGTTATTGACCATAACTCATTTGTCTACAATTACCTTGATTTGAGGAATTCTCATATCTGTATGTGGATGTATTCTGGCTCTCCCAAGATTGTTGAGCTCTACTTGAACTATGGTATGAGTTACCATATGAATATCCTCAAATGTTATTAACACAGAATGCATTTTCAGCATGCTGTGGACAATCCTCATAACTGTGGTTGTCACTGTAAATTTCACAGGAAAATGTTGGGACATCTATTTGTTGGGCTACTTGAATAGAGGCAACATCACTTGTTCCCTTCATGTTTTTTATCATGTTCGCAAAATGAGGGTACCTACACACTCAAGGCTGATATAACATCTAATTCCATAACTCCAAGATTTGTTTTACCCTAGCAGAATGAGAAATTGGGTATTAATAATCATTCTGTGCAATTCTCTCTAATATTCGTACGACTTCGTTGTAGGTGCAATCCAATAATGGACCATTAGCAGATGCATCGACAAGATTTCTTCTTTACGTATTTAATCCATTATAGAAGATCTCAATTTGTGTCTTCTGTTGGATTCCATGCATAGGACTACGTTTCAGCAGAGTTTTGTAACGTTTCAACATAGTGTGTAAATTCATTGGCGGCGGATTGAATCGCAATACGAATTGTGTTGCTAGCGTATTCCAGAAAGTAATAGATCCAGTCGGTAGACTAAGGAACCATGTTTGTGCCCTTCTTGCAAAGAATAAGGGAACAATTGCATCTTCAAGGCGTCATCAAGAACACCATGTTGACAAAAAGAAGCACAAATAAGCAAAAATGATTTGAGATGTTCTCTCGCATCTTCGTGAGGTAAACCTACATATTAACCATTTGAATTAAGCATTTGGAACATAACCGGTTTTAATTCAAAATTACCAGCTTGTATTGTTGGTCTAACAACCCCTGGTTGTAGATCATCGAGCAAAGGAAAAACAAAATCTTGGATTGTCTTGTCTGGTATTTGCTCGTCTTATGGCAGCGACGGTGGTATATTATTAATTACTTATGGCTGCACTGAAGGAACAACATTTGTGGCAGCAATGGTGGTAGATCATTGTTATTACCAACCATTTTTCTTTGCTCTTGCTTCTTCCTCCGAAGTGTCCTTTCAAGTTCTGGATCAAAACTAACAATATTGTTAGGATTTCTCCTTGTGGACATAAAACACCTAACAAAGAAAATTGAAGAGAATCAACAAAATATTAGTAATCAATAAAAGTTAGAAAAAAAACAAAAAAATGCAACTACAAAAATAAACATCAAACAAACGTCATCCCCGACAATGGCGCTAAAGCTTGATCGTGCTATGAACATCATAGCATATTATGTGCAAGCATATACTGGCGATGCAAGTATAGTAGATAGAAATGAATCGATCGAATATCGATCCCACGAATATGGTTGTTTATTGTTTAATTTGTCGAAGCATTTTGAGTTAAAAAGAGAAGAAATGTTAAGAGTTATGTCATTGCAATTGGGTTAAATTTATACAAGTTAAGAATTACATTTGTCAGCACAATCAAAATGTTAAATGTCAGAGCAAGTTATAGAAAATGAATGGATTGTTGAGATGTTGTAAAATAAATGGATCAAGTGTAAAAAAGTGGAGAGGATCGCTAACTTCACAAGTGGCAACGCTAAATGTGACTAAAAGTTATCTTATAGATGAATTATTGTCGCAATTACGCTTTAATGAAATCTTACAAATAACAACTCTCTATTTAACAAAGACTCAAGCACTCACAATTACCACACCTTCCAGTGCTGGTAATGCCTTGCACTCAAGAAAAAGTAACCAGAATTCCTTCTAACCTCAAGCAACTTCCGCTGTCTTGCTTGTTAATCTAACTTGTCACTGTACCTTCCAGTGTCTGTGACTACAATTGCAATTTTGTGGTCAAAATAGTTAAATCCAAAGATAAACAAATGAGAAGAATTGAGTAAGAATCAAAGTAATCTAACATTGAAAGATACTTCCATATACAATCAATTGTCAACAGAAATTCATTAGCATTAAAATAGGGATTAACAAATGAATTGAAGCATACTATTCCTAGGCTACTAGAATTCTCCCTTAACCGCTCCTCTTGCTGGATCAGATCACCATCCTCCAAAGTCAAGCCTCCATGGTAGCTGACTTTTAGAAATGAGAGAAATTTAGGAATTTAAATCTTTACCACTTGATATCATCTTCCCTTTTCGTCCTTCTATTTATAATCACTGGTTCCTTCTATATCTTCCCCTCTTCTCCGATCCAATGCCTTTTTGCAATTGTAGAAGTTTGTTAGTGACAGCTATGCACTCACGCAGATCTGATTTATTCATTGAGCAATTGCAGATTTTCGTGACATTCTTGGACGCAAATTATGACTTTAATTTGCTACTACAATTTTCTCCTACACTGGTGCTTTTGGATATGTTAGCAATGTGAAATCTTTGATAAATTATGGAAGCATTCATGTGACAACATCTTTGGCAGTAATTTTAGATCATCTTGTGATCGCACTCTGAATGCTTTCCAATTCTGATCTTCCCAAGTGGATTTCTGCGCTGACAACCCTAGACGCAAAACTAGTGCTAAATACAGTGACATTAATGGCACAAAAGAGATAAAATGAAAGAAAGTAAGATCAAATAGCACTGAGTTAGAAAATGCACATCCTAAGTATGAAATGCTAAGAATGCATGCTAGAAATGATACAAAAGGAACAAATTATACACTAAATTAAGGAGAAACTAAGTGTCATTTCTAATGCTATCAATGATCTCTAATTTTGTTGGGAAGACTTACAAGTGTTCTTCGATTGGTTGTATCATTTTTGGATTTAATACAGGAATGTTGTCGTTGATTCTCCTATTCCTCTACCAATCTATTCTATGGTTGTCATGGGATTTACACTGAACACCTTCATCTTACGAACTTGGTTCCAAGCGTTTGAGATCTCTCGAATGTTCTTTTATTATTCTCTCTTTTATATGCAAATTCGCACTAAGCCAATCCTTAGGTTGCCAGTATGAACTATCTTGATCAATACTGACTTGACACAAGTAAAGGAGCATATCCCACAGCTCCCCATATTCATGCCAATGGAACCCAATCGAAGTCTCCGCATCGGTAAAGTATTTCATCGAGAACGAACCATGTTGCTCACCACTCTATGTCCTCGTATCGGGGACTTTGAGGTATCGCCATCCACTTTTCCTCGGATATGTTTTTTTGCCTTAGTGTGGTCACAAATTCCTTAAATGGAGAGTAACTTTTTAAGAAAACTCAGTGGGAAACCTTCTCTACTTTCCAAAAGTGGTTTTGAAACCAAACCAACAATAATTGTGCGTAGTAGATGAATCTTTCCTCTCCTTCTCTTCGGCAGGCGTTCAATGATTTGAAATTCTTAGCTAGAATTATCAAAACAGGGTAACCCTTTTATCGAGATGATCGAAAAGGTTGGTGACTGCATCTTCTATATGCCCCAACGCCTTAGGAAAAATGACCAAATCGTACAAGCTTAAGACGAAGATGTCGACTTTCTTTCTCGCATCTGGATGTGCTAAGATCAGATCTCGTAAACTCCTCTAAGTAATGCACTTATGGTCACCTTTCACTTTAATCCGTGCTGAAACACATTCCTTACTCATCCCTATAATGTTCATTAATCGCTTGAGGAAGGTCAGGGCACTAAGAGCTCTCGAGTAAGCCTTATTAACTTGAATCTTCGAGCAGAGAAGCAATGTTGTGTACTCTTCTATTGTAGGCACCAAATCTATATTTTCGAAGGTGAAGCAGCAATAGGTCGAGTTCTAATGTTGTGCCAAAGCTCGAAAAAGGTACTTATCTACCTTAACCTCGAGTAGGTATGGTAAATCTTCGTACTCGCGGTAATTGATTCCCTTATTGATTTTGTTGACAGCAGCCACATTAGATTCACCAAGTTCTATGGTTTCTTGGAGCTCCATAGAAGGGATGAGTCTTAGAGCATCCTTAGATCGATTGGGAATTTGGTGAGTGAAGATTGGATTATTGGTGGGGATTTAATGAGGTGGTGGATGATGCGAAAAAGTGTGGTGACAGGTAAAAGCCGAGAGGTCTGATGGAAGAATTTCATGAAGTTATTGATGAGCTTGGTGTGATGGACATTAAGCCCAATAAGGGCTGGTATATTTAGACTAATAATTGCAAAAGGGATAGGCTTGTGAAGGAGCGTCTTGATAGGTTCTTTACCTCAACGGCTTGGTTGGACAAGGTTCTGTATTTAGCGATTAAGGTGGTACATCAGGCTAGTTCTGACCATGATGCGGTGTTGCTTGATACTTTAGGGTGTAGGTCGAGAGAGGATATTACGGACCTGAGGCTGTCTTTTAGATTTGAGGCGTGTTGGGAAAATGAGGAGGAAGTGCATGAGATCATTGATAAGGCTTGGAGGACTCATGATAAGGATGTGCTTGAGAAGATTGAGAAGGTTCGACTTTGCTTAAACGAGTGGCAGCATGATAGGTTACGGAGGAATAGAAGTCGCATTTGTCGACTCACCGAGGGGATTGACAGACTTGTTAACGCGCCTTTATCTGAGTCTAATACTAAGATGCTTTGTGTTGCTCGTTACAAGTTGGTTCTTCTCTATGCTAAAAAGGAGCACTATTGAGCACAGCGGTCGAGAGTCATGTGGCTTAAGGAGGGCAACAAGAATACCTACTCTTTTCATGTTCGTTCGTCTCATCGCAACAAGAAGAATTGGATAGAGGGGATTTGTAACGACGAATGCGATAGAGTGAAGGGAACGAGGATTGTTTGTATGGTGGCTAAGGAGTATTTTCAATCCTTGTTTAAGACTGAGGTTAGTAGTGATACAGATAGGGTGATTAATTGCATTTCGACTTGTTTTACTACTGAGTGAACATAACGCTTGAGAAAGACATTACGGATTCTGAAATTATGGAGGTTTTCCGTCAAATGGACCCTCGTAAAGCTCTCGGTATTGATGGTATTTCTGGTTTATTTTATAAGAAAAATTGGAATATTGTTAGTAATGATGTGCTTAATCTGTGTAAAGATATCTTAAATGGAAAAAGAAGAGTGGCTGAGACTAATGATACTATGATTATCCTTATTCCTAAATTTAAAGATCCGATAGACATGACTTATTATATGCCTATTAGCCTGTGTAGAGTGGTTTACAATATTATTTCTAGGGTTATTGCTAACACATTGAAGCCTTTTCTTCCTGATTGTATCAATCTTAATTAGAGTGCTTTCGTGATAGGGAGGATGATTCATGACAACATTCTAATTTTGTACGAGCTCATCCACTACCTTTAAAATTCTAAAAACGACCCTAATAAGGGTCTAGTCGTTAAGCTTGACATGAGTAAGGCTTACGATTGTGTTGAGTGGGAGTTTTTAGAGAAAGTCATGATCAAAATGGGTTTGTCTAGTTGGTGGATTTCCAAAGTTATGGATTGTATCCATTCTGTTAAATGTGATTAGATGTAATTCTATGCTTAGTGAGGATATTATGCCTGAGAGGGGTTTGAGACAGGGTGATCCATTCTCCCCTTATCTTTTCTTGTTTTGTATGGATGCATTGTCTAAATTACTTCACCATGCGCAAGTCGAGGGCACCAAACGTGGTATTCGAGCTAGCCAAAATGGCCCTAGAATTGACCATTTATTTTTTGCTGATGATGCTTTACTTTTTGTTAGAAACATGGATAATGAAGCCTCGGTCACTATGAATATTCTGAGAGACTCCAAGGATGTGCCGGCCAAAAAATCAATATCACCAAATCGATTGTTTATTTTAGCCAACACTCAAAGGAACTAGAGGGCCCATTTATGTGGTATTTTGGGTATGAGTGAGCTTGATCAACTTGATATGTACCTCGACCTCCCTCTCATTATTGGCAAAAACAAGACGAGAGCCTTCCATAACATCCTTGATCGTTTCACTACTAGGATTAACAATTGGTCTAAATGACTACTGTCCTATGGTGGTAAGGAGGTATTCATTAAAGCAATCTTGCAATCTTTACCTACTTATGGTTTTGCTTGTTTTCTTTTTACTAGGGGTCTGACAGACGAGATGGTCTCAAGGATGCGTAGATTTTCGTGGTCTAGCAATTCTAAAGCCCGCGGGTGGGCTGTAATGGCTTAGGATTCTCTTCGCTACCTAAAAGGCATGGGGGGTCTTGGCTTTTGTGACTTGAGGCGTTTTAATCTTGCTATGTTGGGGCGTCAAATTTGGAGGTTGAGTAACCATATAACACACTTTGCTTCCAGGTGTTGAGTGCGAAATACTTTCCTGACGGAGATATTTTCAGAGCTAAACATGTTGATAAGTCGTCTTTTGCATGGTCTAGCATTGCGACTACTGTGAGGGCTCTTGATGGCGGCTTTGGTTGGCACATTGGTGACGGTAGACATGCGAGAGTTGGCCTTGATAAATAGGGCTTCAAAGGCTTGGATGGGGGTGCAATTAAGGATCGTTGTAGCATTGGAAGTGAGATGGTTGTGCACGATTTTTGGCGTAATGGCTACAGCGCATGGGACGAGAGTTGTGTGCGTAGGATTTATGGTGACAACATTGGTGAGTTGAGGAATGGCCCTCCGGATAGATTGATTTGGTTTCATGACTCCTCTAGCTGTTATATGACGAAATAGGGTTATTCTTGGCTCACTTTAAAATTTATTGGCTACTATCCTCATCGCATCTTTTGGAGGGCCATTTGGAAAATGCGCATCTTGCCTAAAATCCGTATTTTTACATGGAGAGTTGGGCATGATATCCTCCCTACCAACACAAAAATTGATGTTGTTAATCCGAGGCACGATAGGCTTTTTTCCGAGATGCAAAGTGGACGAGGAGACCTTGGCACATGCTCTGAAGAATTGTCCTAAAGCAAGGGCTGTCTTGACGGGCGGAGGTATTGATGGCAAATCCTTAGCTGCTGTATTGATTGGTTAGAATATGCTATGAATTTTTTGGATAAAGCAGCCTTTGAAGACTTGCTGGTCATCCTTTGGAACATTTGGAATGCTTGTAATAATTTTATTTTTTGCAATATTGACGAGGATGCCCATGTTGTTCAGGAGCGGGCTAAAGCTTTTGAGAGTGAATTTCACTTTCATAATTTTTTTAGTCGCCCTTTAAGGCCAAGAACTTGCAGCATTCAAAAGTGGCATAAGTCTCTGGAGGGTGTTATAAAAATCAATGTGGACGTCGCAACTAAGGATAACGTTGTTGGCATCGGTGTGATTGGCCGTGATAGCGAGGGATTTGTCCGTGGCGACCTGATGCAATATATGCCCGAGGGTTCATGTGCTGAATGGGCTGAGATTGATCTATTCACGATGGTATTATTTGGGCTAAAAACAATAATTTCTTTCGCATTATTATTAATCGGATTATGCGATTATTGTCAATCGTATTAATAAAAATCGTGAGGACATCACAATCTTCGGGTACCGTGTTAGAGAAGTCCGTAATATGTTGAAGGACTTCCTTGAGTTCGATATTTGCTGGGTTCGTAGGGAAGCAACAATATAGTTCTATGTAATTATACTTTCGATACAGATTATCCGATGAAAATCCATGGCCTTGTAATCTCTGATTCTTCGTAATAAATTAAGGTAGTAGCCTTCCAACCCGTTTTATTAAAAAAAAACTCTCTTTTGTAAAAAAAAAAAAAAAAGTCTCCTCATATGCAGATTAATAAAATATAAAAAAATCTATAAACTATATATAAAAAGGGTTTCCGTACATGACACGTGTTTTTCTCCTTACCTTTGTTTTGTCACTGGAAGATAATGGTAATTTTTTTAGTTTTTGATCCCTCTTCTATTATCTGATTTAATCTTTTTTATTTTATTTTGATATAATTTGTACATTTATTTTTACAATAACATTAGTTATTCAAATAGTTATAGTTCTAAACTATTTTGGTTAAAATGCTCACATAAATTGTTTATAAAAATTGATTTCTAATACAAAAATTTGATCTGACATGATAAGTCAAATTGTATAATAATGGTCAAATTTGATTTATAGTCCTTATACTATACTCATAAATATATATATATATATATATATATATAATTTGATACCTCAACTTTTATAATGTTAGGATTTCCTTACATGATACACGTTTAAGTCTCTCTTTTTTTACAATATAATATAGTGGTTAAATTTAAATTTTGATCCCTTTATTTTTAATATTACATATCAATGGTTAAATTTTAATTTTGATCTCTATACTATACTAAAATTTGAGACTTAACCTTATATTTTAACTTTTAATATAATTTGATATCTCAACCTTTACAATGTTATTAGTTAATATAAATACTTTATTTTAATTAAAATACTTACATGAATTTTAAGAATTATTAACATTATTAAAATCTTTGTTAAATATAAGTCTATTATAATTTCAACTTTTGTCAAATGACTTCGAAGTTGGTTTTTAAAAAAATTAAAATATTATGTCGACGAATTTAACAAAAAATTGAATGATTTAAAAAATAAAATAATTAAATTTTTAAAAATAAAAGGACGAGAATTATTATAACCTTTAATTTTTATTTTAAAATTTAGCCAAAAGATTTGACTCATGCGAATCCTAGGTGGAATTATACTAATTATGATATAAAAATAAAAAATTAATAAAAATTGCTATCAATAATAGGTAAAAATATAAAAGAAAAAAAGAAAGGAAGTGTAATAAAAAATAAAGTGTACCTGCAAAGTACTCCTAGGCCTACCTGGACACTCCGCTTTCTCTCTCATCATTGGCATTTTATTCTCTATTTCCTCGTCTTCCTCTTCTTTATATATTCCCCCTCACTCTGCCTTCTTACCTCCTGCATTTCCACTATTTTCCATACAAACCTTTCAAAATGAAGCGATTCATCCGCCGTCTCTCCCGCGTCGCTGATGCTTCCTCCCATTACTGCCTTCTCCGTTCCGACTCCACCGCTCGACATCGCACTACCTCCACCCGCCGACCCGAACCGTTCCGCGTCGCCATCTCTTCGTTGAAAAAGCAAGCACGCCGGTCGGTCCCCGAGGGTCACGTGCCCATTTACGTAGGGGAAGAGATGGAGCTGTTCGTTGTGAACGCCGAGTTGCTGAACCACCCGGTTTTCATTGCTTTGCTTAACAAGTCGGCTCAGGAGTATGGGTACGAGCAAAAAGGGGTGCTTCATATACCGTGTCACGTGCTGGGTTTTGAGCGAGTCATGGAAGGCTTGAGACTCGGGGTTGAGTCACGTGACCTCAAGGATCTCCTCGCTTCGTTCTCCGACGACTGTTTTTTGGGTTACTAGGAGGAAGCAAAAATCAACAGAAAGAAGCCTTTTTTTTTTTCTGTAAATACAGATGCAATACATGAGAAACTTTGAGATTCTGACAGGTGTAATTCATGTGTAAAGCGGTTTTAAAGTGCTGCAAATTTTCTGTTTGGTTTGAAAGAAAACTGAAAAGGGAAAGATTAAAGAAAATACAATGAAGCCATTATTTTGTCTTTTTACGAGTTCAATTGCATGAATTTCAGGTGTCAAAAGAAGATAAATTTCAGTAATCTAGAAAATAAAATATTCCTTTTCTGATTCGTTGTAATTGTATTTTCCTGGCACCCAAACAAGGGCGCTGAAATATAGAGAGTGGGAGAGTGTGGTGGGGCAGATCTGTAATTGGACGAACATTCGGTGGTTGTTTTCTTCTCCGACATAAAAAGTGGGTGATGTTAGCGGTATTTCGGCTGAGGAAAGAGATTTGGGAGTGGAATCATTAATGACGTTGTTTGAGCCAATGGGATTGGGATATCATGCTGCTAATGACTATAATATTCTTCAATTGATATTTTATTTATTTTTAAAATTATAAAAATATTTTATACATTGAATTTTTAAAACTTTACCAATAAGGTTTTAAAAGTAATTAGGGTATAATAAAAGTGGTTAATCATAATTTTTTTTTTTTTACAAAAGATGGATTTAGTCAAATTAAACTGGATGAGTCTAAGCTATTCTAGAATATTTCTATTATGTAATAGTTGAAAACTTTCATCAGATGGTTTCATGAATATAGATCTATCCAAAGGTTTTGAGAAGGTTAGAGTCGTTAAACCATCAGATACTCTGTTGCCTTCTTTAAATACATGTGAAATTCGAACCATTCAAGAACGTTGAAGAAGATCCTTAATTGCTCGTGTCACGATTGAATAATGTTGCTCAACTCCATTTACTTGGATCACTTGAATAACTTCAGTATTATCCATCTCAAGTATCACTTGCTTAAGGTCGAGATTCAATGTTATTTGAAACCCTTCTAATGCACACCCAAAATTCAGTCATAATCACCAAACAACAACCAATATTTTTTAAGAAACCAACAACTCAAAACTCATTTATAAATTTAATTCTTAATATTTATTGATTTTGCACTTTGGTTTTTCTTCATTTTGACTTTTAATTTTTAATCAATTGTTTTCTTTTGGTTGCAGTTCTTTTGTAATGATATTGACAAGATAATTTTCATGGCATTCCACGTATAATTAATAAGAATATTTAAATTTTAATAAATTAAAAAACAGTTGATAAAAGTTTTTAAAATATTTATTCATGTTAACAATAAAATATACGTAAATTGTCATAATAATTATCATGTTAATATTATTAAAATTTTAACAGTTCAGTCATTTATAAACTAAACTTTATCTTTATGCCTAAAAATTATTTAAAATGAATATGTAATAGCATTTAAACCAATTGCTGAAAAAGCATTCACAAAAGTTCACAGAGATAAATACATTTCTTTGAAAAAAATCAATTACTAAATATGGGTATAAAACTAGTTATACCAATATTTGCATTAAGAAGCATAGACAGAGTGAAGGTGAGTGGGAACTTGATCATCTGCCAAGGACATATCCTCACCAAACAACATTAAAATTAAGGTCAGATTCAGTGTAATTTAGGGGTTAAAAATCACATCACATTTTAAACAGAAGGAGGAAAATATTTTTACTGAATTCGAAATTAAATTGTAATTTTTATGATAATAATATGTAAATTTTAAAAGATTAAATCAAAATTTTATCATTTTTAGGAAGGGTCAAAATACAATTTTACCTTTACTAATTTAAAATTTTTAAAGACTTAAATGAAAAAATTTTCATTTTAGGGGGATCAAGGTCCTTGCCAGCCCTCCAAGTTCGCCCCTGAGAGGCCGTAAAAACATCGTCAAGTTGGATTGTATTTTATTTTTTCTATTAAAAAATGAGTAAATTAGTTTGTGTATATTTGCTCTAAGAGTAAACCTATTTTTTATTAAAAAATTTATCTATTTCTATTGTTAGAAACTGGTCCTTGTATGTCAACATGTGGTACACATGCCACGTCATATGTAACTGTATAGTTATTCCGTTAGTTGCACCAAATTTTAACAATAAGAATGAATAAAAATTGTAAGTAAAAGAACTAATTTACTCTTTAATTTAATGTATATAGATTAATTTAATGAAATGGAAATATGATATGTATTGTAGCATACAATATTACCAAAGGTAACTGGAGGTGCCATCAGAAAATTGGAATCGGATGCATTACAACCAGGAGCGAAGTCAGAAATTTTTTAGGGGAAAAATTAAAATATAATTTTTACGATAGAAAAAATATAATTTTTTAAGGATTAAATCAAAATTTTGTCATTTTAAGGAAGGTCAAAAATATAATTTTTCTTTTATTAATTTAAAATTTTAAAAATTTTAAAAGATTTAAATGAATTTTTTTTTTATTTTAAGGGTGACCGGGACACCTACCAATACCCTTGGATTTACCCCAGTTTACAACTTCTAATTAAGCCAAAGGGCCGTTAGAATATGCCAGTCCTTAAACTGAAATGGCATAAGGATATGAACTTCTAACTCATCAGCACGCTCATACTCCTTAATTAACTTTATGATATAATTTATAAATTGCTAACACAAATGATTCAAATCAAAAAAAAATTTTCACTCACTTTTTGAGATTGATATGGATGCATTATTGATGCACGAGTTTCATTCATCTTTGATGAACAATAATATGAAATGTCATGTAAAATAAAAAAAAATTAAAGGAGCTGTAAGTGATCATTTTCAAATTTAGAGTTTATAGTTTATAGTTTACAGGTTATATCGTTTTAAATTCATGATTTGAGTTTAGGGTTCATACTCGGTTCCGAATTTAAAATATTAAATGTTTAAATACGTGCAAATTCATATCTAAAAATTACTATAGCAATAACAATACCAAATGAATTAATATTCAATCAACTTCCACCATCTTATTTATTATCAAGGGTGAAGTCAGAAAATTTTTTAGACGGATCGAAATTAATTGTAATTTTTAAGATAGTAAAATGAAATTTTACAATTTGAATAGCTTATATTTTTTATAATTTTTAAAGAATTAAATCAAATTTTTATCATTTTAAGGGGATAAAATACAATTTTAACTTTATTAATTTAAAATTTTACCATTTAAATAGCCTATATTTATCAATAGCAATCGCCAAGCCTTCCAAAATGTTTCACAATTCAACATCTAAATCATAACAAATGCCTACAAACCAATTATACCCAAAAATTCATCTATCGTATCTGTCACTAAAAATTTCCTCGCCTATTTATTATTATTATTATTATTATTATTAGTCAAGTTGAAGTTTTAAAATTGATTATCCTCAATTCTTTTTATTATTTTATAAGAAATCAAACATTATTTCTCTCATCTTTAAATTTTTTTAATTTTGTTGAGGATTTTTTTTCATATATATATAGACAATTATTTTAATTAAATTCGTCTAAGTCTAGCTTGAATTATAAATTATTTACTTGTCAAAGATGCCTTATAGGTCTTTCGATTATTCATTGAGCATTCTACGATCTTTGAATCATGATGAGAAAATTTGTACATCCATGACAAGTTATGAATTTAATTTTTTTATTATTAATCAATAACATCTAATTATAGATTTAAATGCGCAAGTATAGAATATTATAGAAAAAAATATAAAGTCCCAAATTTCCTGGAGGCTTCAAAATATAAATATTCCTCATCGGAAATTTTAATAATTTCATTATAATTTTTTATTACATTTGTTGTTTAGAATTATTCATAGTCTCATCCCAATAAATAAGAAAATAATGCGCTTCAACGCATTCTATCCCACATCCTCTTGTATTAAAAATAATGTCTATGTCAATCGAGTTAAAACTTAATCAACCTCCTCGCCGTAAAATTAAATTAAAGTTTTTAACATAATATTTATATTACTATAAGAGGGGAAGGGACATCCTTAAAATGGGAAATTCTTGTTTTAGTCTCCTAAAATTTATAAAATTTTAAATTAACATATGTTAAATTTTTAGTTTTGCCACTCCAAAAATGATATATTTTGATTTTGTCCTTTTAAAATTAAAAAAAAAAATTAATAAAAAATAAAATTACATTTTAACTCTCATAAAAATATATAACTTAATCTTGATCCTTACTAAAAAAAGTTTTTGACTTTGCCCTAATTACTATAAGTCATATATGATAGATAAAATTATTTAATAATTAAATAAATAAATAAATAATTAAAAATAAATCACTATTATAAGCTATACATAAATGCAACATAGTGGAATAACAATAGCACATAACATTACACAAAAATAATATGAGCACCATACAAATACACAAAAAGTTAAATTCTTTATAAAGCAAATTATTAACTTGTAAAAGTTTGTATAGACTTTTGAAACTTAAGCATAAAGAAATATCACAATCCGCAATTATCATACGTGAAACTTCAATTTCATTATGTTTGTTGTTGCCCATTAGACATTTTTTTAACAATTTTATTATATGTTTGGATCGTATCTATTTTTTTATATAATATTTAAAATTATTCATAGTTTCTCTTTAATTCATAAATAAGAAAGTAATGCGTTTTAACGCACTCAAATTCATATCTTCCAACATTTATAACAATATTTATAGCAAACGAACTAAAAAAATAAAGCTAAGATATCCATTAAGGAATGAATTGATAAGTCAGATTACTTAAATTATTGTCTTTGGTGACGAACAAAAGTGGGGATAGTTTTCATCCACGACGACCATTTGTAAAAGGAAATTAGATTCTGCATTTGGGTAAAGAGCGCGTACCAGAGTGGTTTTATCAAATGACAGAATGGCAGAGTCCTCTTATCGATCATCTGTTCTAAATTTAGAAAATTCAATCTATTCCATAACATTAATAGTTTAAATATATTTTAATTTAATTTAAGACATAAAGAAGATGAAACATAATTATTTTATTTTTTTAAACGAATCGAAAAAATGGATCAGAAAATAAAATAAAAAATTTGGTGAAAATTTTTGACCGGAAAAGATAATTGAAAAGATAACAGGTGAGCTGAGAAAAAAAGAATGAGGTTTTTATTCTACTTGTTGTGTAAAATAAGAAGAATAATTACTATTTATATTGTTTTCTAAAAGGATAATATTATATTTAAACTTTTTTCGAAATCTTTTTTTAGTCAATGTGGAACTACTCATTTTATACAACCACGGAGCCAAATAGAGATTTATGGCTTTCCAAAATTTAAAAGTTTTTTAATTTAGTTTTTGTAAATATATTATTTCTCCTTTTATTTATACATTATAGCTCTTAAAATGGTAATTTTTTAATTTAAATTTTTTATAATTTATAAAATTTTAAATTAGTGATGATAAAATTATATTTTGACCTTCTCAAAACGATAAAAATTTGATTTAACCTTTCAAAAATTATAAAGATATAAACTATTAAAATAATAAAATTATATTTTTATTATCATAAAAATATATAATTTAATTTTAACTCTTAAAAAATATTTTATGACTCCGAGACTGCTTAGCATTACCGACTATACATGTTACAAAGAATCTGTTAGTAGTTATCTTACGTTAAAAAAAAAAAAGTTGGGTTCACACGTATTTGCTTTGACGATCTAAAGTTCTTCGAATATCTGTATTTTCTTGACTGAAAAGTTTGAATTGTATTTATAAATACAATTATAATAATTAATGCAATTTCTTTTGTTTTGGTGATGTAATTCAATTTTTTATAAATAATATAGAAAATGTCATGCATTACAAAACGTGTCAAAATTTATACATTTCTAAAAAAAAAAAAAATTTCGACCTATATAATAAAATAATTAAATTTATTAAAAATTTATATACATGATAAATAAAATTATATTAATAATTTTAGTGATTGGACTGCAAAAATATTAATATTACAAAAAGTTGATAAAAGATGTAAAAATAGAGTTTTACATTAATATAAATAAATCATTTTTAAATTATTTCTTACTTAAATGTAAGAAAATATTTTTATTATTAAAACTAAAAAATAAATAGATAAATTCCAATAAATATTGAAATACATTTTATATGACATTTCATTACTATTGCTGCTACTATTATGTTAAAGCAAAATAAAATAGAATTTTATGTGTTGGCCTGATGATTAAGAATACTCATTATTTTAAGTGTGGTTTGAGTTCGAGTCACGTAAACTACATTGTTATTAGGGTTTTACTTTTTTCTTATAATTCAAAAAAAATTAAAAGATCTAAAATCTGATCATATTTAAATACATTTTTTTAACTTGAAATTATTAAAATTTATAAGTAAGCAAATATCATGTTATAAAATATCTTAATTGTTTTATATTACATGAAATAGAAAAATATTATTAAATAAATAAAATAACTAATTGTATATCTTTGAATAATAATTATTTATATTAATTAAATACAATAAAAACATATAATTAATTAAATTACAGTAATGATATGTTTAAATAAGCATGCAAAGTAGGTCTAAGGAGTCGAGCTGAATTTAGACAAGAATTTTCGCATTTCGACAGACTTGACCTGATTTCAATTTAAATAATTTTTTTTTAAATTTAAATTTAATTAATATATATATATAATATAAATTAAAATAGAATTTATAATATTTTATTATTTTTTAAATAGTGAAATGAGGTTTTTAGATGGGTTTGGTCAACTCGAAAATGAATCCGAACTTAAATTTTTGAAAAGGCCTAGGGCTAGAATGAGCTCAAAAGTTTTTTCTTCAATTTCTAGCATGAAAAAAAATCTTTAACTTTTTAAGTCTTTTGATCAATGTTTCATTGCAGGAAAAAAAGAAAATAAAATAAAAGAGGCTCATTCTTATTTTATTACTAGTATATGTTTTTATATTATTGTATTACATTTTATAATTTTTTTTAAAAAAAACTCCAATTTATTATTTCTTCTAAGATCTTAAAAATATTAAGAACCGACTTGCACTTGCTTTAGCATATCAATTATCTTCTTATATAGACTAGTATTTCATAGTTTTGGTTTAATTTTAAAATAAAAAGAATGAAAAGAGTGGGGAATAAAGAAATCCTTATATTTTTTTGAATTACAATAACAAGATAAGGTCTAAACAACAAACGTAATTAGTGCGACTCGAACGCAGACTACATCTAGGACAGTGAACACCCTTGACCATCAGGCCATCACATGAAGTTTAACGACGAGGCATATTGAGAGTTGGTCATGGCTTTAGATACGAGTTGGCTGCTTACTACACACACATATTAGGGGAAAAAAAAGTTGTATTTTTTTGGTGAATTATAATAACAAGATAAAACTCAAACAATAAACTTAATTTGAGTGACTCGAACACAAATCATACTTAAGACAGTAAATATCTTTGACTATTAAACTATCACATAGAATTAAAAAAAAATTGTATTAAATAAAAGAAGAAGAAACTTGTGTTGATGCGGATTTCAAAGACTTTGTAGTATGAACAGAGTTATTAGTCATGAATGCATGTAATGTTCTTGGAAACACAAGCTTACATATTTGAGCATTCAAGAATATTATTATAAGCTGTTTACAGCTTATCACAATCTCACTATGGTACGGACAACTGATCCAACTATATTCTATATACATTCAATTTATTTATTTATTTTTTAAAATAAAATTAATTTAAAGGTAACGTCTTAAACCTCGTTTTAAAATATATTTGTAATAAAATAAAAAGGAGAGAGATTACTTTGCAAATAAGATTGGTGTGTTAATAAAAAGAGAATTTGTGAACTCAACGAGTGGTTTTAGTGAAAAATAGGATGTTATTCATTCTAAGAGATTTGGATTCGAGTATTTGATGTAAGGTGTGTGTGCACTGTCAAAGAGTTAAGAAAGTATGAAAAGATACTATCATGTAATTATACCAATATATTAAAAAAAATTATAGTGAAATTTTGAATGTGATATTTTGTATTAATGTAAAATTCAAAATTAATTAATTCATTTCAACTAACAATTATTTGATTCAGTGTCAAGAGCATTATGTGATTAGAGGTGCTCATGGGTCGAGCCAAGTTAGGTCTAAACATGATATTAACATATTTTATATTTGTTCAAGTTCAGTCCAGCTCGAAATCTGAGCTTGAAATTTTTTCAAAATCCATCCAAATTTGCAAAAAAAACTAACCCAAACTTATTTTAGGTCCACCCATATTATTTTTAAATTTTTAAAAAATATATTTATATTATATTATTTTAATATTTAATATTTTTATATTTTTTATTTATTGAAATTTTTTATATAATTATTTTAACATTATTTAAATGTTTATATTAGAGTAATATTATATATTTAATATAGGTTTATTTTTTTATGTGTTTACAATATCATTCAAATTTTATTTTTTAAGTATATCAAATTTAATTTTTCAAATGAGATAGTATATATATATATATATATGCAAATCATCGTTAGTTCATAATTTCCAAAATCAAATCAATTTGTCGATTGAACCAGCAAGCGATGGTTGAATCGGTTTATTCAAAATTAAAATTAGTAAAAATCAATTGAACTGTTAAAATATGATTGAATTGATTCAAAATTAGCTTAAATGGGTTAGAATTAGTTTAAATATTTAATTTTGTTGCTATAATGTTTAAAATGAATGTTTATATTTTTAATATTTTTATTTATATTTGTTCTTTGTTCATGATTTTCTTAATTTTTTTAATTTTATTTTTTGAATTTTCAAGAAATTTTTTTTAAAATTTTATTTTTTCATGATTGAATTGGCAGTCAACTGTTTGAATTGAAAATTGATGAGTCGACCAGTTTGACTATTGATTCAATTTTTACTACATTACATATTATCTAATAGACTTAACTTATAAATTGACACCTAAACTGTACATTTTTTTCATTTTGGCACCTAAACATTTTTTTGGTGACAAGTAATACCTAAACTACTTATTTTTTCTCAAATTGGTACATCCGTTAGTCAAACCGTTAAGTCTATTTAAAAAAAAAGTTTAACCTATAAATTGGGACCTAAACTATGTATTTTTTATACCTAAACATTTTTTTTTTTGGCTATAAATGATACCTAAACTACTTTTTTTTTTTAGTTTATACCTTTGTAGTTCAATCGCTAATTAAACCATTAAACCTTTTTTTTATATATAAAAAAGATAACCAATTAAAACTTGACATGGAATAAAAAAGACAAAAAAATACTATTTTCTTTTATATATATTGTTTTTATTTTTCTTTCTTTAGAACCCGATTGATGGTCGAACTAGTCCGAACATTAGTTTTGATCAGTTATTCCTGTTCGATCAAATAAACAATTAAAAATTTATAAAAATAAAAAAAATAAAATTAGAGAAATTTGATTCAATTGTTTTTTAGATTGGTTCAACTAACTTGTATTGATTTGTGAGTCAATTGGTTCAATCTTATCTTCAGACTGGTATCCCAGCCACCAGTTTCAGTTCAATTCTAAAAATACTATTTCTGATCGATAAAATAATTTTTTTTATCTCGTTAGGTTGAGCAAGCAAGCGATGAAGTTTGAAAACAAAATTGATCACTAGCATTCAGACCTCACGAAAAAAAAAAAAGAGTGGGAAATGATGTAAAAGAAAAAGAGAAAATAAAAGAATTAAAAAATATTTTTTAAGTTAATATGATGTGGTAAATTATTTTCGGCTGGAATTTTTTTTAATGGAAATAACATTTTTATGTAAAATGGGTAACAAAAGAATAGTCTAGATTCTACCAATGACAAAAAAAAAAAGTTTAGGTACCAAAATGAAAAAAATGAATAGTTTAGGTACCAATTTAATTTTTTGCTAATTTATATTTTTTTGAATACACTAGAGTGATTACATGGTAGAGCTGATCGTGAGCCGGGTCTGGTCGGGTTTTAACAAACTTTTAGGCCCAATTGCTAAGCCCAAGCCTGGTTCAGCCCAAAAAATGGGCTTAAAATTTTATCCAAACTCGATCCGAATTATAAAAGTCAAGCCTGAACCCGAACCGATCCATATTATAAAAGTCAAGCCTGAACCCGAACCGATCCATATTAATTTTTTAGATTATTTACTATGTACAACAAATTTAAAATACATATATAATATATCAAATATGCTTAAAAACTTTAAAACAAATATTAAAAAATAAACAAATTAAAAATACATTAAAAATTCTTTATATTAATATAGTTGCAAATAAAGTAATAGAAAAATTAACAATAAAACATAAGTTCTACAATATTCAAATAATATTAAAAAAGACAGCAAAATAATAATAAAAACGCATAAAAATAGCATCCAAATAACCAAAATGACAATTAAAATAGCAGCAAAAATAATAAAAAATAGCAACAAAAATAACAATAAAAACAATGCCAAAATAGTAAAAAAAAATAGCACCAAAATAGCAACCAAAACAGTAAAAAAAATCAAAACAGTAAAAACACAACACCAAAATAGCAAAAAATAGCAACCAAAACAGCACCAAAATAACAATATAATTTATTATTAAAAATGGTTAATTTATTCGGGTTGGGTCAGGCCAGACTCGAGCCAAAAAACTCTTACTCGAAGTCGATCCATTTAGAAAATGAGCCTCATTTTTTGTCCAAGCCCATTTTTCGGGCCTATATTTTTGTCCAAACCCTCCCATTTTTTGGGCGGGTCTTCGGGTCAGGTCGGGTGACCCGACCCATGATCAGGTCTATTACATGGTAGTATTTGTTCATACTTCCTTAACTTTTTGACAACATACATATACTTTGCATAACACAGGTGCTCGAACCCGAGTCTCCTCCTTGGATTCTGTTAATTTACATTTTTAATATTAATAAAATATTTTTATAGTAATTTAGGATTAAATGAAACATTTATTTTATTTTAATTAATTTCATTGAAAATGCTTTATTCAAACATTGTTTTAGATGGAAAATTTTAAAATTAAAAAATAAAGATTTTTTTAAAAAAAATTGCATCATTTTAAGAATATTAATGATTATTGTTATTTTAAGTGTCAAAATTCCAATTCTAAATATTTTGGAGGAAAAAAAAGTTTCGACACAAATAATTTTAGAAATTAAAATTGTAGTAATATATCATAATTAAAATCATAATCATTCTAATAGTATGTAAAATAAATATAAAATAGAGCGAATATGTAGTATAATAGATAGTATTCATATTTAAAGAAAGGGTAAACTAAAAAAATAGTCACTTTTGTTTTCCTCATATTACATTTTAGTCACTTATGTTTGAAATGTTACACTTTAGTCATTTAAGTTTTGTTTTGTTACAAAATGGTCACTCTACCATTAATTTCGGTTACCTCTCTAATAGCAATCCTACATGACAGTCCAAATGGGTTTTAAATGCCAACTTGGATGTCCAACTGAGTTTTTTTTTTTCAATTGTAATTAATTTAAAATTTTCAACTAATTAAAAATTTATTCTCGTCTCAGTTGAACATCTAAGTTAGCATTTAAATCCAATTTGGACTATCACGTAGGATTACCATTAAGAAGGTAACGGAGCTTAACGGTAGAATGACTACTTTGTAACAAAACGATAACGTAACATTGCAAATATAAATAACTAAAATTTAACCTGAGACAAACAAAAGTGAATATTTTGTAGTTTACCCTTAAAGAAATACAAAAAGCATAGGCTACGGAAAGCTAAATTAGTGAGTTGAAGAATAATGTTGGAGCAACTAATTGACGCGTGCTAGCTAGCACCAGCAACAATGCATGCCCTTGCATGACTCATATTTACTTTCTTTAATTTTGAAAATTCAATGATATTAAAAAAAATGTAAAATATTAATATATCTTTCCTCACTTTGAAAGCCTACATATTATAAAAATCAAATTCAAACATTTTATATAAGATTTTGGAGAATGAAAGGCAAGCAAAATAGTGAAAGGAAAACATGTGAATGCAAGATATGATCCATATGGGTTTGGCTAACTGTCAAACCTGCTGCTTGAATATTAAAAATAAAAATAAAATATCAATTTTAATTCGATTGATATGATTATTATTATTAATACAAAAATACGTTGAAACATATGATTTTCTTATTTATGGGTCAAAAAATATATTATTTTAAAAACAACATATGATAAAAACTATAATAAAATTATTAAAATATATATTATATGATTTTGGAGAATCAAAGGCAACCAAAAAAGTGACAGGAAAGCATGTGAATGCATGATACGATCCATATGGGTTTGGCTAACTAATAAAGATGAATTTAGGAGAGTTGATAAAGGTTTCGACTCTCCTAAAATAAAAAAATTTGTTATTTAAGTTTTTTAAAAAAATTTAAAATTTAAATTAATAAAAATAAATTTATATTTGAATTTTTCTAAAATTATAAAAATTTAATTTAATCTTTAAAATATAAACTATAAAAATTAAAATTTAATTTCGATTTTCTTAAAAAAATTAATTTGATTTAAAATTTTGTTGATTAAAATAATACTGATAGCCGATAGCCCATAGCCCATAAGGTTTTCGGATTCCGCGTCATATAGGTCTCCACGTCTAACTATTTTTTAACTTCTGTTTTTATTTCTTTTATTTTAGATACAAGGTGTCATTCATTGTTTTATTTTAGATATTTGAGTAGGCTTTTCTTAATTTTAAAATTTGTATTTGATTTTTTATTAGAAATAAAATGTGCTTTATTATTGTAAAAAATATTTGTATTTATATTAAATTGATAAAAATATTATGGAGGTCATTTTATTAGCAGTCGAAATTTATTTTATTTTTTTATTAAAAATGAGTAAATTATTCTCTGTAATTAAATTAAATAATAAACTGATCTTTCTGTTAAAAAAATTCATCAATTTTTAGAGTTAAAAACTAGTTTCTATACGTTAGTATGTTATACACATGACACATCATATGTAATTGATTGATTATTCTGTCAACCATACCATTTTTTTAACGATAGAGTTGAATGAAAATTTTAATAGAAAAGATCAATTTTCTTTTTAATCTAATATATAATGACTAATTTACACATTTATTTTATTAAAGGGAATAAAATGTAACTTTTTTTTGAATAATATGTCGGCTGAGTTTATTAGAAATTAAAATAGAGAAACATTTCAAATAAAATTAAAATGTAGCAGAAAAATAACAAAATAAAGAGAAATTAAAAAAAAAAAGAAAACGGAACATCAGACCAGCAAAACACGTCCAATGAACTGCAACGATAAAGATGAGATGAAACACTGGAGAAAGAAAGTAGGAAACAAAACTCCTTGTTACTATCCACTTACACGCTTAAAGATCAAAGTAGGAGTGGGGAGCGAAACCAATATTACAGGTTGCTTTGCGAAACAAATCTGACTGCATCGGTAAACTATCCACTGATAATTGCAAATCAGAACCGAGCGTTGTGAGAAAACTATCCACGAACACAAATCTATCAAAAAAATAAACGAAAACGTGCTATAAGATAAAAACGTGCCACAAGACAGAGGAAAAGCGTGCCACAAAATCAGAGGAAAACTAGAAGAAAATTAAAATATAAAAAAAATACGAACTGAATATAAAAAAATTAAGAGGAAGGAATACCGACGATCGACGACCAGCATCAAAATTGACGTCACCGCCGACTAAACAAGAACGAAAGAAAAAAATAAAACGGCGTAGAGAAAAAATTTGAAAAACCTTAAACTTTTTTATTATTGCTTGTAACATGATTCATACTAAAAATATCTCCATAATATTTTTACCTATTGAATTTTATTCATATTTTAAAATCTTTACTACTATTAATAATAATTAATACGGTTATGTAGAATCTTTACGTATATATGCTCATATTGTATTTATTCATATTTTTCTGTATTATCAAATTTATTGAAGGAAGAATTATTTAAAAGCTTTTTAATGTTTTAAGGGATGGATGTAATGAACCTTAGGCTTAGTCCTGCCCCCCTTCCCCAAAATGGAAAAAGAAAAGACTGGTGAAGAGTATGTCAGGGAAAGAATTAAAACTAACTGACATTACTCTCGTTTGCTTATTTTAGGAAATTGCATAAATCCACTTGTACCTGTATTTATATAATGTTGTAATTGAAATGGGAATAATTGAGTTAGGGTTTAATTTTGTTTATTTTTTTTATCTCATGTTATAATATTATTACAAAATTTAATTTTATTGTCGATATTATTTTTATACTAATCACAAGTAAACGCATCATTAATTCAAAGGGACCTTTAATCTCAATGGATAAAATTTTATTAAGAAATATGAATTATGTTATAATTTTTTTGAACAAAAACAACTCGAAGGCCACCTCAAATATTATTAATAAGAATTAATCAAAACAAAATTTTGGATCTCACTAGGAAAATTCAAATTAAAAGAGTAATTACAATTTTTATCCAAAGCCATTTTACTTAACAATTGGCAACCCTGTTACTTGTACGCGGGCACCATTTTACAATACAAGAATTAAATTCCTTAAGCAGATCCTGACACTGACACAACTTATGAACGGTCAGTGCGACATCATTGTGCTTCCTGTTGATACGATTAATAATAGCCGCACAATTCCCTTTAACAATAAGGTTAACTATGTTATTAGTTTTGGCCCACGTGATTCCCTACATGAAAGCAGCAGCCTCCGCCCATGTAGCATTTGCCATGTCATTATACACACTCATACCCCCCATGCACGAAGACATCGGAGTCACGTAAAATGTAATATCCGTGTTTTTTAATCGAAGTTGAAACAGTATAGGGAAGGAGTTAAGAATTAGAATATGTAGCTAAAATAAGAAGATTAGGAAAATTTAAAGATTAATTAGTAATTATGAGAAAGAAGGAAGGACTAAATAACAATTTATCCAAATTGAATTATGAGTCATCATGGGAATTAGTTTGATTAAGGAGGGGCAAAAGAATAATTTGGCGGAAGATAGTTTTGGAGGCAAAGTTTTGCGCCAAAGTGTAAAGTTGGAAGGCTCAAGGACTAAAAGTGTAATTTTACCATTTTTATTAAGAGAGATATTTTTAGTGGAGAAATCTAGAGAATTTGAGAGAAATAAAATTAGATAAAAGATGAAAATATCATCTTTTTCATTCATTTCCAACGTCACATGCATATCTCTCATTTCTAACTTTTGCTTTTATTCCAATTAAGTCCTTCCACCATTATTAAGCCCTCCAAGCTTCAAAATCCTCCATTTTCTTTGAAATTTCTTTAAGAAAGGCATAGAGAGAAGTTAGTAGACACCTTAATTCCTTTATAGAGTCCACTTTGAAGTGTTAAAATGGATAGGGATTGAATTAGAATTTTGGAAATTCAAGAACAAAGGTAAGAGATGATTCAATTTTCTTGACATACATGTATATTTACATAATCTAGCATGAAAGAGTATTGAATTTAGTCTTAAGCTTATATGTGTTTGTATGAAATTGAAGAAAGAGGCAGAAGGAGAAGGACCAAATTGAAGAAAAAGAAAAGGAGAAAGCTAAGGTGTGAGAAGAAATTATCTACAAGTGAGGTAAGTACTACAAGTATTAAAAGACTTAGTAACAATTAAGTTAAAGTGTTTATAATTTTAATATATATGATAAATCATGATGAAAATGAGATGTTTAATTATAAGTATGATAATTATGTGTGATTGAATGAAATTTAGTATAAAGAAGAATGAGAAAGGAATTAATCTCATTGAAACAGTTTGGACAGAACAGAGGACTAATTTCAAAAATTCACCAAAAATTGTATAAAATTTTTTAAGAGTTGAATTAAATATGTAATTAAATATTATTGAGTTTAGTTTCATATGGAATAAATATTGAAATAAAAGGAATTGTATATTTCGAGATATACTAGTTTTTGTGTAACAAGGTCAGAGTAGGTTCGAGTTCCCCTGTTCTGACTTTGAAAAATCATAGAAAAATGTATAAAAATTATTAGAGACTGAAATTTATATGGTTAAATCCTTAATGAGTCTATTTTTAAAATAAAAATATTATAACATTATTGAATCTCTGTACTAAAAGATAAATAATTTTTAGTGAAGAAAGGTCGAAACTCTCAGGTAGCAGAGAAGGGGTTAATTAAAAGAATTTACTGTACAAATTGGCTAAAGTAAAAATTCTGAAATTTTTATGGTAAAAATATATTTGAGTCTAATTTCAGAAACATCAAACGTATTTTAATTTTGAATTCTGTAGCTCAAGATATAAATAATTTAGTGATTGTGACGCGAGTGGACAGCTTTGAAAATTAATGTGAAAATAAAAGTAAAAGGTATATGATGATGAGTATGTGAGAAAAATATATGTGTGAAATATTATGTGGTTAATTATAAAGATTGATTGTGTGATTAATTGGTGAAAATTGTGGATTCATTTGAGGAAACAAAGGTGAGAAATACATGAATATGTATATTTGAATTGAATTTGAATGATTTGTGATCAAAATTGAAAGTGAAAGTGAAATTGGAATTGAAAGTGATATGAATTGTAAATTGAAAATCCCTATTAACTAGTCGGGCTGAGTCGGATATAGTTGGCATGCCATAAGATTGGAAGAGTTCAGGGATACTTCGACCTTGAGTCGATGAGACACTGGGTGTCATTATTTTACTTCGGATAGATTCGATGTGGTACTGAGTACCACTTTACTTCGGCTAGGCCGATGAGACACTGAGTGTCACTTTATTGCTTCGAACTATCCGATGTGGCACTGGGTGTCATTCTAGAGTGTTTGGTTGGATCCGTGTATCCGCCAAGGTCCGAGTCTTGTTAATAGGGTAAATAATGTGAAAATAAAAAGAAAGAATGTGCAAATTGTGATATTGAGGTAAGTGAAATGATAATCACATGAAAAGTAAGTACAATATATGTATAAAAAAAAATCAAAGAATGATAAAACTAAATAAGCTAAGAGATTGAAATGACTAAAATGTAAAATGAGGAAGAATATGTGAATTCATAACACTACTGTAAGTTAAATGTTATATACGTAAAAGGTATGTATTTTACATGAATTAATAATTATATGAAAGAGTTTGAAATGTGTGATTAAAAGATGAATGATTAATGACTCTTGTAGTACTTACTAAGCCTTCACCGGCTTAACGCGTTTATTTCAATGCGTAAGTATAAGACCTCCGAGAAGCTAAGGTTAGATTAGATGCCTCTCATCAAATCACATCAACATTGGAAGATTGCAAGACGAGGTATAATTTTTTTGTGTGAAATGACATGTACAAATGGTAAAGTTTTAATATAATTTTAGGGGGTTAGTTTGAAGTTTCTAGCTATATTTCTTGATTTTAGAACAGAGGTACCAATATTTTTATGGTGGTACCAATATTTACCTCGTTTTGAGTAAAAATTACATTTTTATTATTTTCAAATTGGTTTTAAGTCTCGATTTTGATTATACTTGATTATTTTGTGATATTTTGTGTAAAACGATTCAATTATACAGTATTTGAAAGAAAATTTTGTTATACTCGTTTTTAATTCTCTGACACTGTATATAATACTCTTATACCGGGTTTATACGTGTGGACCGGGTATAGGGGTGTTACATAAAATAAGACCAAGGCCGGCTTTGCGCTCATTCCATGCGGCATCAAAATTTAGTTTAAAAGTCTCAATAGGAGGTGTTATTAAGAGAGATGAATTGGTAATTAATTTTTTTTCGCTAAGGTGAGATGTGATTAGGGGTGAGCAAAACTCGATTTGACTCGAAAAAATCGAAAAAATTAGAATTTCGAGTTAAATGAATCGAGTTGTTCGATTTAATCGAGTTATTCGAGTCAACTCGAATTTTTTTTTTCAAATTTCGAGTTCGAATCGAGTTGAGTTTTTGAATTCGAATAACTCGAATAAATCAAATATTAAATTATAATATTTTATAATTTTACCCCAAACCCCCAAACATTTTTACTTTTCCTCCAAAACTTTTATTCCTTCTCACTTTCCCTCAAAACTTTTACTCCCTTCTCATCCCACCCCTAATCTACCCCAAACTCATTTGCCTCCAATTTTTTTTAAATATTTTCCCTCCAAAATTTTACTCTTCCCATTTACTTTCTCTAAAAACGCTCAAAGCTTTCCACTTTTCTTCTAAAACTTTTACTCCTTTCCACTTTTCTTCTAAAACTTGTACTTTTCTTTTATCCCACCCCCTATTTACCTCAAACACATTCCCCCCTCAATTTTTTTTAAAAATATTTTCCCTTCAAAATTTTACTCCTCTATCTTCTCTTCATCAAAATTTTACTCCTCAAAACCTCAAAACTTTTTATTTTCTCCTAAACTTTTACTTATCACCTTTTAACCCAAATAAAAAAAATTAAAATCATCCAAAAAAAATCCCTAAACCTAAATAGTAATAATTTTATTTATATCTACTATTTATATTATTAAATTAAAATTCACATTTTGCACTTTTTATATTATTGAATTATTTAATCATACTAAATATTTATATTAAAATTGAATTATTAATGATGTCATAAAATATTCTTGTTAAAATTTTATGTTGGTATCAATTTCATATTTTATCTTTAAAATAAATTTTATTAAAAAATCACATTTTTACATTTAATATATTTTTTAATTTCAAAATACATAGTGACAAGAATTAGAAAATAATTAAAGCAACTAAGCAAGCAAAGAAGCTAACTGTATATAAAAGATTAATAAATAAATTATGAGATGATAAAAATTAATAACAAATTTGATTACGGTGAACAAATTTGATTATGGTGGGTGATAGTGGTTACAATAACCTAAAGTTATTGTTTAAAATTTAACTCAAACAAATATATTCGATTCGATTCGAATTCCATCACACTCGACTCGATTCGAGAAAATTTCAAATCGAGTTAGGATAATAAAATAGGATTCATCAACTTGATTAAATCAAAATTTTTTTATTTGATTCAATTCGATTCGATCGAACGCTCACCTCTAGATGTGATAGAACATATTGTCACAATTAATTTATATGATTTGGTCTCAATTGCTCACTTTTATTACCTTAGTCCCATTTGCTAAGAATTTTCCCAATTTATTGCTTTGAAATGTTATCTCTTAACAACAAGGTATGACCTTTACAACTCTCTATCTTTTAATGCTTAGATAGAAACCTCCCCTTTCTTTCACTATGGCTCAGATAGTACCACTCTAGTGTTGAAGGTGTAACATTTCAAAATTTTTGGTATTGTTAATGATACTATTCCATGAAATAAATAGTAAATGCCTGAGTGAATATAAAATATCATTTGAATAATATTAGTATAATTAAATTAGACACTCTATTGGTATTGACATTGTTACTAATGCAGGAGGATATGGGTTCGAGCACGTTGAATCACGTTTATCCCCCTATTTAAGGATTGGGGAGGGATTATTAGTAGTTATTAGCATTGTATAATAAACACTTAGAAAGATTATTAGAATAAAGAAAAAAATGAATTTGAAATCCAAGTCATAAGGTATTTTTCAAAAAGATGAAATGTGTACATATGTAAAATTAAAAAAAAGAAAAAGAAATGATCATTTTACCCTTAGTTTTATATTGATGAGAGATACTTCTGGGGACACAATGGTCATTTTTAATATTCATGGCTAAATTGATGCACAAATGCCTATCACACATGTATGTCATGCATCCACCTCCAACCTTAGTCTTCTGGACACTTACTGTGTTCCTACCTTAACTTTTAATCTTATTTTTATTGGGAAGGTTTGTAATCTTGGTCTTAAAATTATTTTTTCTTCCTTTGATTGTTAGATGCATGTGTCATTGATTGTGTATGGAAGCGCACAACCATGGCACATTTGTGTGATCCATCATGTTCAAAGAAGGTCATTTGGTCCAATCAAACTGGCCCATTGCTTGGAGAGATTGAAGGCCTATCTACAAAGCATGGCAAATATGGAATGTGACCTTCAAAGATTAGAATCTTAGTTTGATATGTAATGTAACAGCCTGATTTTTAGTGGTGTCGAAAATAGTGGTTTCGAGACCACAACTCTGACGAGTCAAGTCGAGGCGACAACAGGGGTAATGTAACCAGGTCTGAGGCACGGACACCTGCTCGGACATATGCCATCAGAGCTAGAGAAGAAGTACCGCTTCTGATGTGGTGACTGGTATATTTTATCTTTTTAATGATATTGTATGTGCTTTGATAGGCCTAGGGTCAACTCATTCATATATTTGCACTACTTTAGCCACTGATAAGAAATTGGTCGTTGAATCGACTGAATTTGATGTGCCAATTACAAACCCTTTGGGTCATAGTGTCATCGAGTTTGATGTGATCTTAGGTATGGATTGGTTATCCGAACATGATGTGATAGTAAATTGATGTGCCAATTACAAACCCTTTGGGTCATAGTGTCATCGAGTTTGATGTGATCTTAGGTATGGATTGGTTATCCGAACATGATGTGATAGTAAATTGCAAGCAAAGACAAATCAGTTTGAAATGTTCGACAGGTGAGGTAATCACAATGGAATCCGATAGGTTGAACAGTGAAACTAGAGTGATTTCGGCTATTTCAGCACAGAAGATGATTCATAGAGGCTGTAAAACATTCCTGGCATACATACTTGACATTCGGGGCTCGGGAACAGAATTGGATCAGGTTCTAGTTGTTCAAGAGTATACAGATGTGTTTCAGGAAGAACTATCAAGTTTGCCACCTATTAGAGAGGTAGAGTTCGGTATTGATTTGATACTTGGTACTGCTCCAATCTTTATTCCACCGTACAAAATGGCACCGATCAAATTGAAAGAATTGAAAGCTCAATTGCAAGAACTACTAGACAGAGGGGTCATACGGCTTAGTATGTCACCATGAGCTGCGCCCGTACTATTCATGAAAAAGAAAGATGGATCGATGCGGATGTGTATAGACTACAGGCAGCTAAATAAGGTGACAGTTAAGAACAAGTATCCATTGCCTCGGATCGATGAACTATTTGACCAGTTAAAGGGTGCAATTGTGTTCTCCAAAATATGCCTTCGATCAGGTTATTATCAGATGTGGGTGAAAGATTATGATATAATGAAAATGACATTTAGAACTCGGAAAAGACATTATGAGTTTTTAGTTATGCCATTTGGGCTGACTAATGCTCCTGCAACATTTATGGATCTGATGAACAGAATATTTCAGCCTCAGTTGGATAGGTTTGTGGTTGTGTTCATTGATGACATATCGATTTACTCCAAGACAGAATCAGAGCATACTCAGCATTTGAGAAAGGTTTTACGGATTTTACGAGAAAAATAGTTGTATGCAAAATTCAGTAAATGTAAATTCTGGCTTCGAGAAGTTAGATTTTTGGGTTACGTAGTATCTTTAGAAGGAATACGTGTTGATCCAAGTAAAGTCTCAGCTATTCTCGATTGAAGGGTACCGAAGGACGTCTTTAAGGTATACAGTTTTCTAGGACTGGTAGGTTATTACCGTCGGTTCGTGAAAGACTTTTCCATCATAGCCTTGCAGATGACGAGGTTACTACAGAAAAACATTCAGTTCGTGTGGTCTGAAAGGTGTCAGCAAAGTTTTGACTAGTTGAAAAAGTTGTTAACTGAAGCTCCAGTTTAGACGCAACTAGATACGGAAAAAGAGTTCGTTGTTTATAGTGACGCATCTTTAAGCGGATTAGGGTGTGTTTTGTTGCAAGATGGGAAAGTGGTAGCTTATGCTTCCCGACAGTTGAAACCGCATGAAAAGAATTATACGACTCATGATTTGGAGTTAGCTGCTGTAATATTTACATTGAAGATTTGGCGACAATACCTTTATGGGGAGAGGTGTCATATATTTACAGATCATAAGAGTTTGAGATATGTGATGACACAAAAAGAGTTGAATCTGTTACAGCGCCGATGGTTAGACAGTTCAAAGACTATGACCTTATGATCGATTATCATCCGGGTAAGGTCAATGTTGTAGCTGATGTATTGAGTTGAAAATCGATGTTTGCTCTAAGAGCATTGAATGCCCAATTTTCATTGGAAGGCGATGGTTCTATCACTGTGGAGCTTAGGACGAAGCCATTATTTCTACAGCAATTTTGAGAATTACAGAGAAATGATCCAAAGCTGATAGCTAAAAGGGAGCAGATATAAAATGATAGTACTATAGGGTTTACAGTTGATACAGAGGGTATGTTGTATTACAGAGGTAGGGTATGTATTCTGAATGATTTGGATTTGAGACGAGACATTCCGATAGAGGCTCATAGTAGCACTTATTCCATACACCTGAGGATTGTAAAAATGTATAATGACCTGAAGAAATTATATTGGTGGTCAGGAATGAAATGAGAGATTTCAAAGTTTGTGACTAGGTGTCTTATATGTCAGCAGGTGAAAGCCGAACACCAGGTGCCATCTGGGTTATTACAGTCGATTACCATTTCGGAGTGGAAACGAAAACGATTCACAATGGATTTTGTCATAAGACTTCTGGTGACACCGAGAAAGAAAGATTCAATCTGGGTAATTATAGACAGATTGACGAAGTCCACTCATTTCATCCTCATTCGGGTAGATTATCCACTTGAGAGACTGGCCGAGCTATATGTGTTTGAAATAGTTCGATTGCACGGGGTACCAGCCTCAATCATTTCTGATAGGGATCCACGCTTTACCTCAATATTTTGGGGTAAGCTACATGAAGCTTTAGGGACTCGGTTGAATTTTAGTACCTCATATTATCCGTAAACTGATGGTCAGTCAAAGCGAGTGATACAAATTCTTGAGGATATGCTACGATGCTACACACTTGAGTTTGAAGGAAGCTGGGAGAAGTATCTGGCATTGGTGGAGTTTGCATATAATAATAGCTACCAACCTAGTATTAAAATGGCACCATTTGAAGTGTTATATGGTCGGAGGTGTAGAACACCTCTGTACTGATCAGAATTGAGCAAGTCTAAGTTGATTGGAATCGATTTAGTTCATGAGATTGAGGACAAAGTACGGGTACTGTGATTGTTTGAAAGCAGCATCTGATTGACAGATGTTGTACACGGATCTTAAGAGGAAAGATATAGAGTTTGCTGTAGGAGATCGAGTGTTCCTAAAAGTTTCACATTGGAAAAGGTGCTATGGTTTAGTAAAAAGGGAAAATTGAGTCCACGGTTCATTGGGCCATATGAAGTTATTGAACGGGTTGGTCCTGTGGCATATAAGTTAGCCTTACCACTAGAACTAGAGAAGATTCATAATGTATTTCATGTATTGATGTTGAGATGGTACAAATTAGATCCCTTACATGTGATTGCACCTATTGAAGTTGAGATTCAGTCGGATTTGTCGTATTCAGAGGAACCCATTAGAATATTGACTAGCGAAGTAAAAGAACTTAGGATCAAGAAAGTACAGTTGGTGAAAGTATTATGGAATCGTCACGGAATAGAGGAAGCCGCTTGGGAGACAAAGGCTTTGATGAGATCACAGTACCCTAACCCTATTTACTAGTAAGTAATTTCAGGATGAAATTTCCCTAAAAGAGGGAGAGTTATAACAGTCCGATTTTCAGTGGTGTCGAAAATAATGGTTTCGGGACCACAACTCCGATGAGCCAAGTTCTAAATTTAGTTATTTTAAATGTTTCTGGTGATACATGCATCGTATGAATTATGATTCGAAAATAGCATTGATTAGATAGTTAATTGAATAGAAAAGACTCAATCGTAAAAAGGGTAAAAGTATAAATGTTTAATTAGAAGGACCAAATGAAAAAAATAACCAAATGAATACTAGTTAGTGGATTGACATAGTTTAAATTAAGCATAAATAGATTCAATTAAGATTAAAAATGATTAATTAAAGCTTAATGAAGAAAGTCTCAATAATTACAAAAATGCCATTATTATATATATGAAATTAAAAGAAAAGAAATCGATTTTCATTCCATTTTCTTCTCCTTTCTTCTTCACACGACAACAAGAGAGAAAAAGTTAGGGTTTTCAATTTAAATATTTGAGGTTTGATTTGGGTAAGCAAACCTTGATCGTTTTTGGTAATTTTTATGTTTTTGAGTCCGTATCAATTTAATCTAGCTTATGCAATGACTCATTTGTGAATCTGTCAAATGTTAGAAAACTTACCATTGTTGAAGTTTCTTGTTTTTGGAAGCTTTTGATGTATTTGAATGTTTGATACTTGGGTTAAATCTGTTTGTAAAGTAACTTTTGATGAAGTTTGTGCTAAGGGACTAAAATGTGAAATTGGTGAAATTTCATGTATTGTTATGAAAATAGATTTGTGAACGGGTTGAGTGAATACATAAGATAATTCGAGTATGGTTTTTTGTGGGAGAAAAAAGTTATTTTACATGTTTTGTGTTGAATGGACTAGATTTAATAAAGAGAAATTAGTAAGGGTAAAACTGTAATTTCTCAAAAGGGCTAAATTGTGTTGAATGACTAAATTATGTAATTTAATGTGAAATTTGATTGATTTGTGAATGTAGACTACGATCGTGCTACCGACCGTGGAAAAGGGAAATTAGCGGATTAGTCCCTAAAGTCTTTCCTAAACTACAATTCAGTTCGGTAAGTTCGTATTGTCAAATTCTTATTAATATCTGCCTATAACTGCCTTTTTAATGATTGTTAAAAATGAGAAACATCGAGATGAGAATTTCCCAACCTTGTGCCAAAGATAGAAAATGGTCCATTTACTGAGATCCTGCATTTGTTGCGGATACTCTATAGCATTGTGAGTCATCGTAAGGTGAATAAAATTTGAGGGATGGATTACAGGCTGTACGATGGCTAAGATTCATGCTTGTTGCATGTTCTCGTTAGCTTAGTGTGAGTAGCATCATAGGGAACAGATGTATCGTATCGATGGTTAAGAATAACATAGTATACTAGTAACAGGCATGACCTTTCGGTCAATAGGGAGCAAATGAGCAACATGTCCTTTGTGTCAACAGGGAGTAAAAACGAATAGCAACCCTTGAAGTTCAGTTGTGTTGACTTGACAGATTTATAGAGTTGCTTATCTCATAAGACTTTGTAAATTGATGAACTTGCGAACTTACTAAGCTGTGTAGCTTACCAGTGAACTTGTTGTTTTGTAGATCTCGTTTTGTGACTTGAAGATCAGATCATCTTGAAGACAATCACACTATCCCGGGAGCCCGATCGGTAGTATTTATATCACTCGATTATTTGGTCTGTACTAGGATGTTAATAACCTTTGATATGGAATCAAAGATGTTGAAATCATACTATTTTGATTATGTAAATGCATGAAGTATAACTTTGATGCTTAGGCTTAAAAATGCTTGTAAAGACTTAGAAGTTAAGTGTGTATTATGATGTTTTAATGCATAGATTATATTGGTTGTGTTTGAGGTATTAAACTTGTGTTTTGGCATAATTAATGAAATTCTGCATACTTGTTTTGGTAGAATTATTGCATGTATTGGTAGAAGTTCAGGGTTGGAGAGAGGCTGTTCTCTGACTTGGATTATATCAGTAGTTGAATTGCAAGTACCGGTAGTTCATGGTATTGATGAATCGGTAGTATGTAAGCTTGTATTAGTAGAAGTTGCAGGGAGTGGTTTTTTGCTCTCTGGAGTTTGTGGTATTAATAGTCACATGACCTGTATTGGTAGAAATCATACTTGTATCGGTAGAACTAGTACAGGTATCGATATAAATCTGTACAGTTCTAAAATTGTTCATTGAATTGACTACTACCGATACTTGACCATTAAGTACTGGTTGAAGTCTCCTAAAATGTTTGAAATACCAATTTTACCACTGATAAAATTGTGTTATGTTAGATATTATTTTAAATTGTGAGAAATGATTTTTGTATTGAATAAAGATGCTAAATAGTCGGATATTCGTAAAAGATGAATAGTATAAAATGAATAGTAAACACCGGAATCCTAACCGACGATGGTGTACAAGATTCGTATGTTACATGTAATATCTTAAATTAATATGTAATATTTAGAAGGTATGATTCTATAATCTTAGAGATTTGATTTGTAGATAACTTTTAATCTTAACCATTGTTGTACTTTAATCTGTACTGTTGATTTTTGATTTTGGGGAGCCTCTATTATAAATAGAGGTCTCTTTCCCTCATTGTAATTCATTCATTGAGAATAGAATTCTTGAGAACATTCACTTAAAACTTTATCTCTTGTGTTCTTGCTTTCTGTGGCTTTGTTCTTCGTTTATTTTTTGATATTGCTTCCACTTTTGTGTTGGTGCTTTAGAGAAATTCTGTTGAACTCTCAATTGTTGAGAGTTAGGCCGACTGAGGCATTTTTGGGGCAAAGAAATGACCTAAGGTCGTACGGATTGTGTGGGAAAAATCTAAGTTTATGATAGTTGATATCAAAGATAAGGTTTCGAAGGTATTGTTGGAAGATGTCGAAGGAAACTATTGAACATGGTAAGCCAATAGAGACCTATGGGAGGTCCTAGAAATAGAGCCATTCGAGGTATATAGTGTTGGCTTTGGAAGAAAGGGTAGTCACTCTTGAGGAGTCCATGGGGGACGTTAAGAAGAGACTTAATGGAGTCGAGGACGGAATGCCCAATGAGTTATAATCCATGAAGGAGTAGCTTAGAAAGTATGTGTGGGATTTTGTTAGTTCCATTGAGAAGATACTGATCGGTAGGGATGAGACCATCGAGGCTATGGTTGCGGCCTTGAAAGTGAAGATTGCGGAGCTCAAGGGTGAATTCACAATCTACAAGGCTGCTTTGGGCAATGGAGGGTTAGCTGTTGCTGCACCCAAGCTCAGTGTGAATGTTCCCAAGCCCAAAGAGTTCAAGAGATCAAGGTCCGTGAGAGATGCAGATAATTTCCTTTAGGGAATGGAGCAATACTTTTGTGCTAAGGGCATCATGGATGATGCCACTAAGGTAAATACTGTTGTTATGTATTTTGGTAACGTTGCTTTGTTATGGTGGCGTCGTAGGTTCATAGATGTGAAACGTGGTGGGATCGAAATTAGGACTTGGGAGGAGTTTCGAAGTGAGTTTAAAACACAATTTTACCCTGAGTATGTCGAGGAAGAGGCTCAGGCAAAGTTGCATTGGCTTACGCAACAAGGCCCTATGAGGGAGTATGTATGAGAGTTTAGCGAACTCATGCTTCATATCTCAGATATGGGTGAAAAGAGACATTCTTTTCCTTTATGGATGGCTTGAAACCATGGGCGAAGCAAGAGTTGCAACGTCGAGGAGTTCAATAGCTTACCAAGGTCATGACTATAGCAGAATCGTTTCTTGAGCTTGGTGCAAAGAAAGACAAGTCTGAGTCTTTCAAGCCCAAATTCAAACCAAAGGGAAATGGTGGGGGAGACAAAAATAAATTCGTTAAGAATGGAAATGGGAAGAATCCGTGGAATAAGGGAAAGAATGTATCTGTGAGTTGTTTCCATTGTGATGGTCCGCACTTTATCAAGGACTATCCGAAGAGGGCTGCACTTTCTGCCGTAAAAGAAAAAGAGGTAAAAAAAGTAACCGATGATCTTGGTTTGATACTAAGGGGTGTCAAAGACAAGATGAATCATGGGTTGATGTTCGTGGACATTATGGTGGCTGAAAGAGAATTGAATGCACTTGTTGACACAGGTGTGTCTGACTTGTTCATGTCTGAAGAGACTGCTCGTAAACTTGGTTTCAAGATCCAAAATGAATCGGGTTGGATCAAAATGGTAAACTCAGAAAGTGTTCCAATCAAGTGAGTTGCAAAGGGAGTGGATATCCATCTTGGCAAATAGGCTAGTAAGGCGAACATTAAGGTACTATCACTTGATGACTATGATTTTGTGGTTGAATTAATTTTCCTTGACTGAGTTAATGCATCTACTTTTCCTTTTGGTAATTACATGGTGATTTTGGATTCAAACCATCATTGCACGGTGAGAATGAAAAGGAAAGGAAGTGTGGAAGGGAAAACATTGTTAGCGATCCAATTTGCCAAAGGGGTACATAGAGATGAAGTCTCCTATTTGGCCACCTTTAAGGTCGAGGAAGCCGTTAAGTTCATAGGTGAGATTCCCAAAGTAGTGGGCCAATTACTTGAATCTTTTCAGGACATGATGCCTGCATAGTTGTCCAAAAATTTTCCACCAATGAGGGAGGTGGATCACAGGATTGAGTTAGTGCCCAACATGGAGAAGCCAGTAAGGACCCCATATCATATGACTCTATTAGAGTTGGTGGAGTTGCGAAAAAATTAAAGGAGCTTTTAGATGCAGGAATCATAAGGCCATCTAAATCTTCATACAGTGTACCAATGTTGTTCTAAATGACGCATGATAGGACGTTGAGGATGTACGTCGATTATCAAGCCTTGAATAAAATCATTGTGAAGAACAAGTACATAATTCTCCTCATTGTTGATATATTTGATTAGCTTAGTAGTGCGAGATGATTTACCAAGTTAGATTTGACATCGGGGTACCATCAAGTTTGAATTACCAAGGGGGACGAATTAAAGATTGCTTGTGTGACACGATATGGTTCGTATGAGTTCCTTGTGATGCCTTTCGGACTCACGAACGCTCCAACCATATTATGCACCTTCATAAATAAGGTAATTCAACCTTTCCTTAATCGTTTTGTGGTTATTTACCTTGATGATATTGTGGTGCATAGTAAGTCACTTAAGGAGCATCTATAACATTTGAGGGAGATGTTCCAAACCTTGTAGGAAAATGAGCTATATATCAAAGAGGAGAAGTGCTCATTTGCTCAACGAAAGGTGCCATTCCTAGGCCACATTGTGGGAGGTGACAAGATCTAAATGAATGAAAGTAAGATTCAGACCATTGTTGAGTGGGAGCCTCCAACCAAGGTGACAGAGTTGCAGTCTTTCCTTGGGTTGGCGAATTATTACTGATGCTTCATTAACTAAAAAATTACCACACCCGTGATAAATTTGTTAAAGAAGGGGATGGTATGAGATTGGGATCCTTAATGTTAGAAGGCCTTTGACTAAGTGAAGCAAGTGATGACGAGGAAGCCCGTACTTGCTTTGTTGTATTATTTGAAGTCATACAAGGTATGCATGAGTGCATCAGATTATGCCATTGGTGGAATACTAATGCAAGATGGGCATCCAATTGCTTTCAAGAGTCGAAAGCTTAATGAGATGGAGTGGATATACACGGTCCAAGAAAAGGAGATGATCACCGTGATCCATTGCTTGTGCACATGAAGACATTATTTACTGAGTTCTAGGTTCGTTGCTTTTATTGAAAATGTGGCAAACAATTATTTTTTAACCTAGAAAAATTTGTCTTCTAAATAGGATCGTTGGCAAGTTTTCTTAGCGGAATTTGATTTCAGTATGAAGTATAAGCTTGGAAAAGCCAACACCGTTGCCAATGCTCTTAGCCGAAATATGGAGTTTGTAACAATCAACCATCCTAGTAGCTCCCTTTTGGTGTGCATTCAAGAAGGGTTGTCCCATGATCCCATTGCAAAAATCTAATTGAGCTAGCCAAGAGGAAAGAAGGAGAAGATTTTGGCTTGATTAAGACTTGTTTACTTGGGGGCATCACTTATATGTGCCTCAACATGGGATTTTGTGTGAGGAAGTCATGAAGCAGTGTCATGACTTGAGATGAGCAAGCCATCTAGGTATGCACCGCATGATGGCTCTTTTGGAGGATCGCTACTATTAGCCTCACATGGGTGATGATGTGGAGACCTATGCGAAAACTTCTCTAGTATGCCAACAAGACAAGGTTGAGTTGAAGACTCCAGGTGGTTTTTTACAATCCTTGCCCATTTCGAAACAACCACGGGAAAGTGTATCCATGGATTTTATTGTAGGTTTGCCTAAGTCAGATGAGTTTGCCAGTATTCTTGTTGTGCTGGACAGGTTTTCCAAGTACGAAACGTTCATTCCAGCAATCAAGGAGTACCCTGCTAAGGAGGTAGCTCGTTTGTTCTTTAGACATGTGGTGAAATATTGGAGAGTGCCACAGTCTATCATCAGTGATCGAGACGGGCAATTCACGAGCTGATTTTGGACGGAGTTGTTCAAGTTAATAGGCTTAGACTTGAACTTTTCCACTAGCAAGCATCCATAAATCGATGGGCAAATTGAAAGAGTGAATGTGTTTTTGGAAACATATCTTCAGCACTATGAGAGTGCCACACAAAGGGACTGGTCGAAGTTTTTCGATGTGACCTAATTCTCATACAACTTGCAATGAAGTAGGGCCACAAATCAATGTCAATTCGAGATAGTGTCAGGCCAACAACCAGTCACACCCAATGCTGTTGTTACTCTTTATATTGGACCAAATCTAGCAGTTTATCAATTTGCGAAGGATTGGCAAGAGAAAAATAACTTAGCCAAAGCTTGTCTACACAAGGCGAGCAAGCGGAACAAGAAGTGGATAGACCAAAATTGAAGGGATTTTCAATTTCAGGTTGGTGATTTAGTCCTTGCTAAACTACACTTGATTTTGTGACATAATGGCTTGCACAAGGGGCTGGTGCGATGATAAGAGAGACCCTTTCGAGTTTTAAAGAGGGTAGGCAAGGTGGTTTACAAGCTTGAGTTGCCAGCTAAACTCAAAGTCCACCCAGTATTTCATGTGAGTATGCTTAAGCCATTACATGAGGATCAAGACGATCCAAATTGAGGCAAGTCGAAACGAGCACTAATAGGGGTAAATGTCTCTTACGATCGTGAAGTTGAAAGTATCGAGGCAGACCATGTGGTGAGGAAAAAATACCATCGTCCAAGGTATAAGTATCTAGTGCGATGGAAGGGACTTCTTGACAGTGAAGCAAGTTGGGAACCTGCTGAGGCCTTGTGGCAATTCCAAAGCAAGATAGACCAGTTCCATGAGGAGGACACGACGAGGGCATCGCTAGAATAGGTGAGGGAGAATGCCATGGGTTGTGTATGGGAGCTCACAACCATGGCACACTTGTGTGATCTATCATGTTCAAAGAGGGTCATTTGGCCTAATCAGACTGGCCCGTTGCTTGGAGAGATTGAATGCTCATCTACAAAGTATGACAAATTTGGAACGTGAACTTCAAAGATTGGCAATATTAGTTTTGATATGTAATATCTTAGATTGATATGTAATCTGTAGAAGATATGATTTTGTAATCTTAAAGACTTGATTTGTAGATAACTTTTAATCCTAGCCATTGATGTACTTTAATTTGTACCGTTGATTTTGGGGAGCCTCAACTATAAATAGAAGCCTCTTTCCCTCATTGTAATAGATTCATTGAGAATAGAATTCTTAAGAGCATTCACTCAAAACTTTCTCTTGTGTTCTTGCTTTTTGTGGCTTTGCTCTTCGTTCATCTTTTGATATTGCTTCCAATTTTGTGTTGGTGCCTTAGAGGAATTCTATTGAATCCTCAATTTTTGAGAGTTAGGCGGACTTAAGCATTTTTGAGGCAAAGAAATGACCTAAGGCCGCATGGATTGCATGGGAAAATCTAAGTCCGTGACACAGGACCTGACTACGGGGATGATTCTTGTAATAGGTCGAAAAGTGGGAAGATTATTTAAGCTTGTTACGTAACATCAAGCTGAGAAAACTATCTGTTGTCACCATCTTGTAGCCTTCTTTACTTCAATGGCATCTTTGACTTAGTCATGCCTCTTAAAGTAAACTTTGCTCATTAGCGTCTCGTGGATTATTAGGATCCACCAAATTTGAGTTGTTTAAATGTCTTAAGTGTTAACTTGCTAAACAATCAACTTTGTCTTTTACTAATAACACTTCTATTACTACATCTCCTTTTGAACTTATTCAGTCTGACATTTGGGGTCCTTCCCTGTTTCTATTGTTAGTGGTTCTCAATATTTCGTTATTATTGTTGATGATTACTCTTGTTTCTCCTGGATTTACTTTATGAAAAATTATTCTAAACTACTTTCTATTTCCATTAAATTTTCTAATTTGATCAAAACTCAATTTTATTCTACTATAAAACCTTTTCGTATTGATAATGCTGCAGTATACAAAGACTCATCTCTTCTCCAACTCTTTGCTCAACAAGGCACTCAAGTTAAACATTCTTGTCCCTATACTTCCCAACAAAATTGTCGAGCTAAGCATAAACATAGACACATCCAGGATTCCTCTAGGGTCTTCCTTTCACCCAAATGTCATAAAAAATTTAGGGGGAAGCTACTTTAACCACTGTTCATACAATCAACCGTACACCTACTAATGTTCTTAATGATCTATCTCCACGTTAATTCCTTTTTCACAACTTTCCAGATTATTTGGTTATCAAAACCCTTGGATGTGCTTGCTTTAACTCCTCCAACCTCATGAGCATATTGGTTATTGTATTTTTAGGTGATTCCCTCATTTCTTGGCGAAGTAAGAAATAGAATGTTGTTGGTCACCCTAGCACTGAATCCAATATCATGCTCTTACTGATGCCACTTCGGAGTTACTTTGGCTACGCTAGCTACTTGAAGATATAGGACTCTCATTTCCTACTGCTACTGCTAACTTATTTTGAATCTGTTTGCATTGCATTTTCATCTAAATAAGGTGTTGATTCATGTTCTATTGCTAAATAGAGAACTGGTCATAAGGAAACGGATTTCTTGATAAAGTAGAAGTCAATGTGGCTGTGCGTATATGGTCAAAGAAAAATAATATTGAAAAGGTAATGACCTATCAAAGGGGCACATATCAGAGTTTTGAGATTACACCCGAATAAATGAAATCCATATCAGTTTGCAAGAGCTAAAAGAAGCATGAAAGACAAATGAAGTAGATGTCTAATTCGAATATGATGATCTGTCTTACCTACTCAAGCTAGATTGCTTCACTTTCAGAAAAATGAATAATACGATACGTCTTTCCACTACTCGAGGGTTCAGAATAATAAAGCCTATTCTAGACAAGCGAGCATTGAGTTGCAAACCTAATTAAGGAAAAGAAGAGAATGAGCACATTGCTTTGGAAAACCTGCAAGACATAGTATACTCAGATGAAAAATGTCGACATTTTACCTCAAATACGTATACGTTAGTCATCTGCCCTAAGGTGTTAGGGCACGTAAAAGACGCGGTTGCAGATTTTCTTGAACGACGCGACAAGAAAATTACTCATGTTCTAGTAACCTTAGCCACTAAGCACTTGTCGAAGAAAGGGAAAAAGAAAGTGCATTGGTGCACAACTTTTACTAGTAGGTTTAGTGGCCATTTTTGGGAAGTCGAAAAAGTCTCTTATTAAAAAATCTCTGAGGATTACTCTCTGTCGAAGGAATTCATGGCTATTCAAAGACAAGATGATATCATCAAAGAAATTAAAAATAAATGAGAAATGACTCCAACGCTCTTAGGAGGAAGATTGAGATAGGGATCATGTTGCAAGCAAGGATTCGTCCAAATGATAGAATTTACTAACCACTTACAGACTTTAGCCGTGCAAGACCAACATTTTGAACTTGAAATCAAGGTTAAATCAAAGCAAAAATTAGCTTGGAAGATTAGGATTTTGAGCATTAAGGCACGACCATACATGCATCTGCCTTATGTAAAAAAATTTGTTTTCTAATAAAGTTCTAATTGAATGGAACCAAGAATCAATGCCTTTTTTCATACATTTTATCATTCATTTGCATTGCACTTCATGCATTGAATTTTAATAAGATCCCACATATCTGAAACATTCGTGTGAGAAAGTCATCAACCCTAAATAAAAACTAAGAAGAGACATGATAAATCAAGATAATTTGGGGATGTAAAAAAAAGAAAAAATTTGAGTAAAAGTCATACTGAGAGTGAAACCCAGCGAGAGTTCGCCCCTATGCCCTTGGAAGTGTTTTGAACAATTAGACTGTAAAGGTATTTCCTGTAGTTTTTAGGACTTTTTCAAAAAAATATTCAGAACACACTTATCGCTCTAAGCCCGAGAGTAGTAGGGATCCTTTTATAAAGGCACATGACCACTGTCTTTTATTTCGATGAAAATGATGCATTTTTTTTGTGTCCCACTTAGCAAACATCTTGCTTTTCTTTTTCAGCCATACTCATGAGCCAATCATTTTTAAATTCATTTATTCTTTGAGTCTCTCTTACCCATATGTTGGATCCTTGTATATTAAGGACACGAGCAACACTGCGGTTGATTTAGATCCTTTTGAGAAGGACATGTGTATAGAAAAACTTCAAGAATTTGAAAATAATCAAGAATGTAACTCGTCTCTTGATCTGCTATGGATGATTGAGCAAGACACGAAACGAACATCACCTCAAAGAGTTATGATTTCAAGAAAGATTTGAAGCATATGTCTTTACAAGGCGAGCTGTTTCGAGAATCCAAAGGTCTTTGCATAGTCCTATCAAAGCATGCTAGGTTTAAAGAATTGATGTCATGACACATAGACTCCCATAAAGGAAGAATGCAATCCAATTCAATAGAAACTTCAAAAGTTGAGGCTCGACGTGTTATCAGGAAGAAAAGAAAAAAAAGGAAAAAATAAAAACAAAAAGGGTCAAGATAAAAAATCTGCAAAGGGTATTTTAAAACCCAATAATAAAAAGAAAAGAAAAAAAAAGTCAAGACCTGTAAGGGGCATTTTGAAAAATTAGTTTATCTTTGTGGCCTCTTTCTATGTAAAGCATGGACATTATTGAGCTAACTTTGCAAAAGAGTTTTTTAATGAGTATCAATTCGTCCTCATGATTGTTGATTACTACTTCCTATGACAGTCGACGATTAAGCAGATTCTTGAAGAAGAAAGATTATATGTCGATATGGAATGCCAAAAAGGATCATATCCAATAATGACTTGAATTTGAGCAATAGTATGATAGCAAAAGTGTACAGCGAATTCAAGAACAATTAGTTTATCTTTGTGGCCTCTTTCTATGTAAAGCATGGACATTATTGAGCTAACTTTGCAAAAAAGTTTTTTAATGAGTATCAATTCGTCCTCATGATTGTTGATTACTACTTCCTATGACAGTCGACGATTAAGCAGATTCTTGAAGAAGAAAGATTATATGTCGATATGGAATGCCAAAAAGGATCATATCCAATAATGACTTGAATTTGAGCAATAGTATGATAGCAAAAGTGTACAGCGAATTCAAGAACAAGTATCACGACTCAACATCGCATCGTTAAAAGTGAATGAGGCATTAGAGGTGACCAATAAGAACATCAAAATGATTCATAGTAGAGACCCGGTAAGTTTGGCATGAGAAGTATTCATTTGCTCTATACGTTTATTGAACATCGAACGAGACTTTGCTGAAACAACTCCTTTCTCGATGATTTGCGAAATAGAAGCATTCTCACCCATTGGAATGTACCAACAACAAAGAAGGATCCACTCTAAGGAATTCCATGAAAGAGCTCTGGTTTTGAAAAGGATATTACTTACAAAAGACTTCCAAGGAAAACGGATGTTGAATTGGGAAAGACTCTATGAGGTGAAGAAAGTTTTTTTGGAGAAGCTTTGATTTTGATTGAAGTGATGGTAAAGACCTGTCCAACTCCGTGAACTCTTATTCGATGAAAAAAAAGGAAAAGAAAAATAAAAAATAAAAAAAAAAGAAAAAAAAAGAAAAAGAGAGGTCGAGGTGAAAACTCATAAAGAGCATCTCGAAGCCTAAGGAGATTTGAGTTGAAAACCTGAAAGGGCGGCTCAATTTTGAAAGAAAGAGGCATAAGGTGGTCTTCTCTCTCAAAAGTAACAAGGTAGAGAAACTTTACACCATGAGGCATAGACAAAGTACTTCAAGTTTTATGGACATATGTCAAGCTTAGAATGGTCCTCATCAAGTTTGCTTAATGAAGCTCATGCTTTGATATTTGGGGCATCTACCCCATTCTTTGTCCACCTTGTGTTTGGCAACTTTTGAGTAGTATGTGTCATTTTTAATCTTTTTCATTCACGGGAGCTTTGCCTCTAGGAAATTCAATTTTATTCGTCTTGCGACCATGTTCAAGCGTTTTTGCACTAACAACGATTCATGAACCGATGATCTTTTTCATTCATGCGTGCTTTGCCTCCAAGAAATTCAATTTTATTCACCTTGCGATCATGTTCAAGCATTTCTATATTGATAACGGTTCATGAACCAATGATCTCTTTCTTTTATGCAAGCTTTGCCTTCAATCAAATTCAATTTCATTCACCTTACAACCTTAATTCAAGCATTTTTGCATTTGAAATGACGGTTAATAGTCTAACGATATAAGGAATAAAAGGATTTTTGTATATCGTTCTGAAAAATTTCTAAATAGTATAAGGACCTGAAACAGGACCACTAGTTGTAGATAACTAAACCGATGGTTAAAAAGGATTTTGAAAATTATGACTATCTCTTTAGGTTTCACGATCAATATACCATACCAAAAAGAAAAACATGATAACACATCTGTGATAAGACTTAGAAAAACGACGAATGATGTCGGCTAAGGACTAAGAATAAAATCATTTCTCAAAAATGACATTTTTACATTCATCATCCATACCCACCTGTTTAGGAGCATTTGATTCATCCTGATCATGGCATCCTAACAATCTGGTTTACATAGAGACCCACTAAAGCATACTCTACAGGTTTCATTACTGCGAAATGGCGAAATGAGCTGAGGAAACATGAAGATATGAAGGGAAAGGTTAAGGTCATAGCGACAAACCTGGTACCTTAGCAAATGTAGATGGGAAAGGTTGAGGCTGCAACGACGAACCCGATACCATGAAGATATGAAGGGAAAGGTTGAGGCCGTAACGATGAACCCTATACCTTAGCAGATGTGATGGGAAAGATTGAGGCCGCAATGACGAATCCATTACCATGAAGATATGAAGGGAAAGGTTGAGTCTGCAACGGCGAACCCGGAACCATGCATATGTGATGGGAAAGATTAAGGCCGCAACAGCGAATCCAGTACCATAAAGATATGGAGGGAAATGTTAAGGCCGCAACGGTGAACTTGGTACCATGAAGAGATGAAGGGAAAGGTTGAGGTCGCAACGGCGAAGACGGTACCTTAGGAAACAAGATGGGAAAGATTGAAGCCATAATGACGAATCTTATACCATAAAGTTGAAGAGGAGCAGATTGAAGTCGCTATGACAAATCTTCTACCTTGAAGTTACAGTAGAACAGATAAAAAATGCAAATGCAAGTCTTTATCTCTCTGAAGTTATAGTAAGAGCAAGGTAAAGCTTTGACATCAAACCCCATCTTCCTTATGAGATACAGAGAAGTGGGTCAGAGCAATAAAGCGGTCACCTTCCTAATGAGATACAGAGAAGTGAACCAAATCCGTCTTCCTAATGAGTTATAGAGAAGTGGATTAAAACAATGAGGTGGTCATCTTCCTGATGAGATACTAAGAAGTAGACACAAATCAATGAAGCGAAGCTCAATGTGAGTGGAGCTTCAAACCCCCATCTTCTTGATGAGATACAAAGAAGTGAGTCAAAGCAATAAAGCGGTTACCTTCCTGGTAAGAAACAAAGAAGTGAACCAAATCTGTCTTCTTGATGAGATATAGAGAAGTGAATTAAAACAATGAGACGGTCATCTTCTTGAAGAGATACTGAGAAGTAGACCAAATCAATGAAGTAAAGCTCAATGTGAGTAAAACTTCAAACCCCCGTCTTCTTGATGAGATACAGAGAAGTGGGTCAAAGCAATAAAGCGGTCACCTTCCTGATGAGATAAAGAGAAGTGAACCAAATCCGTCTTCCTGATGAGATACATAGAAGTGGATTAAAACAATGAGACGGTCATCTTCTTGATGAGATACTGAGAAGTAGACCAAATCAATGAAGCGAAGCTCAATGTGAGTGAAACTTCAAACCCCCATTTTTCTGATGAGATACAGAGAAGTGGGTCAAAGTAATAAAGCGGTTACTTTCCTGATGAGATACAGAGAAGTGAACCAAATCCGTCTTCCTGATGAGATATAGAGAAGTGGATTAAAATATTGAGGCAGTCATCTTCCTGATGAGATACTGAGAAGTAGACCAAATCAATGAAGTGAAGCTCAATGTAAGTGAAACTTCAAACCCTCATCTTCCTAATGAGATACAGAGAAGTGGGTCAAAGCAATAAAGCGGTCACCTTCCTAATGAGATATAGAGAAGTGAACCAAATCCGTCTTCTTGATAAGATACAGAGTAGTGGATTAAAACAATGAGGCGGTCATCTTCTTGATGAGATACAGAGAAGTAGACCAAATTAATAAAGCAAAGTCGAATGTGTGAGCGAAACTTTAAAATCTCATTTTTCTGATAAGATAAAGAGAAATGAGTCAGACAATGAAGCAGTCATCTTCCTGGTGAGATTCAGAGAAGTTGACCAAATCAATGAAACAGAGATCGATAAAAGCAGATACAGTGAAGTTAAATGACCAATGAAGTGAAAAGTGAATTGCTTGAAGAAGAAACACCGAAGAAGCCAAATCAATAGGATCAGACGAAATTGGTCCTCCTTTAATCTTTACTCCGTTCTCGTTGCACGACAACGAGCAAAGAGGGGTAGCTGTAGAGACCCAATTTTATCCGAGCTTGAAAATAAAAAAAGAAAGAAATTAAAACAAATAAGCATTCTTAAATTAAAATTTGTTTTAATTTAAAAATGTTCATTTACAATAAAAACCCCCATTTACATCAAACCAATACACCAACCCAAGTTCCAATACAACCCAAACCATTTACAAATTTGACCCAAACCAAGTCGGCCCAGCACACTCAATTACAACAAAAGCTGAAACCCTAATCTGACAGAGTTGAAGCACCCCAGCCGCCTCTCCAATCAACATCACGACCCTTTCGGCCACCACCACGCCTCTGACACAACCTCACCAACGGATGTTCTTCTGCCTTCGTCGTCTGACCTGCACCAAGGAGAAGTAAACAGAGACGAAAAGAAAAGAACAAAACACAAGAAAACAAAGAACAATGATTGTAATGGTGGATATAAAAAGCCTGATAGTTTCTCTGTAATTTTTTAGTCACACACCGGCAATTTGTACCCAAAATACATAGTTTATAAAAAGTCAGATTCGAGATATGAAGAATTTCAACAGTTCGATCAAGCTAGGTATTTTGCCATTTCCATACACATATACAAATATATATATATATATATACTCCATTTACTTTCATTTCTTCTTATTTTTTTACTTTATTTTATCTACACTTTTAAAACAAAAAATATAATAAATTAAAAGCAAAGAAAAAACAAGGAAATAGCAAGTTCTAAAAGAAAAGAAATACTAAAATTTTACAAATCTGTTTTTTTAAGATTAGGAAAAGATCTAACCTAGATCTAAGTTTTAAAAAAAAAATAAAAGGAAAAATAAACATAAAATTAAAACTTGGTTAAACAGATTTGAAAAATGAATTAAAAAACGAAAATAAAACTTTATTTTAAAAAAGGGATTTTAAATCACTCCGTTTCTGAAAACCTAGGCTAGATCCATTTGGATCTAAGCCTAGATCGGTTTTTTTTAAAAAAAAAAGGGATTTATAAAAAGAAAAAGAGGATTTTTTTTATTTACCTGAGTACTACACACGGTGTTCACCGATGATCGGAGATGATGGACGAGCATCGTAGTACGGTCGAAGATGACGAGCCTCGACGAAAGCCTAAGCAGACTGAAGGTTGACATGAACAGTCAGATGAAGGGAGGATTTTTAGAGAAAATATAGAAAGCAAACATATTTTTTTTAAGTGAGATGGAAAGTTAAATTTTTAGGTTTTTTTTTACTTAAATATCACCCCCTTTACACTACCGTTTTTGAAAGTAGATTTCTTTGAAAAATGAAAAAGAAAAATCACTCTTTTAATCCCTCCAAGTTTCATTTTTTTTAAAGTTCATTTTGTTCCTTAAATTTTTGTTAAAAATTAGCAACTTGATTTTACCTTTTTCTAAAAATTGGTTCACAGACTATTGTCTTTAAAAATAAAATGAGAATTTCCCATTTAACCCCTCTTTTAAACGAACTTAATGTAATTTAGTTTTTTTTCTTTTAAAAAAATTTAAATTATGTTACTGTTTTGTACCATATTAATGTAACCCTTTTCTACTTGCTTTAATATGTTTATCTATTTTTAAATTTTAAATAATCCAAAAAAACAAACTTTGATTATGATTTTTTCTTTTATACTTATTTATCTTTTTAAATATTATTTTGTGTTTCGTGTATCAAACATCTACGTATACATAATTTTTTTGATATATGCTTTGATATTTCTTTATTTAGTTGGTGTTTTTTTTTTAAATTTGTTTTAATATGAATTGTTTTACTTCATCATTCATTTATTTGTTATTTTTAAGGACATGTTGATTTACCATTTCAATTTTCAATTTGTTCATGTGCGTTTGTTCATCTTTTCTAAAGAAACATTAGATTTTTGATAAAGTAAGTGATTTAAAAAATATAAAAATTATGTCCGTTATTTTGTGATTTGGAAAGTCGAGCCTTAACTTACTAGGTGCGGTTTTCTTCGAATCGAAATAATCGAATATCCTTTTCCTTTTTTACAAAATAATGAAACATTAGATTTTAAAAAAAATAGGAATGCTTGTGATTTTGGAAACATGAGGTATTGTGTCTTAACTTACTGGACATGGTTTCCTTTCTCGATTTTCAAAATAACGAGTCTTCCAAGCAAAATTCGATTTTTGGAGCTAATATTCAAACTTGATAATCATGCATTTGAGGATCATGTTTTAATTTCTACCCGAGTTTTCAAATTTTCAACAATTAAAACCTTTTTAAAATCGTTTTGGTACCAATTTTGGGCGTTGAGGGTGCTAATCCTTCCTCACACGTAACCGACTCCTGAACTAATTTTTTGGATTTCGAAGACCTATTTGTTTTTTTTTCAAAACAAAAATGTTTTAAGGTGCTTCAATCACACCAAATAAAATGATTGGTGACGACTCCTATTTTCGATTTTTAAATAGTCAAGACACGTTTCAAAAACGTTTCGACAGTAGCTGTTGCCCCGTTACTCACATCGCCATGTATTGTAGGAAAATGGCTGCTCACTCCAAAGATGAGAAGTTGCTAATGTACATATTTCAAGATAGTCTGACCGGATCTGCGGCTCGTTGGTATGTAAAGTTGGACAGAAACCAAATTCTAACTTGGGGACAACTCACACGAGCATTTATTGCTCAATACAAACATATTGTAGACATGGCCCCGGATCATCTGACTCTGCAAAACATGGAAAAAAGTCAAATTAGAGTTTTAAGGAATACGCACAACGGTGGAGGGATTTGTCATCGCAAGTACAACCCCCGCTCATGAAAAAGGAGACCACTATTCTGTTTGTTGGTACGTTGAAAGGCATATATGTGATAGGATGGTAGGAAATGCCTCTGAGACTTTCGTGGATATGGTATTATCCGGGAAAATGATAGAAAATGCATTAAAGTCGGGCAAAATAGATGATCCTTTGAAGAGAGGTGTCGTTAGGAAGAAAAAGGAAGCAGAAACACAAACGATCGCAACGGGTAGATACCCATAATCTTATTTTTCATACCCAAGCTCCACACCTCCACGCCCCCAATACCCGGCTGTAAATGCGACTAATACTTCACCATTTATGTATCCTCCACCTGTACCTGTTACACATCCCCCCATGTTAACTATGCCAACTTGATCCTAACAGACCCAAGCTCTAGTAAGACTGCCATGGGAAACGCTAGTGTTTGATCCAATTCCCATCTCCTACGCGGAACTTTTTCCAATTCTAGTATAGAAGCATCTCCTTGTACTTGTACACAAAGAACCAATGCTATCGCCATTTCCCAAGTGGTATGATGCTAATGTTCGATGTGAGTATCAATTTGGTAATCCAAGTCATACCATCGAGAACTGTTTAGCTTTAAAATATCAGGTGCAAGATCTTATAACGACGGGAAAGATAAATTTCCAGCGAGAGAATACATCGAATGTTAACACGAACCCGTTACCAAATCACAATCGGACAGTTAATGTTATAACTAAAGAGAAGAGCCTTCGAAGGTGAAAAGTAGAGGAAATCACAACCCCACTCGAACAACTCTTCGACATCCTAAGAAAGTCAAATCTAACTCACATCGAGCCACTTAGATTTATAATGGGAATTGATATTGATCGAATCTGCAAGTTTCACCAAGGAGCTTGAGGACACTCGATCCAAGTTTGCCCAACATTTAGGAAACATATATAGTGTCTCTTGGATTCTTTTTAGCTAAAAATACCGGAGGATGTTAATACCAATGAGATAAACAAGTTAGATGCAAAACCTGTTACCATCTTATATGGAAAGAAAACCCTTATCGAAAAAGAGTCTGCCTCAAAGGTCGTACAAGATAACGTGTTGATCATCAGGGTTCTCGGCCTTTTAAGTATGGAGATGACCAACGAGTTCCTTAGAGATATGATTGTAAGGTGGTTGGATCTAATGCCTCCAACATCTCAGGACTTAGTGGCATAACTTGAAGCGGGCGTTGTTACAAGCCAAACACAGTGGAGAAAGAACCTCGTGGCAAGGAGGTGATTTCAAAAAATCAACCAAAAATTGACGATAAAGAAGTTGATAAGGAAACAAAGAAAGACCAAAAGGGAGAAGTCAAGAATGATAAGGATAACAAATTTTTGCATCTGATAAAGAACAGTGAATATAGTGTAGTCGAGCAGTTGAATAAAACACCAGCAAGAATCTCTTTACTGTCACTACTTTTGAACTCAAAGCCACATAGGGAGGCTCTTGTACGAATTCTAAAACAAGCTTACGTCGCTCACAACGTGTCAGTAGATAATGTCAGTCACTTAGTAGGGAACATCTTGGCCCCAAATTACATAGCTTTTAATGATGACGAGATACCCGTAAATGGAGGAGGAAGTACCAGGGAAAAAGCCTATTCCGTGGCTAGAGTCCTGATAGATAATAGGTCATTGATCAACGTCTTACCTTTTTCGACGTTATCCAAACTGCCCGTGAACACCTTATACATGGTATCAAGCCCTTTAGTTGTGCGAGCTTTTGATGGAACCAAAAAAAGCTTTATTGGCGAAATAGAGATTCCAGGTGATACATATAACACCTTCTTACAGTATGCTATTGGGTCGTCCCTGGATTCATTCGGTTGGGGTGGTACCATCGTCTTTGCACTAAAGATTGAAATTTGTAGTTGATCGAAATTTGTGCATCATGCGAGGTGAAGAGGTTTTAGATTGCCAAATTCTCCTTTCATAGAGGTGGATGATGATGCAATAGAGAGTTATTTCCAAGCCTTTAAGGTAGCCACTGCATTTTACGTAGAAGAGGGAATGCGAGCCCTTAAGCCTTATGTACCGCGAACAGCGAACATTGTTTGCCCAAACAGTAGGGAAGGGTTGGCAAATCCACTTAGGTTTGGGAAAAGACCTACACAATATCTCAGAACTCGTTTTTGTTCCCACTCAGAAGGATACAAGAGGGTTGGAATATAAGCCCACGAGAGAGGATGTCGAGAGGATGTGTAAAGAGTGTAGAGCAAAGGGGTTGGCCCGCATGGCTGGAAAGAAGCTGGTGGAACCTCCTTTGATTTGTCTTCCACTATTTAAGACTTTTTACTCAGTAGGATTTGAGCACCAAGAAATGACTCCGATCAAGTTAATGATTAGTGGAGATGCAGTGGATCTAAACATGATTGGTGATCGGGTATCGATGTCAGCAGACTGGGTTCCTTACGACCCTTCCGCCTTGGACAATTAGCAGCTCATACCATTACTTACTATCCTTGAGTCTTCAAGATGTAATCATTTTTAAGAGTTTTTATGTCAAAGTTTAATATCGTTCAGTTAATTTAATTCCCTTCAAATGCATGTAAAACTATTTTTTCTTTAATGAAATCAGATTTGGATCACGTGTCTGGTCATTTTTATTCATTTAATCATTTTCATTCATATACCAATATACATACTCATAATTATTTTAGGGATATATATCATGAATTGATAAATGATCCAAATGACATCTTTGAATCAAATTCTCATAATTATGTTCACAATAACGATCATGAGATGGAAAAGGAGGAAATTGTACCAAATGAGTTTTTGAGGCTAGTTGAACAAGAAAAGAAGCTTATAGAACCCTACTTAGAGGGAACAGATTTAGTCAGTCTAGGTGATGATGAGGTAAGAAAGGAAATTAGGATTGGAACCACTCTCATAACAGAGGGAAGTCAATTGTTGAAGGATTTACTTATTGAGTTTTCAAATGTGTTTGCATGGTCACACCAAGATATGACGGGTTTAGACACCACTATCATGGAACACAATCTACCTGTGAAATCAGATTGCAAGCCCGTACAATAGAAGTTGAGGAGGATGAAACTTGAGATGCTGTTGAAGATTAAAGAAAAGGTTAAGAAACAATTCGATGCGGGATTTCTGGAAGTAGCTAAATACTCAGAGTGGGTGGCGAATATTATACCAGTGCCTAAAAAGGATGGGAAAGTCAGAATGTGCGTCGATTATAGAGATTTGAACCGAGCCAGCCCGAAGGATAATTTTTCGTTACCTTATATAGACACACTGGTGGATAACAATGCTAAACATTGTGTTTTCTCTTTCATGGATGGATTCTCAAGCATTATAATTCTGCGCCATATCATTCAAAAATGAATGGGGCAGTCGAGGCTGCAAACAAGAATATCAAGAAGATCATTTCCAAGACAACAGAAACGTACAAGGATTGGCATGAGAAACTCCCTTTTACTTTCCACGCATACCACACATTAGTAAGGACTTCGATTGGAGCTACTCCATTTTCATTAGCGTATGACATGGAGGCTGTTTTACCTATTGAGGTGCAAACCCCATCTGTATGAGTGTTGAGGGAGGTGCGACTGGAGGAGGCTGAATGGGTGCAAGAGAGATATGAGTAGTTGAATTTAATTGAGGAAAAGAGATGAACAACTTTATGTCATGGCCAGTTGTATCAGCAAAGAATGATGAAAGCCTATAACAAGAAGGTGCGACCAAGGCGGTACATAGAACGGGATCTGGTACTGAAGAAGATTCTGCCATATGTTCGTGATCATCAGGGAAAATGGATGCCAAAATGGGAGGGACCGTATGTGGTAAAGAAAGCTTTCTTTGGTGGAGCATTAATTCTAGCTGAAATGGACAAAGACGATATGTTGAACCCTGTAAATTCTGATGCAATAAAAAAATATTTTGCTTAAAAACTGAGCTTAATTGTTCTTAAAGAGTTATTCTGATTAAGTAATATTGGTCTCTTCTGTTTTGCTTTTCTTTGTGCATCATGTTTGAGGTTACATTTTTTTCTAGAATCTTGCATTCTCCTTAAAGTTAATTACGTAATAAGTTGGCTATGTTTAAAGTGACGAATGACATTTTTGAAATATCCTTCACTTCAAGAAAATTTCATCCTTTGTTAACCACTTTGGGCCATCTCGTTTGTTCAAAATTGTCTCTTAGCTAAGGATCACCCTCCTCGTCGGAGGACAAATTGTGAGGTTTTGGGTATGGATCGATGATTTTACAACATTGTGAGGAAAATGTGAGATTATGTGAAATTCAAATTGAAAAGATGTGCACGTTCCCAATAATGACCATGTGATAAGATTAACCATATTATGAAATGATAAATGACATCGTTTTGTTCTCCTTGTCACTTGAAGAAAATTATATCCCTTGCTACCCCATTTTGAGCCTGATTTATCTTATTTCTGAACCCTAATTAAATTCATCTATCGAACATCATGGATTGAAAAGAAAGATCATGAAGAATGAAAGCAAAATTCTTAATTTTTAATCTCCTTCCAGAAAAGAAAAAAGAAGAAACAAGGAAAGCGAATAAAAACAACAATGAAAACAACACAAAAATAAAGGAAATAGAAGGAGTAAAAAAGAAGAAAAATGTTTGGGAGATGGAAAGAGCAATAAAAGTTTCAAAATAATTCCTCGTGGTTTTTATACTTTTTCACATTTTTTTTAGCTTGAAAAAACCTGTTTTTGATTAACCTTTAACCCTTAGACCACGTTACAACCCTTAAAAGACCATTTTGATCAAATATGTTTGTTCAAATCAAGAAGTTAATCCTTAGGAATTTGTGACATTTTCAAGAGCATAAGAGGGAGATGAACTCTAGGGTGAAAACTCAGAAATGAGCAGTCTAGAGAGATTTCTAAAAAAAAAGAAAGAAAAAAAAGGGTACGAGATGGCCTGGAGGATAATGAAGATTTTCAAAAGAGATTGATCTTCGGTACGAGCCTTGAAATAATCTATTTGAGCCTATTTTAACATTTTCTTTGGCACCCAAACTCGAGCTGACATTATAACCTTGGAACAAGTCCATCTTTGATTGCTCATGGTCGGTTTAAATTAGGGAATTAACCTACTTGGAGAATGTAAGGGTCTATAGAAAGGAGATTTTGTTTAAATCAAGAAAAAAAATGCAAAAAAAGAAGAAAAAAGAAAAAAATAGAAAGAGAGAGCAAGAGAAAGAAACTATATTGAAAAATATTTACTTTCAGATGCAATTTTGCAAAAGAGCATGGTACAGAGTTCACAATCGAAACGGTCAAAGCCAGGAAAGGTAATTCGAGTTAATGAAAATTAACAAGTTGACTTTCGATACAAGAAATTTATGTTTAAAGGGTGGATTTTTGAAATCGGTAGTACCAAGTTTGTTAAGTGAATTATAATATGAGAATTTGATTTACGGGTCATAAAATCATTTTGAAATTTGTTAAGGTGATACCCCATGAAATTTGATTTTCATGATTTGTTGTGTGTGGATAGCGATTTGATCTTTTTCAACCTGAAAACATGATTATCGAAATAATGACCTTTCATAAAAATTCAATAAAGGAAAAAAGGAAAGCATTCATTGCATTTAGAGGCCCAGATGTGGAGGCCCATTTACTTTTCATCGCATTTAGAGGTCCAGGTGTGGAGGTCCCATTTACTTTTCATTGCATTTAGAAGCCAAGGTGTGGAGGCCTATTTACTTTTCATTGCATTTAGAGGCTCATGCGTGAAGGTCCATTTTCTTTTCATTGCATTTAGAGGCCCAAGTGTGGAGGCCCATTTACTTTTCATTGTATTTAGAGGGCCCAGGTGTGGAGGTCCATTTACTTTTCATTTTATTTAGAGGCCTAGGTGTGGAGGCTCATTTACTTTTCATTGCATTTAGAGTCTTAGGCGTAAAGGTTTTTATTTATTTATTCATTGTAAATGAAGATACAGGTGTGAGGTTCATTTGCATTTCTTTTTGGAAGATTTGGTTTTGAGATCTAGATTTATCTTGTTTCACTCTTCATATTTTGATGGTTTGGTATTTACGTTTCTAGTTTTCGATGACGTAACTTGTTTTGATTTGTTTCGGTTTTGGTGATTGCAAAATCTATGATTCCTTGTATTGCGATGTTGAGTGGTATTTGATAATGGTTAGGTGTCTACGTCTTTGTACGTTTCTTGCTATGCAAGCCATGAACAAAGAGGGGTAGCTGTAGACACCCGATTTTGTCCGAGCCTAGTTGGAGGCCCATTTGTTCTTTCTTAGGCCCGTTGGAAGCCCACTCAATTTTGGGTCAAATGAAAATCTTTGTTTCTCTTTTCTTTTTTGGGCTTGTCAATGGCCCAAATTATCATCATCATCATCATCATCATCATCATCATTATTATCATTATTATTATTATTATTATTATTATTATTATTATATTAGGGTTTCATGAACCATAATTCATCTTTTGTCACATATCACAAACATCCAAAATAATACTAAGTTATTAATCAAAAGATCAAATGAAACATGAGAAAAAAAATTACAAATAAATAAGATTAATGAACAATATATATGCATGAAACGAGTGAAAAAAAGGTAGGCTTTTTCATATTCTGATTTTTACAAAAAAGGTAAGAAGAAAATAACAAGAAGCATGTTATTTTCTTCTTCTCTTCTCTTTTTTTTTTTGCCATGGAGATATCATTAAGTATGGGGTTTTGGCTCTGATGAAGGGGATGATATCGGACCATCGATCCTTCTCTCCTAGGAGCCTAAAAAATCTCATTTTCCTTTCCTTTCCATTTGGTAAAATAAAAGTTTTTTTAAAAAAAAGAAAAATAGTTTGATTTTGGGAAAAGTTTTGGTTTTTTTAAACAATTTTGAAATAAAACTTTGATTTTTAAGTAAAATAGTGATTTTCTTAAAAAAAAAAAGAAAGTTTAGATTTTTAAAAATAAAAATATGTTTTTTTAGAAAAGTTTAAATTTTTAAACAAAGTTTTGATTTTTTTAACTATTTCGAAATAAAAGTTTAGATTTTTAAGAAAGTAGTGATTTTCATTAACAAAGGAGAAAATTTATATTTTTAAAAATAAAAATCTGTTTTTTAGTTATTTTAAAGAAAAAGTTTAAATTTTTAAATAAATTTTTGATTTTTTTAACTATTTCGAAATAAAAGTTTTAATTTTTAAATAAAGTACTGATTTTTATTAAAAAATAAAGAAAGTTTATATTTTTAAAAATAAAAATATGTTTTTTAGTTATTTTAAAGAAAAAGTTTAAATTTTTAAATAAAGTTTTGATTTTTAACTATTTCGAAATAAAAGTTTAAATTTTTTAAATAAAATAGTGATTTTCATTAAAAATAAGTTTACATTTTTTAAAAATAAAAATATGTTTTTTAGTGATTTTAAAGAAAAAAGTTTATATTTTTAAACAAAGTTTCGAATTTTTTTAATTATTTCGAAATAAAAGTTTTAATTTTGAAGTAAAGTAGTGATTTTGGTTTTAATTATTTATGTATCTTTTAGGATTCTCGTTAGAAGTAAAAATCTCTAATTTAAGTTTTAAATTAGATAAGTTTGGTGAACACATCTTAGTCAAGTTACAAGTAAATCGGAGTAATGATAAAAGATCGAATAAGTTGTAGATGAATTTTAATATTTCTCTTAATTCATTAGTAATTTTTTAGGTTTTTTTAGGATTATAAAATAGAATTAATTTTAAGAATTGAAAGTATTTTACTAGAATTAATTTTATGCTTAAGTTTTGGATATTTAATTATCCGTATAATTGTTCTTTCTTTGTGTTATTTAATTTCGTCATTAATTGCACATTCGTATTTAATTTACACACTCGTTTTTAATTAAATTAAAATAGTTTTTTGTCCTGAAAAAATGCAAATGATTTTAAAATCGAGGCAATATCCTTTCGTGTGGAAACTTCGAAGAACCATGCCCTAACGTGCTGGGTGTGATTTTTCGTATAATTCGTACATCGAATATCTCTTTTAAACCTTTCGAAATATCCTTCAATTTTGAAATTCCGGAAACGTCGTGCCCTAACGTGTTGGACACGACTTCAATCCCCAGCGAAATTTGAAATACACGTGCATTATTCTTCAAATTTAATTTTTGAAAATTATACGGAATAAATTATGTATACAAGGATCATATTTTAAGCTTCACTCGAGTTTTCAAAATTTTAACAATCAAGACAAAATAATAATTGACGTGGTACCAATTTTCGGTGTGTGAGGTTGCTAGTCCTTCCTCACACGTACCAACTCCCGAACCCATTTTCTGGATTTTGAGACCAAAATGTTTTTCAAAATGGATTTTAAACGTTTTGTGGTGATCTAATCACACATAATAAAAGATTGGTGGTGACTCCTATTTTTCAATTAAAAATATTTTCGAGACTTTTTTTCTTTTCGAAAAAAAGTTTCGACAACTTGACGACTCCACTAGGGACTTTTTTAAAAGAGAGTCAAGCCAAAAGTCGATTATTTTCAGGTCTTTTTGATAAAATTTTTTAAACACTCGGTTTTGTTTAATATACGATCCTTTGCATTTTTGTATGATGTTATATTATGTCGATATTGCTAGTATAAGTTTGCATTCATATGCATCTGTTACTGTCCCTTTAAGTGGAAGCGGAAAGCTACTCCTTCATGGTTTTCACCTCCGTGCAGGATGGTGATTCACTTTCAGGATTACATCCATACCCATGTTTTCGTGAAGCTTTCACTTCCATGCAAACATGTGGGAAATGTGTCTCCCTAAACCAAACTCATCCGTATGAGCCCGTAATGGGTAAGGATCGAGGAATCTGTTGGTTTGGGTACCCTTTACTCTAGAGCCTAAACCACATATAATAAACCATAAGTACTTGCCTTAGAAGGAGTTAATACCAAACCTTTTAGCAACTATCTATGACAAGTTCTTAGGTTCTTTGTTTTATACCTGTATATTGATATTGATGTGTTTTGTTAACTTGTTCTGTTTTGTCTCTTTTGCTTGAATTGCATCATCATACAAGGAAAGGTATGATTTAAGTTCGATTGCCAAATAGACAGTTTCGTCATGGAAGACGAATTTCTTGATAGAGTGGAAGATAACATGGTCATGCGCTTATGGTCAGAGGAACGACAGCTTGAGAAAGGAGACAGTTTTAAAGAGGGGCTTTTATCAGAATTTTGGGATCATACTTGGATAAAGGTGACTCAAAACAGTTTGCAAGAGTTGAAAAACATCTGGGGTCAGTGGGATAATGAGACGAAGAAAATGTTTTATCGGGAATACGGGGACCTACCCTACTTACTCGATGTGGAGAGACAGACACCTCTTTCAAGCTCTCACCCAACACTAGAATCCTGCATATAGCCGTCTTTTGGAAACTTTGACATGACGCCCACAGTGGAAGAATACACCACATTGATTCGTTGCCCTAGAATTCAGGTCAACAAGGCATATTCGAAAGATGCATGCGTCCCAACCTTTTTGAAAAAAATGATGAACATAATCGGAATGAGTAACAGTGGGTTGCATCTCAAATCAGAGTAAAAAGAAATAATAAGTGTATCAACTAGAAAAGTCTGCGAGATCTAATTCTGGCACACCCGGATGTTACGAAACGCATCGACATTTTCGCTCATGGCATATATGGGTTAGTCATTTTCCCAAAAGCATTAGGACATGTAGAAGATGCAGTTGCGAGTCTTTTTGATCGGCTTACCAAAGGAATCACTCCAGTCCTCGTAATCCTTGCCGAGACCTTCAGCTCATTAAATACTTGTCGAAGAGAAGGAGAAGGGAGGTTCATCAGTTGTGCACCACTTTTAATGGTTTGGTTTCACAGTCATTTCTAGAAGGTAGAGAAGTTTTCATGCAAAGTGTTCTCGACAGATTTCTCACCTTTGAGGGAATTTGTTGCCACACAAAGGAAGCAGAATATATCCGAGGAAAAGTGGATGGCTATTCTTCAAAACCTTCGGGATGAGGATATTGAATGGTGCGCGCCTTGGTTTATCCCTGATGAGATTCTCTATCGTTACGATAATTTTGACTGGGTTCCTTTACTCAGGGTATGGGGAGCTATAGGATACGCTCCTTTACTCGTATTGAGGCAATACGAGACAAGACAATTTATCCCGACGACACAAGGTCTGGCTCAGTGCGAATTCACTTACAAAGGGAATAATTATAAGAAAAGGGTCAGAGACATAGCGAACGCATGGAAAGAATTACATAGGATGAAAAAGTTTAATGCAAACCCGTTGATGACATCGAACTATGATTGGTGGAGAAATAAAAGGGTTAATGATAACATTCCAGCACCAAATCCCAAATATGTTCGGCCAATAGAGGAACATTTGCAAGAGGTCCCGTCAGATGTAGACATTATGAAACAAGACTTTGAGAAGAAGAGTGCAGAAGTCGGGAAGAAAATAGAGGTGTTGGAAGAAGAAAAGATGAAGTTAGGATTAGATGTGGATATACATAGGTTGAAAGCCGAAAAATTAAGGAAAGGAAAGAACAAAGCTGAAGAAGACTTAGAAGACTTGAAGAAGGATTATAAGAAACTTCATCTGTCCATGAGAATCGCTGGATTAGGCAAGACATCGAAACAATGGCTGCAAGAAATTCAGAAGCAAAAAGATCAAGTGGAATAATGGAAAATGAAATTCCAAGATGGTCAAGCTCGAGAGAAAGTCGTGAAAGGGGAATTGTTAGAAAGACAAGTCTAGAAGGCTGAATTGAAAGCCTAGATAGCCAGGTTAGAAGCTAGAATAATGGAGTTAGAAGAGTCACTATGTAGACATCGCAACCGAAACTCCATCATGGAACTTAGGGAGAGTTTGGCTGAGAGTAAGGAGTTGAGGGAAAGGGTGCAAGAACTTGAGGTCTCACTCCATAACAATGAAATTCGAATTGAGATCCTCGAAAGGAATCTAAACACAAATGAGTGGTGCTTTCGACAGGCTCAAAGACAGGTTGAAGATAGAGACTATGTAATAGGAAAATCACTCACCAAAATGAGAGAAGCGGTTGATCACATACAAGAGTTAGTCGTTGAAGCTGATATATTGAGCATGCAATATGAATTAAAATACGGGAAAAAAATTAGTCAGACTTCTTAGGAAGATCAAAGTTTTAGGCAGTAAGGCAAAGCCGTTTATGTAATTCGCTTTATGTTAAGTAGTTTGTCTTCTAGAGAAATTGTTCTAATGAAATTGAGTTCAAAATTAATGTCTTTTTCTTACATTGCATACATGCATTCATTCGCATTGCATCTTCACATATTTTAGCATGATAATTCTGATTAATTAAAACTTTAACAGTTATATCAGTAATCATTAAAAATCCTCACCATTATAACACTCGCAAAAAAAAACCAAAGCCATGGAACAAAGGCTAGAAAAACTCGAGCAAATTCAAAAAGATATGCAAGAACAGATGAAAGTTCAGTTGCTAAGACATTTGTCTCGAGAGGAGTAACTAACCTGGGACAAAGGATGAAAAAGAAACAATTGGTAATCAAGACTGAAGGAATCATGAAGGATCTGGGCGTCAACGCTATATTCGAAGAGGGAAGAGAAGGGAATCTGTCAAGAATCGGTCCATGCGCACCCGGAAGCACTCTGAATAATTGGATTGTAGAGGAACTCCCTTTAACTTTTAGGATTTTTTCAGAGTAACGCTCAGAACACTCCTATTTCTTTAGGCCTGAAAGCAATATGAATCTTTTTGTAAAAAAGGGCCCATGGTCATTATCTAGTTACTTTTAATGAAAATGCATTTTTCATCCTAAATGACAAATTTTTTCGCTAATTATTCTTTTATTCTTATCCAATTCAACAAACCATTTGTTTATATTCAAATACAAAATTGATCATTCTTTAATACATACATTCTTGTCTAAATTGACAAACATTTATAGTCATACTCATACCATACAGTCATTCTTTCGTAAATTTATTTTGTTCTTTGGACCTTTGTTATTCCTTTGATAGGTCCTTGAATATCAATGATATGAGTGACACTGATGCTAACTTAAAGCCTCTTTTTGAGCAAGATATGTGTTTAAAGGAACTTTAGGACTTTGAAGATGATCATGATTGTAATTTATCTCCTGATTTGTTAAGGATGGTGGAGCAAAAAGAAAAACAAATCTTGCATCATAAAGAACCAGTGGAAGTTGTAAGTATGAGGAATGAAGATGAAAATAAAGAAGTGAAAATTGGGACAAGCATCTCCACAGAAACCAGAAAAGATCTTATCGAGTTGCTTCAAGAGTTCAAAGATGTCTTCGCATGGTCCTATCAAGATATGTCTGGCCTAAGTATCGACATTGTGGTACAGAGACTCCCCAAAAGGAATAATGCAAGCCTGTTCAGCAAAAGCTCTAAAGAATGAGACCAGATGTATTATTAAAGATAAAAAAGAAGAGGTCAGAAAGCAATTCGACGCTGTTCCTAAAAAAGATGAGAAAGTGCGTATGTGTGTGAATTATCGAGATTTAAATAAAGCTAGCCCAAAGGACAACTTTCCATTACCTCACGTCGACACCTTAGTAGATAATACAGCAGGTAACTCCTTATTTTCATCCATTGACGATTTCTTTAGGTATAACCAGATAAGGATGGATCCTGAAGATATGAAGAAAACCATGTTTGTCACATAATGTAGGGAACATTCTGCTATAAGGTGATGCCTTTTGGACTAAAAAACGTGGGGGCAACCTATCAAAGAGCTATTGTGACTTTGTTTCATGACATGATGCATAAAGAAATTGAAGTTTATGTCGATGATATGATTGCAAAATCTTGAACAGAGGAAGAGCATGTAAAGATCTTAAGAAAGCTGTTTGTGAGGCTAAGAAAGTATCAACTAAAGTTAAACCCAGCCAAGTGCACTTTCTGAACCACTTTGGGCAAGCTGTTAGGCTTTGTGGTCAGTAAAAGGGGGATTGAAATTAATCCAAATAAAGTCAAAGCCATATAGGAATTACCACCACCCAGTACACAAAAAGAAGTTTGAGGGTTCTTAGGGAGATTAAATTACATTGCTCAATTCATCTCACAACTGACTGAGAATTGTGATCCCATCTTTTGTTTGCATAGAAAGCACAACCTAGCTGTGTGGGATGATAAATGCATGGAAACTTTTGACAAAGTCAAGGATTACTTGTCCAATGCTCTTGTCTTAGTGCCTCAAATTCCTAATAAACCATTGATCCTGTACTTGGCGATTTTTGAAAACTCTATGGGAGGAGTACTAGGCCAACACGATGAGTTTGGAAAGAAGGAAAGGGCAATATATTATCTTAGTAAGAAATTCACCGATTGTGAAACTCGATACTCGCCAATCGAAAAACTATGTTGAGCCCTAGTTTGGACCACACGAAGCTTGAGACAATATATGTTGTACCACATAACTTGGTTAATTTCATAACTAGATCCTCTGAAATACATGATGGAGTCGACCACATTAAATGGAAGATTGGCTAGGTGGCAGATCTTACTTTCTGAATTTGACATAGTTTATGTTAATCAAAAGGCAATAAAAGGAAGTGCGATAGCAGACTTCCAAGCTAGAAGGACTTTAGAGGACTATGAGCCAATAAACTTTGACTATGAGGACTTAATGTATGTTGCAACCACTGAGGAGGGAACTACAGTGGAACACCCTTGGAGATTAAATTTTGATGGAGCTTCAAATGCCACGGGTAATGGAGTTGGGGTAGTCTTGGTATAACTAGAAGGAGACCACTATCCTTCCACCAGTAAACTCGATTTTGATTGCACAAATAACATGGTAGAACATAAAGCATGTATCATGGGAATCCGTGTAGCTATAGAACGAGAAATCAAAGTTTTGTAGGTATACGGGGACTCCATACTAGTAATCTATCAACTTAAAGGAGAATGGGAAATGAGAAATTTCAAGCTAATTGATTACTGAAAGTTGATTCTTCAGTTAACTAAGAAGTTTGATGATGTCACATTCCACTATCTCTCATGAGAAGAAAATCAAATGGTTGATGCTCTGGCCACTCTAGCCTCGATGATTAAAGTAAACAGACCAGAAGATATGAAAGCTATTCAAATGAGCATTTATGAAGCTCCGGCCCATTGTTACGATATTGAAGAAGAAGAAGAAAGGGATGATCGCTCATGGTACCAAGATATTCTCCAGTATGTAAAAGATCGCAAGTACCCCGAGCAAGCTTCTGAAAATGAAAAAAGGATGCTTGAAGGCTTGCAAATGAATATGTCCTAGACGGGGAAATCTTATACAAAAGGAGAAAGGATCAAGTGTTGCTAAGATTTGTCGACGCAATTGAAGCTAGAAAGATTTTAGAAGAAGTTCACGAAGGCATTTCTGGAACACACTCCAATGGTTTCACAATAGCCAGGCAGATAATAAGATTTGGGTATTACTAGTCCACCATGGAAGGGGATTGTATCAATTATGCTAAGAGGTGCCATAAATGCCAAGTATATGGAGATAAGATTCATGTACCTCCATCACACCTTCATGTCATGACTTCTCCTTAGCCATTCTCTATGTGGGGCATGGATGTCATTGGACCAATTTTTCCAAAGGCTTCTAATGGTCATAGATTTATCTTTGTGGTCATCGACTACTTCACCAAATGTGTAGAAGCTGCCTTTTATGCCAACGTCATGAAGTTTGCAGTTTGCAAATTCTTGAAAAAGGAGACCATCTGCCAATATGGGGTGCCAGAAAGGATCATATTCAATAATGCATTGAATTTGAATAATAGCACGATAGCAGAGGTTTGTGATCAATTCAAAATCAAACATCACAATTCATCTCCCTATCGCCTAAAAATGAATGGAGTTGTGGAGGCAGCTAATAAAAACATTAAAAAGATCGTTGCAAAAATGATTGAGACCTATAGAGACTAGCACGAAAAGTTACCATTTGCCCTTTTTGCTTATAGAACTTCAATTAGAACTTCTACTAGGGCAACACCATTCTCATTAGCATATGGTATGGAAGCAATCTTACCTATCGAGGTTGAAATACCTTCTCTCCGATTCTTGATAGAATTACAGTTAGATGAGGTAGAATGATTTAGGCTAGATATGATCAGTTGAATTTAATTGAAGAAAAGAGATTAAGAGCTATCTGTCATGGTTAGATGTACCAGAAAAGAATGATGCGAGCTTATAACAAAAAAGTCCACCCTAGAGAATTCCACGAGGGAGATCTAGTTCTGAAAAAGATACTTCCAATACATAAAGACTTCCGAGGAAAATGGATGCCCAATTGGAAAGGGCCTTATGTGGTAAAGAAAGCTTTCTTAGAGGGAGCTCTCATTCTAACAGAAATGAACGGAAAAGATCTTCACAACCCTGTCAACTCAGACTTGGTGAAAAAATATTTCACCTAAAAAAAAATAAATAGAAATCGAGATGAAAACCCGTAAAGGGCGTCCTGAACAAAAAAAATATCAAGATGAAAACCCGCAAAGGACGTCTTTAAACCAAAGGGTTTGAGCTGAAAACCCATAAAGGGCTACTCTAATTCGAAATGAAGAATGGGTTCAAAGTGATCGTTTCTCTCAAATATAACAAGGCGGAGGAAATTTATAGCTTGAAGCATCAGCAAAGCACTCCAAGTCTTCTAGACACATATCGGGCTCAGAATGATTTTCAGCGAGTCGACTCAGAAAAGCTCATCCTGCAATATCTAGGGCATCTAATTGTTATTTTTGTATACTTGGCAAATTGTTTATTACTATTTGCCATCTTTGATTCTTTCTTTTGAATTGTAACTTCAATAAATTTGGACCTTATCATAATCTTGTTCAAGCATCTTGCATTAAAAATAACAGATGATGAACTAACAATATAAATCATACAAAGATCCATGAGCATTATTCTAGAATTTCCTAAATAGTATAGGGGCCTGAAACAGGACCACCAGTTGGAAAACAAACTTGAAAACAAGCAGTTCAAGCTAAGCCTAGAAGAAGGCAGAGCAACACACCAACGACAGAATTCGGACAGGCGACAGGTCATGTCAACCCAAATAATAATAATAAATGAATCTGACATTCATCATGCGCATTCATGTAGTTAAGAGCATTTGATTCATTTTAATCATGACATCCTAATAATTTGGGCCTACATAGAGGTCTATAGAAGCATATTTTACATGTCACATCCCCGTAAAATGGTGAGATGAATCGAGAAAACATTGAATCCTACACTTGGAAGACGAGATGAAAAATATTGAAGCTACAACGACGAATCTTGTACCATAAGAATGTGAAGGAAGAGATTAAAGTCACAATAGCGAATCTTATACCTTAGAGATGTGATGGGAAAGGTTGAAGCCGCAATGACAAACCTTATACCTTAACGATGTGAAGGGAAAGATTGAAGCTACAATGGCGAATCTTATACCCTAAAGATAAAGAGGAAAATATGGAAGCCACAACGACGAACCTTATACCCTAGAGATATGAAGGGAAAGATCAAAGTTGAAATGACAACTCTTATATCCTGAAGATGAAGAGAAGCAGATTGAAGTCGCAATGTTAAATCTCGAAGATGTAAAGGGCTAGATTGATGTTGCAAAAGTGAATTTTACATCTCTAAAGCTAAATAAGATCAGATTGAAACCATGATGGTGAATTTTATACCTCAAAGTTGATACAAAGCTTCAGATCCTATATCCCTGAAGTTGTAGCTGGTCGGATCCAAATGAGTAACAAATCTCAATGTCCTTGAGGTTACAGCAGAATAGAGTGGAGTTACATCATAATTAAATCTTTTACCACCAACTATGGGGTAGATTGAAGCCATCTTCCAAACTTTTACCCCTATTCAAGAGGGGTAGATTGAAGTGTCTGATATTTTACCCTAATCAGAGGGCAGATTGGAGACACACCAGTACCTGACCCCGATCATGGGGAAGATTGAAGCATACGATCTCTTACCTTGATCATAGGGAAGAGTGAAACTTCAAAAGATCATCTTCCTGACCAAATCAATCAAGTGAAACTCAATACGAATAAGGCTTCAAACCCCATCTTCCTGATGAGATATAGAGAAGTGGGTCAAAGTAATAAAACAGTCATCTTCTTGATGAGATACAGAGAAGTGACTTAAATCAATGAAACGGTCATCTTCCTAATGAGATACAGAGAAGTAGACCAAATTATTGAAGCGAAGTTTAATACGAATGAGACTTCAAACCTCATCTTCCTGATGAGATATAGAGAAATGGGTCAAAGCAATAAAGCGATCATCTTCCTGATGAGATACAGAAAAGTGGACCAAATCCGCCTTCTTGATGAGATATAGAGAAGTGGATTAAATCAATGAAGCGGTCATCTGTCTGATGAGATACAGAGAAGTAGATCAAATCAATAAAGTGAAGCTCAATACGAATGAGACTTCAAACCCCATCTTCCTAATGAGATACAAAGAAGTGGGTCAAAGCAATAAAGCGATAGTCTTCCTAATAAGATACAAAGAAGTGGACCAAATCCGCCTTCTTGGTGAGATACAGAGAAGTAGATTAAATTAATGAAGCGGTCATCTTCCTGATGAGATATAGAGAAGTAGACCAAATCAGTGAAGCGAAGCTCAATACGAATGAGACTTCAAACCCCATCTTCTTGATGAGATACAGAGAAGTGGGTCAAAGCAATAAAGCGATAGTATTCCTAATAAGATACAGAGAAGTGGACCAAATTTGCCTTCTTGATGAGATACAGAGAAGTAGATTAAATTAATGAAGCGGTCATCTTCCTGATGGGATACAGAGAAGTAGAGCAAATTAATGAAGCGAAGTTCAATACGAATGACACTTCAAACCCGATCTTCTTGATGAGATATAGAAAAGTGGGTCAAAGCAATAAAGAGACCATTTTCCTGATGAGATACAAAGATGTAGACCAAATCTGTCTTCTTAATGAGATACAGAGAAGTGGGTCAAAGCAATAAAGAGACCATTTTCCTGATGAGATACAAAAATGTAGACCAAATCTGTCTTCTTAATGAGATACAGAGAAGTGGGTCAAAGCAATAAAGAGGTCATCTTCTTAATGAAATACAGAGAAGTAGACCAAATATGTCTTCTTGATGAGATAGAAAGAAGTGGATTAAATCAATGAAGCGGTCATCTTCCTGATAAGATAAGAGAAGTAGACCAAATTATTGAAGCGAAACTTAATGCAAGTGAAACTTCAAACCTCTATCTTCTTGATGAGATACAGAGAAGTGGACCAAATCCATTTTCCTGATGAGATATAGAGAAGTGGATCAAAACAATGAAGTGGTCATGTTTCTGATGAAATAAAGGGAAGTGGACCAAAAGATGAAGTTACAAACAACAAACACATGAAGTGTTAGTGGATTGAATCAAAGGCTATGAAAAATCTCAATCTCCCTGAAGTTGCAAGTGGAATTGAGTGAAGCTATAGTAGCAAATTTTGTCTTTTTTGAAATTACCTTAGGGCAAGGTGAAATTACGACGCTATGTCTTACCTTCCTAAAAGTGACAAAAAGGCAGATGCAGTGAAGGGTGAGCCACTTAAACGAAGAGAGTCAAAGACCTGACAAAATTGGGCTTCCTTTTAATCTTTGCCCTATTCTCATACACGGTAACGAGTAAAGAGGGGCAGCTGTTGGAGCTCAATTTATCCGGGCCCAACTCAATACCTAAAATAAACCAAATTTTTAAATTTAAAAATGTCCAAAATAAAAGTCCAAAACCCAAATTACAAATACACCCTAGCCCAAGTACAACCCAATTACATGACTAAAAGCCCAAAAGGCCCAAACCCAATTTCAAACAAAAACCCTATTTGGCAACTTGCACTGTTGACACCCCTACCTTGCCCACCTAGGTGTCGCCACGTCAACAAAGGCCACCCATCATCTACCACCATCGAAGGCTGCCACCACCGCCACTGTCACTTGAAAAAGAGAGAAAATATATCACATTTTAACCCTCAAACCTTCCCAAAATTACATTTTGACCCTCAAACTTACCAAAAATTACATTTTAACCTCTCAATTTTTCCAAAATTATATTTTGGGCCCCAAATTCTCCGAAACATCATTTTTCGACCCCTTTTTTTTATTTTTATTCTTTGTTGTTCGATTCTTTGTACATAAAATTAAATTATTTTCTTCATATTTTAAATTAATCCTGTCATTTTCTCATTAATTTTGATTCACGATTCTTTCGTATTTCGTATTTTATTAATTTTATGCTTAAGTTTTGGATATTTAATTATCTGTATAATTGTTCTTTCTTTGTGTTATTTAATTTTTCCATTAATTGCACATTCATATTTAATTTACACACTCATTTTTAATTAAATTAAAATTATTTTTTGTCCTGAAAAAATGAAAATGATTTTAAAATCGAGGCAATATCCTTTCGTGTGGAAACTTTGAATAACCATGTTTTAACGTGTTGGGTGTGATTTTTCGTATAATTCGCACAATCGAATATCCTCTTTTAAACCTTTCAAAATGTTCTTCAATTTCAAAATTTCAGGAACGTCGTGCCCTAACGTTGACACGACTTCAATCCCCCGCGAAATTCGAAATACACGGGCAGTTTTCTTCAAATTTAATTTTTGAAAATCATGCAGAATAAATTATGTGTACAAGGATCGTATTTTAAGCTTCACTCGAGTTTTCAAATTTTTAACAATCAAGACTGGTTAATAATTGATGTGGTACCAATTTTGGGCGTGTAAGGGTGCTAATCCTTCCTCACACACAACTGACTCCCGAACCCATTTTCTGGATTTTGAAGACAAAAATGTTTTTTAAAACGGATTTTAAACGTTTTGTGGTGATCCAATCACACCGAATAAAAGATTGGTGGCAAATCCCATTTTCCAATTAAAAATATTTTCGAGACTTTTTTTTTTCTTTTCGAAAAAAAAACGTTTCGACAATTCCTTTTCCTACACTCCCCCTCAAGTTGGGTTGTATATGTTATACAAACTAAGCTTGGAAATTAATTTACCCAAACTATCCCTTGGGAGAATTAATTTACCCAAACTATCCCTTGGGAGTGCTTTAGTAAGAACCACAATATGTTGTTTTGTAGGAATATAGTTGAGTTGGACAATGTTGTTATCGACCTTCTGTGAAATGAAGTGTCGATCAATTTCAATGTGTTTTGTTCTGTCCTAGTGAATAGGATTTTTAACTATACTAATAATTACTTAACTATCACTGAACATGATGACTGAGTCATGTCCTTCAACTTTTAGCTCCCTCAACAATCTTTGTAGCCACATTCCTTCACATATTCCAAGTGCAAGAGCACGATATTCTTACTCTATGTTGCTTTATGAGACAACAAATTGCTTTTTGCTCCTCCAAGTAACAAGATTGCCCTAAACATAGGAACAATAACCAGTGATTAATATTCGATTAGTTTGCTCTCTTGCCCAACTAGCATCGATGTAAATCTCCACTTCTCGGTTTGCACACTTCCTGAATAGTAGACCATGTCTCGGAGTCATTTTTAAATACCTCAAGGTTCTATTTACTACCTCTAAATGATCTTCAGTTGGATTGTTCATATGCTAACTGACCACACTAACTGAATATGTGATATCAAGCCTAGTGTGAGATAGATAGATGAGTTTTCCAACTAACCTTTGGTACCTTCCCTTGTCTATTGGACTCTTCCTTTACTTTTGTTCAATCTTTTTGTTGGATCTATAGGTGTGTCAATTGGTTTGCATCCAAGTAGCCTTGTTTCACTTAACAGATCCAAAATGTATTTCCACTGAGATATAACAATTCCTTCCTTAGAGCAAGCCACCTCCATTCCTAGGAAATACCTAAGAGTCTCATGATCATTAATCCCAAATAACCTTCTTCCCTCCTATTTCGCTTTTAACAAACAATGTGTGATCGGACTGGAACTGCTAATATCCATTGGCTATCACTATTTTAGTGAATCTTTCAAACCATGCACAAGGAGATTGCTTCAAGCCATATAAAGACTTCTTCAATTTCCAAAATAAACTATTGTTTGACTTGTTTTCTAGACCAGGAGGACTAGTCATGTAGGCTTCTTCTTCAAGATCCCAATTTAGGAATGCATTTTTAACATCTACTTGATACAATGGCCAATCTTGATTAACTGTAAGAGAAAGTAGAAATCAAACAGTGTTAAGTTTAGCCACAGGTGCAAACGTCTCCTGATAGTTAATTCTGTATGACTAAGTGAACCCTTTTGTTACAAGTCTAGCCTTGAATCTCTCAACAATTCCATAAGCCTTATACTTGACATTAAATATCCACTTGCATCGGATTCTTACATGGAGTAAACTTGACAAGAGTTCATGTATTGTTACTTTCCAAAGCAGGAATCTACTCTTCTATTGCCTTTTTCCACATCTGAATCTTGAGAGCCTCTTGAATAGAATATGGTACCTTCACATTATCCAGATTTGTGACAAAGGCCCTATAAAGATATGATAGTTTCCCATATGTAACATAATTCATAATCGGATGTTCAATGCACTCATGCACAACTTTTCTATGAGCAATAGGCATATTTAAATAATCAACAATAGGAACAAAAGGATCATGGAGATGAGAGATCCTTACCTTCATGAACACTAGTTACAGTAGGATTGAATGTGCTAAGTTGAGGAGGATTTGAGTCAATTGGCTGAATAGGAATTGGGGTTTTTTTTGTTTCATTGATAGGGACAATAAAAGGATCAAGGATTAGATTTGATGGATTGACATATGTTTGAGTGTCTTGAAGGAGATTCCAAATCTGATATTCCCTTGAAGTCTCCCCTTGAATGTCAAATTTGGGAAAGAAATATTGGTTTTCAAGAAATGTAACATCCATGGAATTGTACACTTTCCTAGTAATGGGTGAATAACACTTGTAACCCTTTTTATTAGGAGAATAACCAAGAAAATGCACTTGAGAGACTTAGGATCGAGTTTGGTACGGTAATTATGGTGGATATGAACAAAGGATGTGCAACCAAGGACCTCTAATGGTAGGTCTGTAGAAAAAGAGAGGGTATAAGGATATGAAGAGATGAGAACCTGACGAGGTGACTGAAATTTAAGGACACGACTAGGCATTTTGTTGATGAGGTAAGTGGCAGTAAGAATTGCTTCCCCCTAGAAATGTTTAGGTACATTATTGGTGAACATAGTATCACAGACTACCTCAAGCAAGTGTCTATTTTTTCCTTCAGATCCTTCATTTTGTTGTGGTGTCTTGACACAAGAGCTTATATGAATGATACCATGTTTGGACAAATATGACCCAAGAATAGAATTAAAGTAGTCTCTGGCATTATCGGTTTTTAGGACTTTGATATTGCTTTGAAACTGATTAGAGATCACGGTATGAAAAAATTGAAAAATGGAGGTAGTTTTAGATTTTTCTTTCACAAGGAATGTCCAGGTTGTTCTAGTGTGGTCATCAATGAATGTGACAAACCACCTTGCTCCATTGATATTTTTTACACTAGAGGGACCCCAAATGTCACTATGAATCACTAGAAATGGATGTGAGGGATTATATTGTAAACTTGGATAGTCATGCCTAGCGTGTTTTGCTAATTGGCAAATTTCACAAAAAAAAAAAGAATTTGGTTTTTTATGGATAAAAAAATGAGGAAAGAATTTCTCAATATAAGTAAAGTTAGGATGACCAAGTCGATAATGCCATAACATAACTTGATTTTCAATGGAAGTAGAATTAGAGTTGGAAACATACATTGATTTGGAAGATAATTTAACACACTTTTGACTAGAATTTGAACCACAACTTGATGGGTAAAACTTGTCTACTTGGAAGATTTTTTTCCTTAAGTAGATATAGACTACCATGTATATCAACACTGCCAATCACCTTCCCCGAATCTACTGCCTGAAAACAACAACAATTGGAATGAAATTTAGCAACACAGTTTAGGTCTCAAGTAAGTTGTCAAATAAATTGATCCTGTTCTGACCACAAGAGAGAAAGAGTCATATGCAATTTTGACTCCGGAGTGACTGGTGCATGGCTGAAATTGTTGAGCATTGTGTAATCACCAATCATGTGGTCCGAGGCCCTTGAGCCAACTATCCATGTGTTTGAGTGATTATTTTTTACACTAAGAGCATAGGATTAGATACCTTGATGTGCAAAGAGACTAGTGTGATTTGTGACAAGGTGAAAAGTGACAGAAATGGAGGGAACTAAGGGATGAGACTCGGATTGAGATGTGATCGAGGCGGATGATTGAGAAGTCATGGCTCTTGATACTATGAAGATTAATCTGAAAATTTTCTCATACTTGTAAAATCATTTTACAACCTAATATAGGCTTAAGAATGGTTGGAATCACAACCCACTAAAATAGAAAACAAAATTCTTATTAATTAGGAATCCCAATAAAACAAGAAAGTAAATAAATTACAATAGCTAATTCTTAATAATTAGAAATTAAATTTGATTCCTAATAATCAGAAATTAAATCTAATCTTCTAAATAAATAAAAATATTAATTCTTTTTCCTACATTAAGGGCTCAACTTACTCAATTCATAGCTGATTAACCCATCACAATAAGGTAATTCTCATTCGAGTTTTCTATTTATGATTAATGACATTAGATACCAAGTTTACTCCTTTAAGTCGGAGCCTCTCAATACATTTTCATAAAAGCACAACTTATGGTCCTTAGTTCCTTAGTAAAATCATACTCCTTATCACCCTTTTTTTTTACTAGAGGCATAGGATTTATAAATTTTGCTTTCCAATTAAATCGTATGGTTTATAGTTGAATCTTAGTACTTTATTACATTCTTTTTTTCCCTTATTCACTAATTCACTTTCTTTCAACTTACAAGTTTTTAAATCTTGATTCATGCCATTTTGGCCCATATAACAATTCATATTCGAGTGCAAATTTCATTATTAAGATTTTAAATTCATTTCGCCTTAGTAAACTCTAGTAAAGCATGATTAAAATACTCAAGTTCCATCCCACACAATCGAGAAGTAGATAAGTGCTAGGTACCATATCACATCCTTACAACACAAATAAATTGCACACAAGCGCATCTATCCCACAACCAAATTGCACATAAATTCATCTATCCTACACAACCAGAGAGCATCTAAGTGCTAAACTCGAAGGCATGAGAATTGCATGTGAATGCAAAGTCTAAAGGCTAATAGAAAGTACACGTAATATGTGCAAAGCCCAAGGGCACAAATCTTCAAATACAAAATTGTACACAACTATTCTTATTGGCATATTAATTATATACTAACTATTTCACTAAATTTATTAGAGCAATTAACTTACAAGATAATCAATCATGTGATATTATACTAGAATAGTTCAAAGGAACATTCATATGCGTACCTCTACATTTACTCAATTCACATAATTCATTTTGAGTCACTTGTTGATCCTCATTAATTGAGGTCACACATCAAGGGCTTATAGAGCCATGCATGATTACTTCATTCATATTTCACTCATCACTTTAGTAATATACCTTACCAATTCACTTTCATGCACATTTAATATTCACACATTACACTTTATGTTCAATCTTTAAATTCAAGCTTTCGTTTATAAATTATACACATATTATCACATATCAATTTCTTTCATTGAACAAGATGATCATATTGACATATTAATCATTAATTTTTATGATAATATACTAACATAATTATTTTTATTGGCATCATAACTCGTACATATTCAAATATATCCAATCATTTAATTAATTAAATCGTGGCAATTAAATCCTACCATAACACATTATTACTTAATATAGCATTTTAAAACCAAGACATGACAAGATTGATTAACTCGATTGACATTGACATTGTTGTGCTTACTCGACCAAATATTGCTTATGATGTTAATCATATTTGTCAATTCATGCATGCACCAACAGATGTTCATTTTGTTACTCGCAAGCAAATTTTACGCTATTTTTGTACCACCGTAGATCATGGGTTGGTTATTCGACCATCTGAGTGATTATCCTAAGTTGGTTATGCTAATGCCAATTGGGGACTAGACTTTGATGATCTACGATCCACTACTGGCTATTGTATATATTTTGGAGATAATCCTGTTTCGTGGTGTTCTAAAAAGCAGCAAGTTGTCTCTCGCTCTATAGCTAAGGCAAAGTATCGTAGATTGGCCGTGCTACTACAAATATCTCATGGTTGATCTCCTTGCTTAGTGAGCTTCAAGTTCTATCTGCTGATACTCCAACCATTTGGTGTGATAATTTGAGTGTTGTAGTTGTGGTAGCAAATCCAATTTTACGTTCTGAGTTCAAACATGTTGAACTAGATTTGTTTTTTGTTCGGGAAAAAGTCAGTGATGGTTCTCTTATTGTTGGTGAGGTACCGGGTTGTGATCAAGTAGCTGATATCTTTACTAAGCCTCTGTCTACATTACAATTTTGCAAGTTTTGTCAACTTCTTAAAGTTTTGAAGGTTGAGTAGATAGGTGAATGTTAGAATTAGTATATGGTTGATAAGTCAGAGTAAAGAACAAAGAGAATGAGAGAGAAAAAGAGAGAGCATATTTTATTGATCAATCTAAGTGAGTTACAATGCTTCTCCTAGGTCTATATTTATAGACATAGAAAGTATAAATGAAATAGAACTCTAATTCTAATGACTACTAGAATTTAAAGTCCATCCAAACTTATCTTGATCTTGATGGACATTCACTTAATAAAATATTCATAACACTCCCCCTTCGATGTCCATTGATAGATAATGTACCTTGTTAAAATCTTACTAAGATAAAAACTCTGCGAGAAAAAATTTTCCTAATGAAGGAAAAAGAGTACACATATCTATAATAAGCATAACATGTTGTCTCATTAAAAAACCTTACTAGGAAAACCCAATAGGACAAAACCTCAGTTAAAGGAAAAATAGTACAACGCGTGTTTACTCCCACTCATAAAAACATTATATAGTATCTCATATTCTACGTATTCAATCTTGAATACTAGTCTTTCAAATGACTATTTGAATGTATTTGCTAAGCATTTATATCACCATCCTTTTGAAAGTCATGAGTGAAGAAAATTTTGGGGGAAATATATTTTAATCTCTTCAGGAGTTTCAACAATAATCATAACAAACTTTAATTATGATTATTTTATGAAAACACAAATATGTATTTTGGATCATTTTATAATCCTCCTTCAACTATTATTGACTAAGTCAAATTTACCACATGTTAAATTATTTCAATTCATATAAATGAACAATTTCCCGATAATTTCAATATGCTTCTAGCATTCCAAATCCTTCAAGGATTTAATATAAACTTTACTATATAATGATTCACAAAAAAGGTTGTAACAACAACCATGAGATGCAAGTATGAACTGTTAGTTTAATAATAAATCTAAAGGTTATTGCATCCACCACAAAAGAATATTATATCTTTTCATAATCAATGTCAAGACTTAGCGAAAAACTTCAAATTTTTATTTCGCCTTTGCAAAACTACTTCATTTGTACCCTTACTAGCTTTATACCTTTAGATATTTGGACTGCTGGTCCAAAAACTCCACGAATTTAATTGTATTTGAGTTGCGTCTTTCTATTTTGGCCAATTTATTCCATATCAATATTTCCCAAGAGATTTATTCAATATCCTCCTTTTATTTCATTATTTCAACAATAATATTGCATGTAAAACAATTGTCGACCACTTTTATTATTGATTCGACATTTTCTTAAATTGACATAACTTATCGAGATATTTTATTTTCACTATTTTAATCTTCAGTTTCAGGTACTTGAATCTGTAACACCCCTACACCCGGTTCACACGTATAAACCCGGAATAAGAGTATTACATACAATGTCAGAGAATTAAAAACGAGTATAATAAAATTTTTCTTTCAATTCATGTAAATTTTCAAAACAATATTAGTAACTTGTTCATTAGGGACACCTAAGTATACTATTTGTACATGCGATTTTTCTTCAAAGTAAATTACCTAAACTTGAGCTTCAAAAGTGATGTGATGTGATGAGAGGTCCTTTGCTCTACTCTAGCTTTCCGTAGCTTTTGAACCAACGCGTTAAAATAAACGCGTTAAGCCGGTGAAGGCTTAGTAAGCACTACAAGCATAATAGATGATTATTTATTTATTGCTTAATTTTATCAAACATTTAATTACTCATGCGTATAAAATTTCTAACCTTTCTTGCATGTAACATTTAACTTACCATAATTTCACCATAACACATATTCATCCTCATATTCCAACTTACCTCAACGGTAGATTTTACTTTTTTATCCCTTTTTCACAACTTAGTCATTTCAATCACATTAGTTCACTTAATTATTAACATATAATTACACATACAAATATAGTACTTCTCTTTCATATATTTATCATTTCTTTACCTCAATGTAATAATCTGCACATTCTTTCACTTTTCACAATTTAGTCATCATAGCTTTCTTAACAATAGCTCACTTAACTTATTTATCCACTTGGCCCATAGTAGACTTTTATAAAACCCATCAGATAAACGGAACCGAAGTACTAAACAGAGAGCACATAAGTGCTGGGCAACAGAGAGCACACAAAGTGCTAAACAGAGAGTACACAAAGTACTGAGCACACAAAGTGCAAATCAGAGAGCATACACAGTGCTAATCAGAGAGCACACGAAGTGCTAAACAGAGAGCACACACAGTGCTAATCAGAGAGCGCGCTAGTGTTCCTTAATGGCATGCCACTATTATCACAATGGTTCCAAGTTGTCTATATGAGCATAATCTCTCATAGTCATCATTTCTCATAATTTCATATATCACATTTACATTTCTCTTCACATATACATAATCATGTATTTTTCACCTTTATTTACTCAAAGGCTTACACAATATCACCATTTTATCATATAATCAATATTCATAATTAAACACGTAATATTTCACATATACATTGTTCATCACATATATATCATCATATACCTCTTTACTCTTATTTTCACATTAATTTTCAAAGCTGTCCACTTGCGTCACAGTCACTAAATTATTTATATCTTGAACTAAAGAATTTTAAATTATAATCCGTTTGATGTTTCTAAAACTAGACTCAATCATCTTTTGACCATAAAATTTCTAGAATTTTTACTTCAGCCAATTTGTACAGTAAATTCTTTCAATTTACCCCTTCGTTGCTGCCTGACAGTTTCGACCTTTCTTCACTAAAAATTATCTAAATTTTAGTACAGAGATCAAATAATGTTCCCGTTTGTTTCTATTGAAAATAGAATCATTAAGGATTCAGAAATATAAATTTAAGTCTCTAATAATTTTTCTATATTTTTCCATGATTTTTCAAAGTCAGAACAGGGGAACTCGAATCTACTCTGACCTTATTACACTAAAACTAGTATATCTCAAAATATGTAGTTACTTTTCTTTCACTGTTTCTTCCATATGAAACTAAACTCAATAAGATTTAATTAAATATATAATTCGACCCTTAACTCATTATATACAATTTTTGGTGAATTTTTGAAGTTAGTCCTCTGTTCTGTCCAAACTGTTTTGAAGTGAATTTTTCCATTTTCATATTTCCTTTGCACTAAATTTCATTTAATCACACCTAATCACCATATTTATAACTGAACATATCATTTTACTCATTTTATCACAATTAATCATATACTTTAAAGAGAATAAATCTTCAATTTAAAATCTTGTAGTACTTACTACTCTAGTAGAAAACTTCCTTTCCCTCTTTGATCTTTTCTTTTCCTTTCTCTTCAATTGAGTCATTCTTCTTCTTTTCTTTCTCTTCAATTTCATACAAAACACATATATTGACATTAAATTCATTCTAACATATCATAATCTATGTTTCTAAACCAAAACTAACATGTATTTAAAGAGGAGTTTAGCTTTCTTACCTTAATCACTTGTATTCAACACTAATTCTCATGTTCTTTCTCCTCCAAGACAAGTATGGATGCATTTTTTTAACAATTGGATAGCTACTACACTTCTCTATCAATTTTATTCACTAATCTTGAAGAAATTTGGAAGAAACTAGCTTAATTGGTTTGTATCTGGTGAAAAAGGACTAATTTGTAAGAAAAGCAAAAGTTGAAATGGTGGAAAAATGGTGGCCAACGTGAAGCACCATGGCTGATGGATTTTATAGCCTTTTCATCATTTCTTTTCTTCATTTCTCTAGACTTTTCTATCAATTTCTCTTTATAAAAATATCTTTCTTTAATAATGGCAAAATTGCACTTTTAGTCCTTCGGCCTTCCAACTTTACACTTTGGCCCAAAACATTGCCTCCAAAAATATCTTCCACCAAATTACTCTTTTGCCCCTCCTTAATCAATCTAATTCCCATAATGACTCATAATTCAATTTGGATAAATTACTATTTAGTCCTTCCTTTCTCACACTTACTAATTAATCCTTAATTTTCTAACTATTTTCTTATTTTAGCTATATAGTCTAATCCTCAATTCTACTCTATTACTATTCCAAATCCGATTCAAGAACGCGGATGTTACAATTCTTCCCCCCTTAAATAAATTTTGTCCTCGAAATTTACCTGTAACGAATAATTGTGAATATTATCGTATCATATTTTCTTCTTTTTCCCATATTACTTCTTCTGAATTATGATGTCTCCATAGCACTTTTACCAATGGAACCCTTTTATTTCTCAACTCCTTTACTTCTCTAGCTAAATTTTTTATCGGTTCCTCTTCATAAGTCAAATCTGGTTGTATTTCTATAACTTCCAGGGTAATCACATGAGATGGATCAGATCGATATCTTTGTAACATAGACACATGAAAGATATTATGAATCTTGTTTAATTCTGGAGGGAGAGCTAATCGTTAAACCACATAACCAACTTGTTCCAATATCTCATATGGTCCAATAAATTTTGGACTTAATTTTCCCTTTTTACCAAACCGGAGAACTTTCTTCCATGGAGACACTTTCAAGAAAACTTTTTCACCCACATCGTACTTTATATCTTTTCTTTTCATATCAGCATATGATTTCTGTTTATCTGAAGCAGCTTTTAATCAGTCTCGTATCAACTTTACTTTCTCTTCAGTTTCTTGAATCAGATCAAGACCCACTAAATAGGAGTCCTACACTTTCTTCCATATAATACTTCATATGGTGTCATCTGAATACTTGACTGATAACTGTTATTATAGGTGAATTCAATCAATGGCAAATATTTTTCCCAATTACCTTCAAATTCAATAATACAGCTTCTTAACATGTCTTCTAAAATCTAAATCACTCGTTCTGATTGCCCATCTGTCTGAGAGTGATATGCTATACTAAAATCCAATTAAGTACCCAAAGCTTCATGTAATCTTCCCCAAAACTTTGAAGTAAATCTAGGATGCCGATCAGAAATAATATATACAGACACATCATGAAGTCTAACTATTTCATCTATATACAATTATGCATATTTATCCATTGAGAAAATCAGTTCTTACCAGTAAGAAACGAGCAGACTTAGTCAATCGATCAACGATCACCCATATGGCATTTTTTTTCTTTGGTGAAAGTGGTAATCCCATGACAAAATCCATTATAATTTTTTTTCCATTACCATTCTGGTATAGTGATAGATTGAAGCAACCCCGATGACACTTGATGTTCAGCTTTCACTTTCTGACATGTTAAGCATTTGGAAACATATTCAACTATATCCCGTTTCATCATTTTCCACCAATAGAATAACTTTAGATCATGATACATCTTGTTACTTCCCGGATGTACAGCAAACGAACTATGATGAGCTTCATCCAAAATTCTTCGTTTCAAATCTTCTTGATTAGGCACACATAACCTATTATGAAATCTCAAATTTCCTTCACTATCAATCTCAAATTCACCACTTTTATCTTTTTCTAACTGTTTTTTGATCTTCATCAGCTCTTCATCATCTTTTTGTGCATCTTTAACTTCTTAGAACAGAGTTGGCTTTACTCTTAGCTCAACTGATAGCTCACCGTCTGATTGTATCTCCAAATGTGCATTCATCGCCTTCAAAGCTACCATTGATTTTCTACTCAGAGCATCAGTTACCACGTTTGCTTTTCTGGGATGATAGTCAATGATACAGTCATAATCTTTAATCAATTCAATCCACCTTCTCTGTCTTAGATTCAACTCTTTCTAGGTTAACAGATACTTCAAGCTTTTATGATTTGTATAAACATAACATTTTTCTCCATACAAATAATGTCTCCAAATCTTCAGTGCAAACACTACTACAGCCAACTCGAGATCATGTGTCGGGTAATTCTTCTCATGTGACTTCAATTGTCTAGATGCATATGCCACTACTTTTTCATCTTGCATTAATACACAACCCAAACCATTATAAGAAGCATCACTATAAATCACAAATTCTTTACCAGATTCTGGTTTTATTAACAACGGAGCTTCAGTCAATGCTGTTTTTAATCTTTCAAAACTTTGTTGACACTTCTCATTCCATTCAAACTTCACATATTTTTGCAATAACCTTGTTAATGACAATGCAATCATAGAAAACCCCTGAACAAATATTCCGTAATAACCAGCTAACCCAACGAAACTCCTTACCTCTATCACGTTCTTCAGTGGTTTCCATAGCATCAACCTTTTTCGGATCAACACATATATCATCAGCTGATACAATATGACCCAGAAAAGTAATTTCTTTCAGCCAAAATTTACATTTGCTCAACTTGACAAACAATTGTTTTCTCTCAAAATCTGCAGTACAACACGGAGATGTTTCTCATGTTCTTGTTGTCCTTTCGAGTACACCAAAATATCATCAATGAATACCACCATGAACTGATCCAGATACGGCTGAAAAATTCTTTTCATAATATTCTTAAATGCAGCCGGAGCATTAGTCAATCCAAATGGCATAACCAAAAACTCATAATGTCCATATCGAGTCCTAAAAGTAGTCTTTGATACATTCGACTCTTTTACCCTCAACTGATAATATCCCGATCTGAAATCAATTTTAGAAAACATACTAGCTCCCTTCTTCCATTTATAACTTAAAGCTTAACCTTTCATTATTAAAGGACACTCCCCTTTTACTTATTAGACTACTTCCATCACTATTTTCATTTATACCATTTAGGAAAAATGATAGGATCAATGAATGTTTTAGAAGAATCCTCGGATCCCTGTCTAGTTCGGACTGGAGTGACGTCTCCTTATCCTTCCCTCTAGTTTTATTGACTCTGCAGCGTCAATAAAATCTCGAGGTAACTATTAGCGATCAGAGTTCATCTTCCTTTAAACATTCACGACCCTAGCTTATTTCATTCTTTCATTAAACGAGCTAATTAATCACAACTCTAGTATTTTAAACTTCGCTTTAGTTATTCTATGAATTTAAACTTATTCACATTTCATGTTATTCCTCTTAATAAAACAATATACTTCTCACACTTCATTTTTAAAACTTAAACTTTTTATCAGTATATTATTCACTTATCTTCATCAATCATAATAATTTCTTTGCTATCCGAAATTCTTTAAAAAAATTCTTTTTTTTCTATACTCAACCATGACCCCACGTTTCGGACAATTAATTTATTCCAACTGTCACATTTAACTCGTGAAATATAAGGGTCAAAGATCTACTAGAAACTCACAACCTTGAATCTTTAGGGTGCACCTTTTGCATACTTTATTAACTCTTTCACTTTGTCCTAAAAGATTAGTAACAACCACTTCATGTTCAGTGAGTTCTACTACTAATTCTCTTTCTTTCACTAATGAGTTTCATATATATAATCAGGATCAATTAATGCAACTACAGGAGAGTCAATTAAAGAAAATTTACCAATGATTACAACAAGAGCATCTTCCTCTACTCTAACAAGATTTGAGGTCCTACTGTCATCTTCATCTTCAGACTCTTCACGAGTCCTATTTGACATTTTTCTTTCTACAATATTCACTATTTTAACAATTAAATAACTGAACACTCTCTCATCACATCAACATATTAAATGGCATGTACATGTGGACTCATTTCTCGACCCCAAACATCAAAAAATCTTCGCTCTGATACCAACAAATGTAACACCCCTACACCCGGTTCACACGTATAAACCCTGCATAAGAGTATTACATACAATGTCAAAGAATTAAAAACGAGTATAATAAAATTTTTCTTTCAATTCATGTAAATTTTCAAAACAATATTAGTAACTTGTTCATTAGGGACACCTAAGTATACTATTTGTACATGTCATTTTTCTTCAAAGTAAATTACCTAAACTTGAGCTTCAAAAGTGATGTGATGTGATGAGAGGTCCCTTGCTCTACTCTAGCTTTCCGTATCTTTTGAACCTACGCGTTAAAATAAACGCGTTAAGCCGGTGAAGGCTTAGTAAGCACTACAAGCATAATAGATGATTATTTATTTATTGCTTAATTTTATCAAACATTTAATTACTCATGCGTATAAAATTTCTAACCTTTCTTGCATGTAACATTTAACTTACCATAATTTCACCATAACACATATTCATCCTCATATTCCAACTTACCTCAACGGTAGATTTTACATTTTCATCCCTTTTTCACAACTTAGTCATTTCAATCACATTAGTTCACTTAATTATTAACATATAATTACACATACAAATATAGTACTTCTCTTTCATGTATTTATCATTTCTTTACCTCAATGTAATAATCTGCACATTCTTTCACTTTTCACAATTTAGTCATCATAGCTTTCTTAACAATAGCTCACTTAGCTTATTTATCCACTTGGCCCATAGTAGACTTTTATAAAACCCATCAGATAAACGGAACAAACAGAGAGTACCGAAGTACTAAACAGAGAGCACATAAGTGCTGGGCAACAGAGAGCACACAAAGTGCTAAACAGAGAGTACACAAAGTACTGAGCACACAAAGTGCAAATCAGAGAGCACACACAGTGCTAATAAGAGAGCACACGAAGTGCTAAACAGAGAGCACACACAGTGCTAATCAGAGAGCACACACAGTGCTAAACAGAGAGCACACACAGTGCTAATCAGAGAGCGCGCTAGTGTTCCTTAATGGCATGCCACTATTATCACAATGGTTCTAACTTGTCTACATGGGCATAATCTCTCATATTCATCATTTCTCATAATTTCATATATCACATTTACATTTCTTTTCACATATACATAATCATGTATTTTTCACCTTTATTTACTCAAAGGCTTACACAATATCACCATTTTATCATATAATCAATATTCATAATTAAACACGTAATATTTCACATATATATTGTTCATCACATATATATCATCATATACCTCTTTACTCTTATTTTCACATTAATTTTCAAAGCTGTCCACTTGCGTCACAGTCACTAAATTATTTATATCTTAAACTAAAGAATTTGAAATTATAATCCGTTTGATGTTTCTGAAACTAGACTCAATCATATTTTTACCATAAAATTTCCAGAATTTTTACTTCAGTCAATATGTACAGTAAATTCTTTCAATTTACCCCTTCGCTGCTGCCTGACAGTTTCGACCTTTCTTCACTAAAAATTATCTAAATTTTAGTACAGAGATCAAATAATGTTCCCGTTTGTTTCTATTGAAAATAGAATCATTAAGGATTCAGAAATATAAATTTAAATCACTAATAATTTTTCTATATTTTTCCATGATTTTTCAAAGTCAGAACAGGGGAACTCGAATCTACTCTGACCTTATTACACTAAAACTATTATATCTCGAAATATGTAGTTCCTTTTCTTTCACTGTTTCTTCCATATGAAACTAAACTCAATAAGATTTAATTACATATATAATTTGACCCTTAACTCATTATATAAAATTTTTGGTGAATTTTTGAAGTTAGTCCTCTGTTCTGTCCAAACTGTTTTGAAGTGAATTTTTCCCTTTTCATATTTCCTTTGCACTAAATTTCATTTAATCACACCTAATCACCATATTTATAACTGAACATATCATTTTACTCATTTTATCACAATTAATCATATACTTTAAAGAGAATAAATCTTCAATTTAAAATCTTGTAGTACTTACTACTCTAGTAGAAAACTTCCTTTCCCTCTTTGATCTTCTCTTTTCCTTTCTCTTCAATTGAGTCATTCTTCTTCTTTTCTTTCTCTTCAATTCCATACAAAACACATATATTGACATTAAAATCATTCTAACATATCATAATCTATGTTTCTAAACCAAAACTAACATGTATTTAAAGAGGAGTTTAGCTTTCTTACCTTAATCACTTGTATTCAACACTAATTCCCATTTTCTTTCTCCTCCAAGACAAGTATGGATGCATTTCTTTTAACAATTGGATAGCTACTACACTTTTCTATCAATTTTATTCACTAATCTTGAAGAAATTTGGAAGAAACTAGCTTAATTGGTTTGTATCTGGTGAAAAAGGACTAATTTGTAAGAAAAGCAAAAGTTGAAATGGTGGAAAAATGGTGGCCAACGTGAAGCACCATGGCTGATGGCTTTTATAGCCTTTTCATCATTTCTTTTCTTCATTTCTCTAGACTTTTCTATCAATTTCTCTTTATAAAAATATCTTTCTTTAATAATGGCAAAATTGCACTTTTAGTCCTTGGGCCTTCCAACTTTACACTTTGGCCCAAAACATTGCTTCCAAAAATATCTTCCACCAAATTACTCTTTTGCCCCTCCTTAATCAATCTAATTCCCATAGTGACTCATAATTCAATTTGGATAAATTACTATTTAGTCCTTCTTCCTTTCTCACACTTACTAATTAATCCTTAATTTTCTAACTATTTTCTTATTTTAGCTATATAGTCTAATTCTCAATTTTACTCTATTACTATTCCAAATCCGATTCAAGAACGCGGATGTTACAGAATCACTTCTGAAGTTTTACTTATTAGTTATGTCTTGGGTCTATTCTGGAGCACCTATCTTCACTATATGACCATCTAGATTTTTTTTCTTTTATGAGAATTTTCATATTTGGAACTTTAATGAGTTATTCTTGTTGAACTTCTGGTTCAAATTACTCTCCCCCTTAACTCATTACAAGTTCTGGTTCAAATTACTCTCCCCCTTAACTCATTACAAGTTATTAGTTCTCTCCCCCTAATGTCGGGAAAACTATCAAAATCAAAATAGTAATCACAATTATGTCATAATTAAATCTCCAATACATTTAATATATCATAATAAAAGGAGACCCATAATTAATATATATTTCCAACTTTTTTTAAGGATTCACTTATCTTTGTGTGTTGTGGTGGAGCAACTGGAACATATATGCACATACAAAAATTTAAAGATGAGAAATATTTTGCTTTTGACCAAAAATCAATTGCAATGAGGAGTATTTAAAACTTACTGGCTTGATGCGTAAAACACATAAATAAACATAATCCCCTGTTGAAAGAGAAAGTTTAGTTCTCATAAGTAATTGTTTAGCCATTAATCAGAGACGTTCAATCAATAATTTTTCTAAACCATTATGCACATAAATAACAAACTTTTACCAAAGTTTATCAAACTCAATCAATAAAAGACTAAGATATAAACTCATCAATATTAACAAGATGAATTGTCTTAATTGTATAATCTAAAATTAATTATTCAAACAATCTTGCAAACGACAGGTTGTAAGTTGATAACACATATGTGATTATTTTGTAAATGTATCTACCAAAATCATATAATATCAAGACCATCCACATGGTGGATGAATGAGCCCATATTCATTTAAGAAATGCAAGACATTAAATCTCAACTTTAGGTTGCGAGTTTTTAACAACCAATTTTCATTGAGAACAAGCAATAAATGAGAATTCTTTAAATTAAAGAATCTCTTGGTTCTTTAATGAATGTCCATATGAATTCTCAATTAATTTTCGCATCATATATGATCCAAGATGGTCTAATTGGTCATGCATATATTTGTATCAGTAAACTTCTGGTTTACTTTAACATGCGTTTCAATTGTACTAAATTGTAACAAATTGATAATTTTACTATCTTTTATTTTACTTTGTATCCACATATAAGTACCATTTTGACATTTACTACTAGAAATGTCTAATTCAATGTGAAGTTTATAATGACACTAAGACATATAATATAATTTCCAAATAATTATATGCAATATTCGTTTCAGGGAATATGTCAAGATCTTCACATATCCAAAATCTTCATAATTATTATGTATTGCTTTCATTCACTTCAGAGAATGGAGCAGAACTAGTGGAACAAATAACTCGTTGTTTTGTTTAGCTATAAAGAGATATGAGGTCAATTAAAAATACTTTTAAAACTCTTTTAACAAGAGTTTTGCATAACCAACTACCAAGAATAATTGCCTAGGTCATGTACAGAAACAAACTTATATTAAATATATCAATAAAAGTCACATCTCAAACATAAAATATGACATAATGAAAACTAGAAATTTTTTCATAACTATCATCATAAACATGCATGGAATTTAATTCAAAATTCAACCATTCAAGCTCATAGAACTTTTTATTTACAATTGCTCATGTCATTTCTCTAAATAATTCTTTGACAATTCTTTGAACTAAATCAAATCTGAATAACCATAAAATTCATTGGTTTATTAACATAAAATTGCATACTAGATATGTTTTAGTCAAATATATTATTTAATTATAAAACCTACTATACCAACATAAATAAATCAGTTAATATTCATTTTCATGAACACTGAGATGGTTAAAAAAATATGTAACCCATGAAATCAAAACTTAAAAAAATAATAATAACATCTCAAATATTTAAACCATATATCAAGCAATTTAATATTTAAAGATGTACCTTTTTTGTTCTGCGTTGAATCTTGATGATAAGAAGTAAGCAAATTAAATTTCTTGTTGTAAACTTTAAATCCAATCAAAATTTATTAATAGCAAACTTTGAGAGTGAATATTATTTTCCAAGTGTACAACAAGTATATAATCAATAACTTTTCATGCAAAAGTAATCACTCTTAAAAAAATTTTGGAAATTTTTGGTCTTTTCTTATTTTCTTCATTTATCCACTTCTAGTGGTGAAAAAATTTATCACAACCATCCCCCATAACAATTATTATAGTCCAATTTACTACATTCATGTCAAAGATTATGTCTTTTGAATTTATCACATAATGTTACATTCTCTTCAAGGAATGGTTAGGTTTCATAGTTAAAAACTTTTGTTCAATCATAAGTAAATTTTTTTTTCATGATATTACTACTGTAGGAGCATATTTGAATCATGAAAAGTTGAATAAATTCTCTCTTGCAAGGTTCTCATCAATAATATTTTTCTACATAATTTTAATTGAGAACTTATTTTGAATACTGTAAAGTTATACTCACAATTTTAAAAACTTGCAACTTTAGGTGCATCCAACCATAACGAGCTTTAGATAGAATTATCATATTCTACTGCTCATATTTTTCTTCCACAATTTAAGTAGATCTTTCACAGTCAAATATTTTGACTTCAACCCCTTAATGGGGATAATGACAAAAGAATATCACAAAGATAATCACAATCAATTCAATTTATAATAAATATAAATCAATAACCCGATCCTCTTTTGATTTATATGAAATATAATCTTTTCTTCATTCACAATCTCAATATAAGATCCATTATGAATATATTTTAGAACCAATAGATTAACCATCACAAGATATTAATATATTAGCTCTTCTGGAGATTTCAACTAATTTTGTACTACCAAATATTGAAATAATATTGATTTGTTTTAATACCAAATGAAATAAATATTTTCTATATGTAATGATAGAATTCATTACTACATTCTAATATCCTTTCTCAAAGAATATTAACAAAAACAAAATATTTGGATATACATCACATATGTGGCCAATAATCTTTCATATCAAATTGATAACATAAGTTATCTTTATCCTTTAAAAAGTTATCTTGAGAACTCTGATTGTTCTCTTATTCATCACTATGTTTCCACTTTTAATGGTTCGTGATTATATCTTTTATTTTCTTTATGTTTGCATTCACTTCTAAGAATGTAACAAATTTAGTAGGACAAGCTTATAAATGTCTCAATAGATTATTTATTCAATAATCACCACCGCAAATATGCGTGAATTTCAAATTAGAATCTATCTATTCATGTTGTCATGATTAATCTCAAATTATAATAAACATAATATAACAAATAAATCATAGTAAAATATACCTAAAGATCTTTAACATCATCGTTATCACCCTGACTATTATCATAAGCACTAAATGATTAAAGGTTTCAATGATTACCTATAATGTGTCGATTTTAATTGACGACTAAAATAGCAATAACTCTAGGAGGCAATTGACAATAACAAATTTGGAGATATTTTTGTGACTTATGGAGAAAAAATAATTAAAAAAATCGTGTTGATAACGTGTTATAAAATAAAAGGACAGAGAGTAAAAGAGAAAGCGTATTTTATTGATCAATCAAAGTGAGTTACAATACTTCTCCAAAGTCTATATTTATAGACATAAAAATTATAAATGAAATAAAACTCTAATTCTAATGATTAGTAAAATTTAAAATTCATCCAAACTTATATTGATTTTAATGAACATTGACTTAATAAAATATTCATAACACATCAAGATTTATTCTTTGTTTCTAGTTTCTTTTCAATTCTATTTGTGTAAACTAAATACGAAAGAAGAGCAGTTACCTTACTGAGTTAGCTAGATTTCTAAGTTTTTACAATGCAGAAAAACGTGAACTTGAATGTATAAAAGCGCATTATAATCGAAAAATTTAAAATTTAAGGATTTTTTTGTCTAGTAAATAAAATCATATTTAGAAATCGAGATACAATCCTTAGTAATCTCACTTTAACAAATTAAATTGAATAAAAAAATATCCTAAACAAACAAGCAAGACAATGTTTGCATTTCATGTATCAATATGAGTTTTTAGTAAGATCTGACGATTCCAACACCAAAAAATAAAAAGAAAAACAATAACAAAATACCTCGGTGTTTATACCATATTGACTACTATATAAAAAATGTTGATTTGAAGAGATCATTGTTTCTACTCTTTAAATGATTTTAGGACAGAGGTAAAACTTTGAATCTCTGAAAAACCTTACAATTGTCTCAGCTTTGTCTGCAGAAAGGTCTGTAGTTTCTAAAATGTATTCTTTTGATGCTTTAGCAATCCCTTCAATTGAACCAATTGCTTGATTTAGCTGCAAAGATAATGGAGTTATTCAACCATGAACATGAAAGATTTAAACTTTCTTTTGCCATGGATAAAATTTTAGTATAATATTGCTACCATTTTAGAACGGTAATCACAGCATAGGAAAGTAAAAACAGCAGCTTGCTAATTGCTCTAATTTCAGATCAATTTTGTCAAGGGCATATATATATATATATATAAACTTATATAGCTATATGAATAGGATAACAACCCTAAAAGAAGAAAGTAAACTGAACAAGCTCGACAAGGTCAACATAGATACCGCATTTGCATCGTGGTTATCAATCCCTGGTATGGATGTTACCACTCTAATGAAATTTTCCAACTCCTGCACTGATTGGTTCCTCTTCAAATGGAAGAAAATGAAAATGAAACAAAATTTCAACATAATAGATCTTAATATGAAGAATGAAGACAAGTTATGATGTTCCAACGAACCTCAGCTTTCAATTTTGATTTAACCTCTTGCTGTTTGCTAACTGTAGTTACATAGCAGTTTATCAGTTTAGCAGTTTAGCAGTTAAACGTTATATAAATATTAGATATAATTGATAGGTATGAAAAACTGCTGTGAGTTGATGGTATATAAAAATAACCCAACCCGAGGTCCGACCTGATTAACCTCTCTATATAATAAAATTTTAATGACCCTCTGAGGGGTGGAGGGCACTCCCGACATCCATTGTTATTATTTTCTTCTCTATTTCTTGACCAAAACATCTTATCCCTCTTCCACAGTATCAACCGTATGTTCTTTTACCTATTCAATTTGATTTATACTAGTTGGATTAATAGCCAGTTTTTATTACTAACTGGACACATAGATCCAGTTTTTTAATCATTGCATTGGATTAAAGTGTTCATACGTAGATAGGATCTTCTTACCTCCACAAGAGTGAGCTATCTTCACAATCTTTTCAAAACCCATCTCAATGTCTTGAACTGGCACAAATGTAGGTCTACCAAGCTGCATTTCATACCTTTCCACCAAAATCATAAAATCTATGAATTAGTTATTTGAGAATTATTATACAGTCAAAACGCAAAAACCATAAAAATTGTAGTTTGGTTGGTATAAGAATTACTTGAAGTAAGAGCACAGAAAAGAATCATTTTGGTCTCTAGTTGGAAGGTTAAGAGTGACGTAGAGATGAGCAAACTGAGCCTTGAGCTTTTTCGCCCTGTAAATGTTAGATCAAATATTTCAGACGATGGATCAAATAAAAGCAATTATTAATATAATATTTCACCTGCTGAATATCGTTTCGACATTGCCGCAATCCCATTTTGTTACAAAAATAAATGCTACAGATAATCCTCCACAATTGAAAATGAAGTCCTACAAATAATAAGAGCAGCTGAGTTAGGAACCAATCATCCATGCATTTAATGACAGTAATAAGGAGGAAAAGAAAAGAAAAAAAAAAGGAAAACGAAGGAAATACAGGGGAAATTGGAACAAAGTTAAGGCGGAAAGAATTTGCAGCGAGGAAGGAGGAGATGAAATTGATGAAAGATGGGTGTTGTTGGTCCCTCCAGCTAGTGTTCATCATGCAAACCCCAGCAGAAACTGCTTTTATAAAACAAATTAATTGATACACACAAGCAAAAATTCCTACAAAATACGATTGTGTTTGATCAAGTACTTGTTGAGCAAAGAAAAAGCAGCTAATTTCTCCTCACAATCAAACATCTCAAATCACAAACAGCACCTGCCTAATTCTATATGAAATATTATTCCTCAAAACCAATATAGCAGCAGTGCATAATTGATTATATACTGGACGTCGTTCAGGAAAACAAAAATCGAATAGTCCTCTGCTTTCTCGAGAAACAAACAGAAACAGAAGTAGAGAGAGTTTCTTTCTACCTGAACTCTTCGTAACCCTGGAACATGGATTTTCAAGCACTGGATCCGCGTAGCCTGATTTGAAATTCGCCATTTCGAGCTAAAATTTAGATTTTCCAACTGACACAAAATGAACCGTGGAAAACTTGGGCGGGAAATTCAAATAGCTACCTTCCCAATAATTTTTTTCCTTTTACGTAAATTAAATTAGTTTAACATAATTTACGCAACTCTGACGTGTTTTTTTTTTTTTGGAATCCCCACCAGCAAACAATGTAAATATCAATGTGGGTAAATTCCATAGTCACCCGGTTGTTAGTGTATTTTGGTAATCTAATTATAAAATTTTTTATTTTCGTCACTAATCTTATCATCAGTTAAAATTTTAAAGCAAATGATGACATTTCCTTATTTCCAATTTGTATAATAAGTATATTAAATCAATTTTATCTCAATTCTAAATAATTCAACGAGTGGTTCCAGTGGAAAAAAGGATCATATTCCTAAGAGACTCGGGTTCAAGCATGTATGTGTGCAAGGGGTGTGCATTGTCCAAGCGTTAAGAAAGTATAAACAGATACTATCATGTAATCGTACCAGTATATTCAAAAAAATAATTCAACAAATTTAACTCTTTATATTTACAAATTCTATCAATTTAGTCTTCAAAACTTTTCACGAATAAAATTTTATTATATTTGGATGCAATCATAAGCTAACTAAAAATTTGACTAAGCCAAACCTATAAATTAATAATATAACTACGATGAGGAAATATTTCGTTCCCATGAGGATTAAAAGTATTAATAATTACTATCTTTCTATTATTTAACTGATAAATTGGGGGTGATTGATTGAAAACTAAAATTAACTAAATTAATTTACCACTAACACAACAAAGAACAAATCAGGAAGAAAAACGATTAACAACCAAGAAGCGAAACCATACTTAGGAAATAATTCACCTAGATTTCATCTGTCATTATCAATCTGAATTAAACAATTTCTTCACTTGATATCTTGATCTGTAAAAATCCCTAAATTATGCTAATACATCTCTTCAAGCATAAAAACAACTGACTCTAAGTTGATAAATTGAAATTTTTTTCTAATTAAAATCCCTGTTGTCGCATTAACTCAATCTATGAATCCCCTTATTAAATTTGACTTTAATTCGGTAGATTTATGTCATCCTATTTCTAAGATTGCATGCAACTCCAATCAATTATGCTAGATCTAATCTTAAACAAGATTTATTCCTCATCTAATTTAATCACATCAAACATGGATTAATATCTCGGAAATATTAAATCAAGGATTAAGCACACATAATTAAAGACAAGATCTAAGTATTTATTGCATAAAATAGAAATCAAAAGACAAAATTCATCATAGGGTTCATCTTCCTTAAGTATTTAGAAAGTTAGTTCATGTTAGCAAATGAAAACATCCAAAAGAGAGTAAATCCATAAGAAACTCATAATAAACTTCAAAGAAATCAAGAGAAGATCTTCAATCTTGATGAAAATCTGCTTCAGAGTCTGCTTCAGTGGTATTTTTCTAGTTGTTTTATTAAGTATTCTATGACGGCTTACTCTCATCTTCTCATATTTAGTATATATAAGTCTTAGAATGCTTGAAAAACCTAAAAATTGTGTTTTTCCGCATGTTTGCAGTGCAATTTGTGACTTTCACATGGTTTGGCACATGGTTGTGTGGCAGCTTGTGTGGCTCACACAACCGTGTGCCCAGCCCATGTGGCTCCTAAAAATTGCTTCTAATTTCTCTTATTTTTCGCTCCTTTTGCTCCCAAATGCTCTCCTAAGTATAGAAAAAAATTTTAAAGGATTAGAAGCATAAAATTCACCATTTTAAATTGAATAATCATCCAAAAACGCATTAAGAATGAGACTAAAACATGTTACTTTTGACATTTATCATATTTTTACCACTAATTTGAGATATTATTATTCTGCCAAAAAGTAGTGAGAATTTATTTTCTAAGTATAAATTATATTTTATAGAAATAACAATTCCATCAAATTCTATTGAGAGGAAATTAATTTCCTACTAAAGTAATAAATTATTTCTAGTTCTGTGTTTGATTCATGATTGTTCAAACCCACACTCGAAGCAATTAGTGGTACAAGAATAGTGGAGAAGCTCGTCCAATGACCTTTGTCTTAAGTGTGTGTTACCCTAATTAGATATCCTTTAATCTTTTTGGGATACATTTGTTTACTTAATATGATCCTATTTTATCATATGGTTACCGTTACATCTTCATTCATGAAAAGTCAATTACTATCAAATAGTAATTAAATCATTTATCATTGAGACAAATGACTCATGGCCACATTATATTTTATCTATCATGCAATGTTGATGAGAGGATATTATTTACCCTTTATTGGGCTTTAAGTTCCATTAATATGGAATGATACTACATCAAGTAGAAGTTGTATATCCAACACACAAACTTTTAGTTCCTTATCTATTCCAACTCAAGCTTTCACTTATATGAAATCATTAAGAGTCATGCATACATATTCAATCATTGGTTCACGATTAAGGTATGCCACACTATGAACGTCACAAGTGAATAAATCCATAAATGGATCTAGGATCTATTCTACTTGGTTGTTGTTCGATTAGTTGTCAGTCTAGTCAGTCATATCTATATTTTTGTCTTTTGGGAGTCAACAGCTTCAATACCCAAGAGAAGATATCTCCCCAATTGGATTTGATAGACAACATATTAGACTTTCAATCGGTTTGCTCAATTCCAATTAGACTAAGGACGTGTTAAGATTATCTACTAACATAAGTTGTCTCTTCGAATTACAATCTGACCACGTAATACCACTTAATATTAGTTAAACATTAGATGATTAGTGAGTCAATATTTTCTTTTATGATTTTTTTAATAATTTTTGTGATTGGTCTATAAATTTATTTTAATAGTCAACATGGTCAATGATGAAACCGTTAATGGAGGGGCTTAACGAATTTTTTTTGTTAATAGCAGGGGCTATATTGGGTATGAATTTAATACAAGGGCTTATGACCACATGCATGCATGAACAAAAAAACTAGCAATTTAAAAACGCAATTTTAACTGCAATCGTACAATGTTGAGTTATAATATTTATAGTGTTACAATGGAACACAAAGTGTTCCAATGATTTAACCCAAGGAATTATCAAATTGGTAAATGTGTTTCTCAAGTTAATTACAAGCTAAACAATTACTAATCTAATCAAGTTGGAAATTAAAATATATCGAGACTAATTCTAAATTATCAATTATACTACTTAAACTAAGCTTTCTTCCTATTGCCTTCTGATGGTACTAAAAAGAACATATGTTTTCTCCCCATTTATTGGATAATTTGTTCCCATTTAGTTGTCCTTAGTACATTTTTAGCATTTTTTAGTTTAGTACATTGCATTTTCTAACTTAGTGGACCTTGGCCTAGTTTTCCTTAATTTTGCCATATTTTACTACTCATGTCGCCGCATGAGCACTTCTAGATTGCACCCAAAACTGTTACCGCAAGAATATTTTCGAAATGCTCCCAATATTGTTGTTGCATAAATATTCTTCAAATTACATCCAAAACTATCACTGCATAAGTATTCTTCAATTGCACCCAAGAATCTCGCTACATGAATATGTCCAAGATTGTCGCTGCATGAACGTGTCCAGAATTATGCCCAGAATTGTCCCCGCATTTGACAACTGTTTGATAAGAACAGAAATGTGTGAGCTATCCAATCTGATATAACCAACTTGTACAGCTTAATTTTGCAGAAGAGACACCTATACAATTTGAGGCTAAATATAAGCACGTACAAAGCATGAAGAGAGAGTGTCTCTCTTCCTTAGTCTCCCATTTTGCAATATTATCTTCTTCAACCTAGCTTTTGACCTTTTTGGCTATGGAGGCTTGAGACCCCTTGGGTGAATCAACGTGAAGGCGATGCAAACCAGCTCATGACGAGGAGTTCTTAAGTGTGACACAAGAGGAGAGTAAGAGAGCAAGTCGAGTAGCCTAGACATAGTATTCTCCATTTGTTCTTTTATATTTCTTTCTTAAATGATGGTAATTCATATTACTTCAAGATTGTATGGAAGTACACTTGATATTTAGACTAGTTGATAATTTATCCAAGCTTGCCTTTACTGTTTAATCTTTGGGTTTGAATGATTTTAGCACGGAAGTGTTATTGCAGTCACAGTCACTGCATACTAAAGTCATACTAAAGTCATAGATCTAATAGAAAAGCCAAGTTTGGTAAGGTGTTCATTATGCTTAATTGCGCCGACAAATTACCAGTTATTCTTAACCTTGTCAGTCACACTTAGTTTTCTGCTGACTATTCACGTTGTGGATCTCATTTTACCTTTATTACATTTTATCTTTATTTTCACATTATTGCTCCGACAACTATTCTCACAATTTATTACATTTTACTTATTCAATGCGCCGACAATTTTAGACAACAGACACCCATCCTCGTGGGATTGATATCCGACAGATTCACTTCTGTCTACTATACTTGCATCGATAGTGTACACTTGCACATTGCTGTGACGTTCATTGCGTAATCAAGTTTTGGCGTCGTTGCCGGGGATGGCGTTTGTTTAATGTCTATTTTTGTCTTTGCATTTATTCTTTATTATCTAAATTTTATTTTTCACTAACTTGTTTCCTTTTTGTTGATTACTTTAACATTTATTTTTAGCGAAATATGGCTAGGAACGAGGTGTTTAATGATCGAGATAGACCAATACGAGAATATTTAATTCCTACATTGGATGATCTATATCCTAGAACCTCAAGATTTTGATTAGAGCTCGATGCCATAACAACCCAGGTATCTTCATTGACTAATATGCAGAATGCTACAGCAGTTGCAGAATGGAAATTTGCAGTGACAACTTGCGATTACTAGGGACGCAACCATGAGTTTGAACAATGCTCATCAAATCCAGCAAATGTGTACCACATGGGGAATTTCTATCAAAATGAAAAGCCATATTCCAAAACCTACATGCCAAAGTGGGAGCAACATCCAAATTTTTGTTGGAACAATCAAGACCCTGGAAGTATAAACAACAATGTTAGATCCGAGTGGACACTGCCCAATTATGGTGGACTATGCAAATGATAAAAATCATGGTCGATTGATTAGTTGATTTCTAACTAAGCCAAAAACCTATCTCAATTAGATCGCTTACAATACCTCACTAGGAATCTTCTTTCAGTCTCATACTAATTTAGAATTACTAACTAAGTTCTCCTCTTGGTCACACTTAGACAAGTAGTTCTCTTTTTGGTCTCACTACTTGATACAATTATATCGAACTATCAAGGATAAACTCTCCTCTCGATCTCGTTTATTTAGATTTTCCACTAGAGACGTCAATTCTAGCATATTAAGAAATTTGATAAAATAGAATAACCAATTAATAAACATAAACTTAATCTAACAAATAACTAATCAATCAACAAATAACCAATTTAGCACATAATCAAACTTTAATCTCAAACAAGCATTTTATCAAACATATTGTAGACATAAAATAAAAGTAAAGAGATTAAGAAAATGCTCATTTAATTGATGGAATTTTGATTAAGTGCAATAGTTTGATTGTTTTTCCTTTGCAACGTCATCAACAAAACGAGAAAAAAAAAACAAAACTCTATTCTAAAAGAGAATAAAAGAAAATCCTATTCTAAAAATAAGAAAAGAAGAAAAGGAAAGAGAAAAAAAAGTCTAATGGCTAATTGTCTAACCTAATTTTTTCCCTCTAAATAAAGTTATATTTGTAATATTTTCTAATTTAACCTTCAAAAGTCAAATATTCCCTCACTTAAAATCTGACTTAAGCTTTAATAGATTGAAAAATGCTTTGTACAGATTTTCCCCGTTAGAGGCCAGTATCACGACACCCATCCCTTGGTGACGCAATATCGTTGCTAGCCTACTCCATTGTGCTCATTGAGTCCTTTAGTGTTGCAAAAATGGCTTTTGGTGTCGTGACATTGTCCTCTAGCAACTCAACTTCTTTATTTCTAGGGATAGTGGCCAATTTTGTGACCATGGAGACTAGTGTCACGACAACAACCCCTTATTGTTGCGACACTGGAGGCAGCCCACTTGATCGTGCAATTTTGTTGAAGTCCAACTCCTTCGTTGATGGAAAAAAACATTAGTGCCACGACATCAACACCTTGGCTCCAATTTAGGGTCCTTTCCTTATTTTCACATCAACCAAGTGTCGAAAACAAGCCTAACTCAAAGATTAAGTTCCTAATAGAATAAACTTGTCATTTTATTTCAAAAAGTGTAAAAATGTAATAAAAACTAAAATTAAGGATGAAATTTAATAATTAAAGAAAAATGATAAAAACATTATAAAATACTTAAGAATAAGCTTTTTAAGTGTCGAAAAGACGTTAACTTGACGTATATAAATACAACATATCAAACTCCCCCACAGTTAATGTCACACCCGATTTTCACTAAGTCTCAAATTCAGAGGAGAGTTGGGAGTCAATTGAATAAAATGGTAAGTTGGCGGGCTCTACTGGAAAAATTGGGAAATTTTGTGGCTAGTTGATAATTAGTTAAGTTTCAATTCTAGTTCAATTTGGTTGGAACCAGTTGGTCCTTTGGTGGAAGATAAAATGATTGCTAATAGATGGCTTATTTGGGGCTTTGGTGGTCGTGCGTGAAGGGTTATATATGTGGGAAGCCTTAACCTGCTGGGGGAAAATTCTTTTCAACTCTGATTACAATTTTGCTTTTCATTTGTATTGTCTTCTTCGGTTGCTCCGAAAAAGACGGCGATAAGGAGAGCACTCGATCGTGAGATTTGAATTTTGGAAGCAGAGAATCTGAGGAATTAGTAAGCCTTCCTACCTTCTTATATTCGTGAAATGAGGAAAAGAAAAGTAAGATTTTTGAAATCTTTAATAAGCTCTTGCATGAAACTAGGTTCTGGGTTTCTAAGTTAATTTCCCCTGGTTTATTTGGTGAATGGGTTGTCATGCTTAACTGCTAGGACAGGGAGGCTATGGCATTGGACGAGCTAAGCTGGTGAAGATGAAGGATTTAAAGTGAGTTTTTGTACTCTACTTTTGGCTGATTGATGGATGAGTGTTACTTGTGTGATTTGTGTCTACATATGCTTTGAACTTTGTTTGAAACTTATGGTAGTGCATGATTTTGTTGAATGAGCATGACATGCGTGTTTAAGGTTGTATAATTCATGAAAGTCTACAAGTATATTCTATATGATAGAATTGTGTATTGATGTATCAAGGTGTGGCGTACTCTTTTTTGTGATAACATTTGGAATGTTAAGCTTAAAATGCATGTTTTTAATATACAGAGTACAAAGAGGGTTACCTTGATCGGGTAGTTGAAGATAAGTAAATTGGCAAAATGGAGGAATGGACGGGTTGAAAAGGGGGTATAAAGGAGTTTGGCAACATCGTGGACGATATTCGACTGATCATTCGAGGCGACATTGTGATTGTAACCCCTTAGATTGGGCCTAGACATTATGATCCAATCCAAGCGATTACATAGGCCATAAAAATGGTGAAAACTTTGAGTTAAAATAAAGAGTTTAATCTTTGAAAACGCTTTTTAATATTTCCTTTTTATATGTTGTTTGTAAAACATTATTTCGAAAGAAACTTATTATTTGTAAATCATTGTCATGATTGTCAAAATTCATATTCAATAAATTGAATTTGCGAAAAGCGTGTTTTTTTAAGAAAGCCATCAAAAGTTTAATCTATATAAAAGATTCATGCAAAATCATTCAATGTCAATAGTTTTGAAAACTAAATACCCCATGCCATAGTTAAATAAATTACCACACCATAAAATCCAAAATATAATTATAAAGTCCATAAAAGACCCAAATTAACTTAAAAATCCATAACCATGAAACTATTATTCCAAGAGCCCCTCTGATGACCGAATTCGAGTCCTAGTTACGATGATTACCTAAGACACACGAGTAATATGAGTGAGTTTTAAAAGGTTCAGGGTGAGATCAATACAAACATATATATATATATAAATACATACATACGAATTAACATACATTTTAACTCATCAAATAACACATCTAGATTATCACCTTTACGATTTTCACAGAAATCACATATCATCGAATTTTAAATATATATATATATATATGAACAAACTGAGACATACTTATGTAACAATGCATAATTTTAAGAATTTTCTACCCATCTCCACTGCACACCAATAATGAGTTCCCAAGAACTCATACATCCAAAAACACACCATTTGTGGACAAGCCACCACATAAATGCTGATAAATGACCACATAACACATCGTGGACAAGCCACCACATAATTACCGATAACGGCCACATAATCGCATTGTGGATAACCCACCACATATTTGCCAATAATTGCCACATAATCGCAATTAAACTACCACATAGCTTACTCCTTTCACAAACCCACCCCATGCATGTGATATGACCATTTTAACACTTATAATTCAATTTTCGCATATTTCACATAATCATGCTCATAACTCATATTTCTCAATTTTACATATATGCATGTAAACATGCTCACATTTTTAAATATCATATAGATTACACTTTGCATTCACTTTAGCATGCTTTAATATATATATTTATATTAAATCATGGATCTTATCACACATATACATATATCACATATTTAGATCACCACATATCAATTTAACCATGAATCACATAACATAGAGTTGAGATCACATTACATACACCACACATCACGAATCATAGATTTTCACATCACTTAATGGTTTAGGACACTTACTTGGATTCCTCTTAGTTGAGTTTTTCAACTCCACTCGAGTACTTAGTGTATTGTCGATTTAATTAATTTAATAGCACTTTAATAAAAATAAAATAATTACATATTATTCTCAAATCAAGAGTTAGATCCCACACCTTAATCCATAGATTCGATGGCCACAATCCTACTAGAAGAGGTTTTTCTTGGATTTAAACCGGTAGATGAATCCTTCATTCAACACTTGGATTCGATGTACTCGTTAATTCACTAAGGATTTCTTACGTTGGCGCCATTTGGTCACTTGATTCAATACGAGATGATCGAAGGATTGAGAATGGAATGAGATTGATGATTTAAGTGATCGGAGACGACAAAGGTGGTGGTGGTCTAACGACGACAACAGCGACGACAGCTCAGTGATGACTCGACAGTAGTCTGACTATGGTGGAGCGACGGTTAGATGGTGGTGAGAAAAATATAAAAGGGAGGAGGGTTCGATCACCAAAATTGAAAGAAAAGACAAAAGAAGAGGAAGAAAGGTGAACGACAATGGTGGTCCACGGTGGTTCATGGCGACGACGACGACAGTGAAGGGTGGTGATCAAAAGAAAAGAGGAAGAAAGGAAAGTCTTAAGCGGTGGCATGGAGGTGGTGAAGCTAAGTGGTGGTAGGATTTAAGGGGGTGGCTGATGGTGGTTGGTTTATAAAAAAAATATATGGAAATGAAAAAGAGAGGAGAAAAAAAAAAAGAGAGGAAAATGGGATGGGTGGACGAAAATAAGGTTTTACGGGTGGTCAACACTTGGATTTTGGCAAGAAAGGGGTGAAAGAAAGGAAAGGGAACAAAGGAGCAAAAAGGGGGATGTGTCTCACCACTTATGGCAAGTTTGACTTGCTAAAGGAGGAAGGGAATCAAACCAATTGGGAAACAATTGGTGTGGACTGAAAGGCTGAAATCCACATGTTAAATATGTGCAAAAATTTAATTAAAAGTACAAGAACAAGGGGTTTCAAACTAGAGACATCTTAAATAACTTAGGAGCTCGCTATCACTAGATTACACTCTTCCTTGTTTTCATTCTTGTGCATAAATTAATAAAATATGGGATATGACAGTGACGATGGTATTCCATTGGTCTTTCAGGATGACCCGTGACGACAATATATAGGTCCTTTAGGGCAACATCGTGTAAACAATATATAAGTCCTTCGAGGCGACACTGTGAAAACAATTTACAAGTCTTACGGAGTGATACCTCGAGAGGGGTTTAATGATTCTTCGAAGTCAAAAGCCCATGGGTAGCCATGGCATGATCTAGTTACAAACAAGTACATCTCATGGAAAAAATGGAGTCCACTAGTATGGCGAATAGGATGCTTATTAAGGCATAAAAAGAGAGGTTATTGTATGATTCGCGTGGTGAGTAGTTGACAAGACGATCATGGTGCGAATGAAAACGCGGGTAAGCATGTTAAATTAAGGAATCTACCAAAATGCAAAGATAGGGGATCCGGTAGAAACGTTTAAATGCGGCATGTGTGGAAGGAAGCGATTTTTCCTTCAAGGTATATGTAATAAGTATCCATCATTTCGAGTTTGCCACAGTTGATGTAGAATCATCACTGGCTTAATGCTTATGGAAGAGTTCATCAGATTTGAAATCCTAAGTGATGTTAATAAAAAGGTTGCCAAGAAAGAGGGTAGTCCACCAAGGATTATCTTGGGTGGAAAGTCCATTAGGAAATAACGATAGAAGTCGAAGTCCGTCAAGACTATATAACGCGGAGAAATCCACTTGGGACTTTCAAATGTGAAACCGCCAAGGGAAACCTAAGAAAGAGGAAATCTGCTTAGAACTATCTCTTTTTGGGAGTATCTTAGTAGAATGGACTGAAGTGGAAATGTCCCACAACATCAATTTCTTGATAACAAGACCACCATGAATGGGATGATTATGTATCAGCCAAACCTCAAATTCAGGACAGTAAATGAGATCATCATTAAATGGATTCTCTCTAGAAGAAGGGTCCAAGAACAAGCTAAGTCATAAGAAGAAAATTTTAAAGGTATTACAATAAGTCTATATTAAGTTCGGTATGGGACAAAGGGATTTGAATAAGAATTCACACTTGTAGCAAGATATTTGATAGTCCACCAAAAGCAGTCATCAAGCTGCATATTTGCGTACACGGTACCTTTGTTGAGTCAAGCTAGAAATGTTATAACACCCAATTTTGGCGAGTCCTATGTTTTGGCGTGTAATCTGGAAGTAGTCTGTATGGAGCACTTCTATCCGCCCAATTATTTTTTTTGACATATAGATTGGGCGCATATTAGACGTTGGGATATTACGTAAGGATTGATTCCAGAATATGTTGAGTTGTAAAGAAGAAGAGTTTGGTAAGAGTATTAAGGATATTTTAGGTTGGGTTATCGCCAAAGGTATTATACGCCAAGTTTGTTGTGTTTTTGTGCTAGTTACATTGTAAACATTATGGTTGGAAATCAATCGTATAAATGAACTAGGTATATAGATATAAATTATTGGATGATCGTTTATGTTCTTTTTAAAGATTGTAGGCCATTCATTGAGCAATTCTAAAACAATGTGATACTTGTCAAGTTCCATAATGAGGACTTAGGTTTTGTGTGTGTGTGTATATATATATATATTATATAGGTTTGAAAAATGAGAGTCTTCATCTTCCTTCTTCTAAAGTGCTATACTACCTGATTCTCTAAGGAATCAAAAGCATTTCTTTCTTCTTTAAGCTGAAAGATGAAATTCTAAATTTTGTCAATAGTTACTCCATGTCAGTGTAAGTAATATGGCTCTGCATGCTAATTCATTGAAGATTAAGTCTTTATGGGTTCATGAATAGTAAGATGAAGAAATAAGGCTTTGCATGAGGGTTATCTATGCTTGAGATGATGGTAAATAGTATACGAATGAGTTTTAACGGTGTTCTTATGTCTTGTAAGTAGTGGTTGCTGCAGTTTCATGATGAATGTTTGAATCTGGAGTTCAAGCTATTGTACATAAGTGTCAGGTGTGTCAGGTATCTGTAGAAAATAGATCGAACTATGAAGTCGATAATATGAAAGTATAGAACGAATATGTTATGTATCCGAGTGTACAAAAGATTACTAAAGAATATCTATGAGTGAATGAATGTTTGCTAAGAATAGTATGTTTATTTGGTATAGAATCTGGTAAGTACAAGTATGTAATAAACGGTGTATGAGTACTATGGTGTTGAAGTACGATTTTATATGTATATTTGGAGTGTATGCTATGAAATGTGTGTTCGTTTAAGTGTATGTTGGTGAATTAAAATGTTAAACTTAGTTTGTGTCAATGCATTAAGAGTTTGTAAAGTAAGTCTGTGTCTGGTCACCGCAATGGTTTTCTGATGGTGTCCATCGAGACATACAACACAAACTCTGAATGGAAACTCTAAAAGGAAAATCAATGGCCATGGCACTCTTTTAACAAAACTAAAGGATGGTGATTACCTAAGGGGTTTTCTGTGTGTCCCTGAGTGATGATGGGAAAATCTCACGTAATGTGAGTCTAGGAAAATTCATATCGCAAACACGACAGCTATGAACTCCCTTTGTAACGAACTCTGAAAGGAATGCCTTAGTGGTGTAATATGGAAAGGAATGCCTTAGTGGCATATTCTGAAAGAATGAGCTTTGTGAAGTATTTTAGATTGGAATGTCTTATGGTATGTTCTATATGAAGCTCTGAGGCATGGTCTATTTGATTCCTTAAATATTCAGTAAAATTAGTATGAAATAAGTTATTGTATCTATCAGTTACATGGTAAGCACTATATAAGGCTAAGAATCAACAGACGATAATGAATCGAAGAGATGTAGAGAAGAAATGGATTGGCATTGAGATTTATTTTGAATAAAGGTTCAAATATGAATGTTCAAAGAAATTGTCCACTAACTATGTATTTGTTGTTATGAAGTATGATCGTATGACGATTTTGGGTTAAGAATACGCGAGAAATGATATTTTGGTTTCATTAATTTTTAAAAGGAAATTGACTTAAATATATGAAATATATGGTTGATGGATATAAGTGAAGAATCGAAGTCTTCAATGAGATTTATAAATGAATTCAGAATTAGACATGGTAACTAGAATGTATGAAAAGAACAAAATCTAAGAAAGTATTCACCAAAAACAAATTAAATGTTTAAGAACAACAAAATTGTCATTATGAATTCAGTTACTTTGTGCAAGTATCACTAAGGTAAATGGTGTTATCTCTCACTAAGTTCTTCTGAGCTTATCTATGTGTGTTATATTTTAGGTGTGTCTTTGTGAGTTTGCATTAGGAGAGATGATGCCAGGATTACGCCAATGGATTGTATCGGGTTATTATGCATACAGAGCAAGCTTGATGGTGTATTTAAAAGTTTGTAGTATTACATAGAAACTCATACTTAGGTTAATTGTGCTAAGTTCTGTTTTTGGGATAATTGTTGTAATTAAATATCTCTATTTACCTTTGTATGTTTATCATTGATGCTTAGGTGTTCAGTTGAATTTGTAAATATTAGTGAATTTGTAATAATCAATTTTAAATTTATGTTTGTATTTGTGTAGTAACACTTGAAATCCATATCCAACAAATCGGATCGGGTTGAGGGTGTTACAAAGGTAATATGGAAGCTTAAGATGGAGCTAGCCATGGTTAAGACCCAGAGAAGGGTTTCTTGAAAGAGAACACCTATGACTAAGTTGACCGATTTATCCGTTGACGATTAATATAGAGAAAGCCTGGGTGCTGACAAAACCATTCCTATTGAGGAATCACCTAAAGCACACAAGGAGTTTTAATTTTGTGCATGAAATCTTACTTTCCCAAAATTTAAGAGTTTTCTATAAATATTGAGGTATAGGATCTCACTAAGTTCTTCTAAACTTATAAACCTACTGCCATGTATACAGGGAAGATGAATGACCCGGGATCTTTATGGAGGGACCAAGCCAGACACTGCCAGAATTGCGTGAAGGGCGTGGTAATTGTATCAAGTATATAGAGAGGCACCCCTAGAGGCCATGCCTCAAGAATGAATTTAGTGTATCTGTACTAAAATCTTAAATTATAAATTGTAAGTAATCATTATGCTTAATAAAGAAGAAAGATTGTAAGAACTTAATGCTAATATGATAAGGAATGTAATATGAGTTCAAATTTCGGAATCTAATGTTGATCCTAGAATTGAGTAAGATTGAAAAACAATAATGTTTGTATAAATTGGTATTTCCTAAGTTTGTAAATAAATCAAGTTAGATATTTTGTTAAGTTTTTTGGGTTGATTGTGACACTTATTACCGGACCGAGTGTTCCGGTCTAGTATAAGGTGTTACAGTTAAGTTTTTGCTTGTCCTCAAGCAAACATAGAAAACACTCAAAGGTGTCCCTTGAAATATGTTGAACAATAAGAAGCATGGCACCAAATATTGAATTTGCACAAAACCTATCTCACATGCAACTTAAGATTGATGTTTAGTTAACTTAAGCACTCCTAAAGCAAATCTACCTAGTCCAATTAGTTAAATAACTAACAAACCTAGAGGCAATTCAAAAGGATAAATATCAATTATTTTATCTATCAACATAAACTATATAGATACACAGTAGACAAAAAATGTGAATCAAAAGTATTCTTTAAGCTAACTTTAAACAACCCAAGAAAATCATGTAAAAGAAATGTTTAGGGCAAATAGGTTTTTTAGGCTTGTAATATTTGGAGGCTTAGGACTATTTGACTTTTAAATGAAAAGATAACTCAAAACGGTTTGAAACACTAGAAAGAGTAAGGCACATGATATTGTCCCCTATTCATCCCAAAATAGTCATTAAGCTCACCACCTTATTTCTCTTTCTTTCACCTTCTTTATCTCTAAAAAAAATGTAATATATTGTTCAATATTGGTGCATACAAAAAGCTAGCAAGTACTTGTGCATTTCAAAATGAAAGATTTCTTTTAAGCTCAACAATTACTTTTGTTTGAGTGCTTTCTAGAGGTGTCATAGGTTGGGTTTGGTCCGAAAAATAAGCCTAAAATTTTGCTCAAGCTCATCTCGAATAAAATGCTAAAATCCGTATCCAGTCCAACCCACCCATATTAAATTTTTTATGTTATTTTTTGTATATTTTAAAAAATATAATAAAAAAAAAATACTGAAAATATTAAAATAAATATTTTTCAACAAATTAAAAATAAATTAAAAAATATGTATACTTAAATAACAATGTGTTATTTAAGAATGAAAAAATATGTTATTTGTACAAATAACACTTTTATTTAAGTTACAATTATGTATTATATTAATCCTATCTTAATAACAATGTTATAATAACATGTAAGGGTGTCCAAACAATTAACCGAACCGAATTTGCATTAACCAAATTAACCAAACATTTTATTCCTTTAACTGTTAATCGAATCGAAATTTAAAAAAAAAAAATCAATCCGAAATATTTTATTTAATTTAATTGGTTAATCGAAATTTATATGATTTTTTTGTTAAAACAAGAATAAAAAATATAAAAAAATTTGATAATGTTCATTTGACCGAATTAAAACTACATATAATTTGTATTATTAATTATTAAGTTTGGTTTCAATTAATTACCCGATTTCGAACCGAATTAACCGATAATTGAACTTCCAAAAAATCATTAACCAATCTCCGATCAAATTACATCGATTAATCGATTAATTAACCAAAATAGATCGATCGATTAATTTAATTTTAACCGAAATTTGATCACCTCTAATAACATGCTATATTAACGTTTTGTGTAACAAATACAAATAATATTTTTTGTTATTTAACCTTGTGCAATTCTTAATAACATTGTTATTTGTTTAATAACATGTTATAATAGCAGTGTTATAATCACAATGTTATAATATATTAATCCTATTTGTATCGGGTTTAATATGTTAGTAACACTAAGAAAAATAAAAAAATATATATGTACAGTTAAATAACGATGTTATTGTAACACTAAAATATATGCAAGTTAATAAGTAAATGTCTCTAAAATAGTAACAAAATTAATAATAAAACAAGATTTATAGATTATTCAAATAATAACAACAAAATAGTAGAACATAATAGTGAAATTGTAACAAAATAGTAAGAAAATAACAACATAACAGTAAAAAAAAACAAGAAAACAATAATTTTTTATTTGCAAATTTGGGTCAAGCCAAACTCAGGTCAAAAAAACCTTACTCGAGGCTCGACTTGTTTTCTAAATAAACCTTAATTTTTTACCCAAGCCCATTTTTTGAATCTATATTTTTACTCAAACCCTTCAACTTTTCGAGTTGGGACGGATAGCTCAACTCGTAGACAGATCTAATGCTTTTTAAAAAAAATTCACTCTTTCACTCACCATGCTTTTAACACTAACCATGTTTTTATTCCACACACTTTGCTTTTAACCCTCGCAATGTTTTTATTCACTCAATTTTTTTTCGTTTTAGTACATTTAGCAAGAGTCTATACACCATATCAAGCAATTTCTTCTCTTTTCCCACAAAACCAATTTGAAACCACCAAAATATCCCTACCAAACCCTCAACATCCATTTCATAGTACATTTTAATATCACAAACAGAGAGTGATTAAGTTTTTAACTCAGTTTAAACTTTAAGGTTTCAACATTCAGATTCATCAAGAAAAATAGAGGTAAGCTCAAATATAGTGAACTAGGAATACGTAACTTAAAGGTAAGTCATTTTAGACTATGAGTTAAACAAACAATGCCTTAAATCATCTCTAAATATTTTACACAACACAATCTCTTTCATGCTCAAAACTTTTCCCAAATGAACTAACTATTCTACTTTTAGAGAACTAAATTATCTAACATCAATTGAAATTTACATGCTCAAATGTCAACCATACACAATCCAATATCAACAATCAATAATCTCAACGCTAACATAATAAAAGCATTATGAAATATCAATAAAAAACAAAGGTAATTTTTTAAATTTTGGGAAAATTGAAAATTTAAAAAAAAAATAGAAAATAAGCAAACGTAACAAGAAAGACACAAGACTATGTATTCTCCCCCACCACACTTTCCCAACTAAAAATAAAGTTTAAGGAGACCATTAAAGCTCCACATGTAGTGTGACTATAGTAGAGGGACCTACACATGAAACACAAAACACACAAACAAAATATGCAGTAAAAAAATAAAATAAGAATTAACGAAAAGATAACTTATCAACTTTCGGGTAATTCGTATCATCTTCATAGAAGAATTTCCAAGAGATCCTTAACACATTGACTCGATGTTTGTTCTTTATTCTTGAGATCAAGACCTTCCTTGTTGATTGAGCATATCAAGCTCGTCATATCTCCGACCGCCTAGACAACCACATCACAAGCCACTTCTCTCCAAACCTAGCCAACTCCATAATGTGTTCTAGGATACTATAGTCTCAGGCAATACGAACTTAATATCATAAAATTTAGTATCCCCTTGGACTGAACTTCATGCATTGGAATAAAAAAGATTGTGAAGTCCTTTGGTTGGCTTCTCCACCACAAACGCCGAAAAGTGAGTTGGCTCCTCTACACTCTCACTTAGCACCAAGTTTAGCTCATCAACAATGTCTACCTCTAGACCTACTTCTACTCCTAAATCAATGGGAACGGGGACACTTTCTTCAACACTCACAAACTAATGTTGGTCTCCCACTCCAAACTCTTGTTGGATATCTATTCTCAACCCACCATGTTAAACAATGGTAGAATAGTTCTCCTTCTCGAGTTCAAGAACATCATGCTCAACCTCTTCCATTAGAGTGTTCATTGTGACTCGGCGTTGAATGAAATCCAATAATTGCTTCATCGTATTGGATGTCGAGGACATGTAGCTTGGAATGAAAACAAGTTGTCCTCCAATACACCAATCCGTGTAACAAGGGACGGGTCTTCGATATAGTCGTCACTCTCTATATTACTTTTCGGATGGTAATATGGAGAGAATCTCCGTTAGTCAAACTCAACCTTTTTCATATCCATATTGGTCTCCATACCACCGATAACTATTATTATACATGATTAAGTTAGATTTTCAACAAGGCAAATAAAAAAAGAACAAAAAAAAAAGAAAAGAATAACTATACAACAAAATTATAACACTATCCAATTTGTTTATCTTTTAACTAATATTGTTTTTCTAGAAACAATTTAATAACAAATTTACACCGCTGCAATCCTCGACAAAGACACCAACGATTTTATAGCATGCACTCGTGCATATAAAACAAATAATTTAGAAGCGCGGCTTTAATTGCAAGCGTACAATGTCGAATTGTGATGTTTATAGTATTACAATGGAAAACAGAATATTTCAAAGATCGAACCCAAAAGATTGTCAAATTGGTAAATGTATTTATCAAGTTAATTACAATCTAAGAAATTACTAATTTAATTAAGTTATAAATTATTAGTGCAAACCAGATATATAATGAGTCTAATTCTAAATTATCAATTAAACTATTTAAACTAAGATCTCTTCCTATTGTATTCGACTATTCAAATGATAAAAACAATGGTTGATTGATTAGTCTATTACTAACTAAACCAATAACCAATCTCGATTAGATCGCTTATCACTCCTCACTAGAATCTCCTCCCGATCTCATCCTAATTTGGAATTATCAACTAAGTTATTCTCTCAGTCTCACTTAGACAAGTAATTTTTCGCTCGATCTCACTACTCGGTACAATTATATCGAACTAGTAAGGATAAACTCTTCTCTCGGTCTTGTTTATCTAAATTTTCCACTAGAGGCATGAATTTTAGCATATTAAACAATTTGATATAGTATAACAACCAATTAATTAAGGATAAACATCAACTTAATCTAATAAATAACTAATCAATTAACCAACAATCAATTTCACATAATCAAACTTTAATTTCAAACAAGTATTTTATCAAACAAATGGTAGGCATACAAAAGTAAAGAGTTGAAGAAAAAGAACTCATTTAATTGATGAAATCCCGATGAAGTGCACCAGTTTGATCTTCCATCCTTTGCAACATCTTCAACAAACGAGAAAAAATAAAAATAAAAAATAAAAATCCATTCTAAAAAATTAAAAGAAAATCATATTCTAAAGATAAGGAAAGAAGAAAAAGAAAGAGAAAAAAAATGTCTAATAGCTAATTGTCTAACCTAATTTTCTTTTCCCCTAAAAGGACCTATAAAGTTATATTTATAGTCTTTTCCAATTTAACCTACAAAAGACGAATATGTCATCAGATAAAATTTAATTTAAGCTTTGATGGACTGAAAAATGCCCTTTAGAGGTTTTTCTCATTAGAGGCAACTGTCGTGACATCGTCGACAACCTACTCTATTGGCTCATTAGGTCCTTCAATGTCACGGCAATGGCTTTTGGTATCGTGATATTGTTCTCAAGTAGCTCAACTCCATTATTTCTAGGGACTATGGTTGGTATTGCGACATCACCAAGCTCGTGTTGTGACCATGGAGGTTGGTGTTGTGACATCAACCCTTGGTGTCGCAACACTAGAGACAACCTATTGATTATACAATTTTCTTTGAAATCCAACTCCTTAATCGATGGAAAAAGAAATGGTTTTGCGATGTTGCAACATTGGCTTCAGTTTAGGCTCTTTCCCTCATTTACCCATCAAGTAAGTGTTTAAAATAAATTTAATTCAAAGATTAAGTTCATAATAGCATAAACTTGTCATTTTATTCCAAAAAGTTTAAAAATGAAATAAAAACTAAAATTGAACATGAAATTTATTAATTAAAGAAAAATCATAAAAAGCATTATAAAATACTAAAAAAATCTTAATTTGATATATATAAATATAACACAACAACTTAATTGATTTTTTCGTATTTTCTTAAGGATTTTTTTACATATAAGCAAAAAATAAATGATAAGAGCCTAGATGAGAAATTAAGTTGTTATGGACAACATCGTATCTAGAAATAATATATTCTAGTCTGTTATTAGTTTGTTTGTGCGAATGTTGAGAATTTAGTCTTTTGCTTCAATTTGGTCATTTTTAGTCTATTTTTTTTTTTATCAAAACATAATCTTTAAATTATTAGACATCCTAAAATACAATTCTCATTCTAATTTAGTCTTAAATTTCAAAATTTTCTAATTACATCTCTAAATTATTGTAATTATATCAATAAGATCATTTCATTGCTAAAATCATTAATTGGATCGTTAAATGAAACGTGAAATCTTATGTCACATAATTTAAAATGTAAAATTTTAAAGAAAAGTAAAATATTACTACATAACCCTTAAAAACTAAAACTAAAAAGAAACCAAAAAAGAAAGTATAAACAATAAAACTTCTATAAAAATTTTGAAAACCTCATAAGCAAGATTTTTACATCCATTCTCATAATATTCATTTAATTTTTTAAATTTTATATTATTTTATATAAAATTAGACTTCTTATTTAATGGTTAAATTAATAACTTTAATAATGAAATGACATTATTAATATAACCTAATTGTTTAGAGATATGATTAAAATGTTTTAAAATTTGAAAACCAATTTAAAATGAAAGTTATAATTTAAAAATGTTTGGTGAAATTAACTCAATTTATTAAATTATTATGTTACTTTCAAAATTTTATATGACAAATATATTATAACATGTAGTGCCATGTCAACTTATTATTTTCATATAATACTCATAAAAAACATCGTTTTAGTTAATGGGTTTAACTATTAAGATTAAATTTTCAAAATTCAAAATGTATAAAAACTAAACATAATAAAATTCAAAAATAGGAATTAAATCCACAATTTACACATACTAATACTACTGTACTAATAGCAAGATTGGACCTAACAAATTTAACTACTACCATTTAATTCAATAATATCAAAATCCAAAAGGTACAAAAGCTAAAATTGACCAATGAGTACAAAAACTAAATCCACAATTTACATATGGTATAGGGACTAATACCATAATTTGACCTATATTTTAACATAGGTAAAAAAAAAAAAGCAAGTGGAAAAGTAGATATAAGATAACCTCCATTGACAAAAGTTCCCAAGGGACAGAAGTTTGAGAATCTTGAACAAATTTACTTCATTGAAGCTATAAAGATACAAATCCCATCTGACCACTAAGGGAGGCTTTGAAATGCTTATGCAATAACAATACTAATAATCTAAAATAAAACAATTGAGAGAGAAGAAGATGATCCATATGCTAGTATATTGTAGGTCCAACTTAACATTGCTATGCTTCTTCATATAAACTACAAAAGAAAGGAAAGGAGAGAAGCAAATATGGCACACCTACAAAACTCAAACCGACCACACCAGGCCTAATACTAGCAACATATATATATATATATATATTCCACACTCCTCAAAGCTCTGCTAACACAAGAATAAATCCAATGAATGTATTGAGTTTACAGGAAAACTGACCTCACAGAACCTAAACTTGAGAGCCATCTATATATTTCTTTTTCTTTGTTCATTTTTGTTCCTCGTTAGTCCGAAGAGCAAAACAAATTAATAATGAAAAGCCCATCAGAAAAAGCTCACCAGCAAAAACTGTTAACCTAATATTTTCAAGCTGTGCTGAATTGATCTGTATCAGAATTCAGAAGGTATACTTTGGCTAAGAAATTCTGGAGCAGCGTTGGATCATTTTCAGATGATTTATGGTTAAACTCTCAGTATCCTGTTTTGGGGCGCTTCATTCCATTGGAATTAAAAGGAGAAACACTACCACTTGGACCGGGACTCTCCTCTCTGAAATTTGAGTTTAGCATTGCCAGTTCACGTAGTTGCTGCCTCTTAATAAAATCTTGCGACTCATCCTACATACGAGAATATAAAGTTTTGAAATTCGAGGATTAAAATCTTTTTTAGCAAGCAAGTTAATAAAAGGAAAGGAGAATGCAAGGAAAATTATTATGCCAACATTTTTTGACAGAGGAAACAGCTCACACAAGCAGAAGCAGGAAATTATACTAAATAAATAATGGAGTTTCAAAATGGAAGCCTATATCAAAGTAACCTTCAGCTAATATACTTTCCAGAAGAAAATATCAAGATTGCGGTACATACCACAGGTTTGAGTAATTCTTCTATGATTTCCTGCGCCTGTCTAAGCCTCATATCAACAACATTAGCAGGTAAATCAGCCTCAATCAAGATGTGGAGAGGATCATTCAGGTGCTCATATCCAGGCCGGCCTCTCAGCTTCTCTTCCTTTAGATGGAAAAAAAACATGAGAAACTATTCAATTTTAATGTCAAAGGAACATGATGAGGAACAAAGTCATTGCATCTTTGTCAGTTTCAGCTACATCACAATTGAGACAAGTAGCTGAAACTAGTGGCATTAGACCACTACAATAACAGCAATAGTAAAAACTTTGATAGCTTTACCTTGTCCGGGTCCTTTATTGATCCTTTGCCTCTAATGTATACACGGCAGCCAGTAGTAGCTTCTACCCGCTTTAATGAATTGCCTCTAGGGCCTAGAAGTCGACCAACAAAATTGAACTAAAAACAAAGGAAAAGCAGAGTCTTGAAATCAATAAGCATAAAAAAGGTTTGTTCATTCAATTGAAATCTTGGAAAATAATAAAATTTTTAATCCAAAGCACATGCATTTTTCGTATAAGGCTTACTGTTGGATATGTATCAACAGGAATTTCAAGACGCAAAATCCTCTTCACAGTGTATGAACTTGGGCTTGCTGGAGCACCTTGCCAGTCCATTGTCACTCCAGGAGGTCCACTTAGTCTCTGTCGAAATACAAAAATCAACAGTAACACAAAATATCCGAAGGCTCAATTCACTTGACTTTCCAAGAACATGTTCTCGATGCTTTATTAAATAACAGGTACTAAAATTTTACAAAATATATTTAGAATGCTAAGAAGCTGAAATAAGAAATGAACCGAAAAAAAAAAAAGGAAAAAAAGTTGAAAACATCCTAGCAACTAAAAATGAACTGATAGATAGCCATTATATTTAGCGGAAATCTTTGCAGTTCAAGCTGATGCAGGGGCATCAAATTTAGTTTAATTATTTAAAGTTTGTGTTTACTTTATTTTATTTGTCTATGTTTTGTATTTTTTATTAAATATTTAATGTCAGTGTGTTTATGTTATTAAATACTCTACTAGAGGGTTAATAGGATCAGTTTTTAATTATAATTATGAGAATTTTAATAGAGAAGGTTGCTGGAAAAACCAGAACCTTACCCTTTCATCCCACTTAAGTTATGTTTACCATTTTCTTTCAATTTCTTAGCTGTTCGGATTTCCCTCTTCATCACAAGCACATTAAAAAGAAAATACTGTTTGACAACCATTTTTGGAAAGGAAATAAATTTGATTCTCATGTGTTTACTCGAGAGGATCCGTCGTTAACTAAAATATTTGAGATTAAACTATCATTCTTCTAGAGTCATCAACCAGATGTAAAGAGGATTAGATGAAACTCAAATACTAACCATTTGGCAGGAATGCTTTCATTTAGTGACAATCAGGTCATTTCCCATGTTCTTATTTCATGAATTTAACTTTGCAACCAAAAACAGAAAAACCATAGTTTTAGAAGTCACATAGTTCATATTAACAAATAGGTTCATTGAAATATGCCTATGTTGCACAACGCAACACATTGAAAACATGGGCAAGCATACTTCGTGTATTTCTTGAATGGAAAAATGATACGTATAATGAGCCAGCTAAGGTATGGAACTAAACTCATAACCCTTCAAGATGGTCTGCAATTTGAAGCTCTTATAAAATGAACCGATTTTAGAGTTTATTGGTCATACTAATAAAGCAAGAGAAAACGCTTTGAAATTAAATAATTAATTGTTGTTTTTATGATGCCAAATTACAACAAGGCTTAGGGCTAGTTTAGCATTGCTTTTGAGAAGTACTTTTAAAAAGTGCTTTGGAAAAGTGGTTTTGAAAAGCTTGATTTAAGATTTAAGTGTTTAATATAGCTGTCAAAAAGTGCTTTTGATAAATAAAAGGTCCATTTTAGACATGTGTTATAAAGTAATAAATAAACATTTAAATAATGTTCAAATTAGTTAATATTAAGATATTTTAATAAGATTATAGAAAATAATTTATTATATTTTTTATTAATATTTTAATATATGAAATATAAATTTTCAATATTTTTTAAGTAATTAATCAAAGAAAGGAAAGTACCATGTGTTGGAGGGATGAAAACGTAATTGAGCTATCAAAAGTACTTTTGCGATGGAAAAGCTAAAAATTTTAACTTCTCCATCTGGGGAAAAGTGCTTTTGAAAAGCCAAAAATTTCCTTCAAAAGTTACTTGTTTAGCATTGCTTTTGGTTCAAAAGTGCTTTTTATGTCAAAAGTGCTTTTAAAAAGAACTACTAAACAAAGCCTTAGATGTGCAATGTTCTAGACATTCATATTATAATGGCGGTACCATATATAATCTTAAAGCAAATATCAGAGAACAAAAAGCATAAAGAATTCGTCACTTTAGTTTATTGTCAACTTATAGGCATGACAGATATATTGTGTGTTTAAAAGAAAGAACTCAATCAACTAAAGCAAGAGAAAATGTAGATTACACACACACAAAAAATAATAATGAAGATGCTCAATGAAAATTGTAAAAATAGTTACCTCTTGAGGAAGACTATTCCAGCTGCCTAATCCTGCCCCATAGACATTTGACATAAGGTTTGAAGAAGCCATAGGACTGGGGCTTCTATGCCTCAACCGGTCAAAGTCGCCAAATCCTTGGTTAGACATCATCCCGGAGACCCGAAATATCTCTGCATATGAAGACAGTTACATATGAGTTATGAGTATGGATGAAGTTATCAAAATGTATTAGCTCCTGAAAGGAGTATAGCATACAAAACAAAATCACAAAGACACAAAAGGATTACAGTGGCTTATGAAGATTGTAAAGTACAGATAGAACATTGGCCACATGTAAAATAAAACCAGTCTCCATTTATTAACAACCATTTCAAGGCAAGAATTATAAAAGACTTGGAACCTAAATTCTGAAATAAATAAGTAAACAAACCAAAAAAGAACTAAAAAAGAAAAAATCAGCTGACTGGAAAATATATAAAATTATCTCCAATGCAAAACACAGGGATGCATGCCGAACACCTTCAGAAAGCATTCATTGTCCAATCAAATCAAGATAATTAGCTAAAATCCTTGCACTCAGGTTCAATATCAGAAAGATTTTCTGAAATTCAAATTTAGCAGAAGAGTTGGTCTACAAGTGCTACTCCTTTTCTATCCTTGCTTTCCAATGTTCAGACTTTCTTCTGAACACATAAGTAAAACTGCCAACCTTAATAAGCTTTTAAAATAAAAAACTTAAGAATCTCTTCAAATGCACTTTTGACAAATACATAGCACTTCAACCAAATGGGGAAAATGATCACATAAGAACCCAGGTAGACCTGAGGCTTGGAATTCTTGATACTCAACAATGCATGCCAGTTGAAGATGACGGTATTTTAAGCCCACTTGATCAATACAACAATAACGATCACGACCGGCTTTGTGATGAACAACTAATACTTATGAAGGCACTATCCAGAACACAATGGTGCGGCTAGAGTGATCATGTTTCTGAGTTGGAAGGCATAGAGAACTAATAAACTTTTGAGTCAGACATATTATCAAGCCAAGACCATAACAATCAAAGAGTATAAATATTAAGAAAGGGAACAAACTTGAACATCTCATCACTAGACCCTATCAGACTGATCTAACATGAGTAATTCAGAAAGCAGAACAAACCCAGAAAAAAAAAAAAACCTAGATCCAAGAGAGTGAGAGTAAAGTAGTGACCTTGATTCAGTAGGCGGCTACATATCGGAAGAACTTGCAAAAAAGGTCCAAGCTTTTGATGCTCTGCCAACAGCTCTGATAAGTACTGACTGAGAAAAAGAAACCCAAAAACCCACATAGATCAAAGAATTGTTAAAACCAAAAGGAAAATAAAAATAAAAAATTGAGAAACATCAGCAAAAGTCAGCCTGTTTTCTTTTGGTTACCTCTCAACCTCTGAAGTGCTTCTAATTTGAGGAGAAGCAGCTCTTGCAGGTGAGAAGTTGGAATTGTACAGACCTGACATATTTTTGCTTTCTAGGATTCAATCCTTCGAAGAAATAAAAGAACGGTATTTTGATTAAAAAAACATTATAGTAGTTGTTGGAAAACCATAATAACGTCAAAAAAGAAGAAAATAAATATAATTTTAAAAAAAAAAACTATAGAAGTGTCAACTAGAAATTTGCAGAAAGTAAATCTTTAATAATTTAATATTTTCTCATATTTCAATTAATTTTCTTTTCACGATTTATCTACTTCATCCTACTTTAGATAAACTCGGATATTGGTATGCCACTACCCTATTTCATTAACTTTAATTTTCTTTTTCTTTTTGGAAATTATAATTATTATTCAACAAATTGATTATCAAACTAATAAATAAAGCGACCAATTTAGCATTAGTTTAGTTGAAATTGTTGGTATTGTAACAATAACAAGGATTTATATAAATATACTTAAATCTATATTATGCTCTGAGTTAAGAATTAAGAAACATCAAATTCACTTGAAAACGAATTTGAAATTCTAAAGGTAAACAAGGATACATGCATATCATTTTATAATAATAAATGTTAATTATAACAACTTTGTTAACCTGTGAAGTTAATAAAGGGATGAGATGGTGTTTGGATGGTAATTCATTTGGGAACGAGGTGAAGAGCCACTGAAGATGATCTGAATGTTCTAAGGGTTTGAATTTTAGAAGGAAAGAATGAGATCTGGAATGTGACTTAGCCTTTTTCAACTATTGTTGTGGGTTTTTTATATTGGGAGAAAGGGTTGCGTATGTGTTTAGAGACTACTGACAGTGAGAGCTCAGTCATGATACTATAGTGGAATGATTTTTTGACTAAATGAGTTTATAATTAATAGGTGAAAAGTCGAAACTTAATTATAAATCATTGAAACCCGGAAAAGAAAATAAATCATTCGGTCATAGTGGTCTCTCCGTTAGCTCGTTGAAACCATAAATGAATTGTATGTTAGAATAGAAATGAACGAAATGAATAGGAAAAGAGAAATGAGAAACATTCAGATGGTTTTCTCCGAAATGGAGAAATGAAATCATTTGAAAATAAATACAGGTTTCCAAAATAGGAAATGGAAATGATTCATTTACAATCCTACATAGATTACTTAAAAAATAACTAGATGAATGAGTTTATGTTTTCGAGCTATTTTGAAGCCCGAAAATGAAAATAAATCATTCGGTCATAGTGAACATGTTGAGTTGTGAAATATTGAACAGATTTTCTCAAAGCTTTACCATGGGTAAAATCATCAAATTTTTGTTAAGAGTAAATTAAGGATGAGAAAATTGTTTTATATATAAATATTAAAGCTTATTTTGGGAAATAAAAAAACTAAATAGGGTTAGATCAAATTAAAGAGTATTGTGTCAAAAAAGCCTAGGAAGTACTTATAATTGGACCAAATGTGAAAGAGGCCCAAAACTATTCATTGACATGAAGGGAGTGGTAACCTTAGTAGGAATACTAGGGTGTGTCGTCCATCCTAGTCTTATTCTAAGTAGGATGTTGTTCTTCTATTTGAAATAAATCACTACATCTTAATAAGGGTTCTACCTTCTCTTCCTATAAATAGATTGCACCGGTAGAGCTATTAACATAATTTTGAGAGATTGTTATTCTGCCAAAAATAGAAAGAATTTATTCTCAACTTTTATATATTTTTTCAGAATAAAAAATTTACCGATTTTTATTAAGAAGAGAGAATTTTCGTTTTCACCCCAAAAAGAGAGAAAACTTTTTTCTAGTTTTGTGTTTCAATTCAAATAGTTCAAGCCCACACTAGAAGCAGGTTGTGGTACAAGAATAGTGCAGAAGATCGTTCGGTTGAAAGCTGGGAACAAGAATGTCAACTAAGCCGAAAACACATGTACGAATTTGATTAAGGTTTATTGCTATAAATATCACAAATTAGATTAGTTGTCAAAATTTTTAATTTTTCGTTTTGCAAGAAAATCATTTTCAAATCGGGATTTTTTCCAACATGGTGTTTTTCTACTTATGGATCAAGATGAGCCTAGGACTTATCAAGAAGTGGGTGAGCCTATAATTTGAGAAATGGCTTGAGACTATGAGGTTTGAGATGGATTCAATGTCAAAATTAGGTATGGATCTTGGTTGACCCACCTGAAGGGGATAAACCCATAGGGTGCAAGTGGGTTTTCAAAAAGAAAACTAACATGGATGGTATTGTAAAAAATATACAAAGGAAGATTAGTAGCTAAAGGTTTTCTCCAAGTTCATGGTGTCGACTATGATGAAACTTTTTTCTATTGTTTCTATGTTTAAATATATTTGGATCTTACTCGCAATAGTTGCATTTAAAGATTATGAATTCTAACAGATGGACGTCAAAGCAACTTTCTTTAATGGGAAACTAGAAGAGGATGTTTACATGACACAACATGAAGGTTTTGTCGATCTGAAAGATGCTAGAAAGATATGCAAGCTACAAATATCAGTTTATGGATTGAAGCAAGCTTATCGAAGTTAGAATCTTCGTTTTAATGATGCGATCAAAGAGTTTGGTTTATAAAAAATGAAGATGAGCCTTGTGTTTATAAGAAAGTTAGTGGGAACACAATTGCATTCTTGGTATTGTCTATAGATGGCATACTTTTCATAGGAAATGATATACCTACCCTTTAGTCTGTTAAGACTTAGTTAGGAAGTTGTTTTTCCATGAAGGATTTGGGCGAGACTACATACATATTAGGAGTCAAAATCTATAGAGATAGATCAAGATGACTCCTAGGTCTAAGCCAAAGTACATACATAGATAAAGAACTAAAAAGGTTTAGCATGGAAGAATCTAAGAGAGGATTCTTACCTATGAGACATGGTATTTCACTCTCGAAGGAAATGTGTTCTTCAACTCCATAAGAGAGAACATATGAGCAAGATTTCAAATGCTTCAGCTGTTGGGTTTATCATGTATGTCATGCTATGTACTCATTTAGATATTTTGTATGCTTGAAGCATGACGAGTTGATACCTAGTAGATCCCGGTGAAGGTCATTGGGTCGTAGTTAAAAATATCCTTAAGTACTTGAGAAGGATTAAGGATACATTCCTTATACATGAAGGTGAGGAAGAGTTGAGTGTAAAAGGTTATATTGATGCTAGCTTCCAAACCGACAAGGATGATTCAAGTTCACAATGTTTTGCCTTAATGGTGACGCTATGAGTTGGAAAAGTTCAAAGCAAGATACAGTAGCTAATTCTACAATAGAGGCCGAGTATATTGAAGCTAGTAAGGTTGTAAAAGAGGCTATTTGGATCAAGAAGTTCATATTTGAACTAGGAGTTGTGCCTAGCATATAAGATGTTATAGAGCTTCGTTGTAACAACAACGAAGCCATTGTACAGGCAAAGGAACCCATATATCACCAGCAATCCAAACATATACTTAGGCACTTTCATCTCATTCAAGAAATCATTAATCGAGGAGATGTGGAAATATACAGAGTACTAACAGATGACAACACTGTTGATCCAGTAACGAAGCCTTTAACACAATAGAAGCATGATCATCATACTAAGTCACTTGGTATTAGATATATGATTAATTGGTCTTATTACTAGTGGGAGATTGTTAGAGTATGCCCAAAGACCAATCATTAGATTATTGTAATCACATATTCGTTTTATTGTCATTGTTATCTCAGTTTCTTTTTCTTTATGTGTAAATAAACTAATTAATAATAAAGTCTTGAGAATAATATGATTATTCTTAAAAGGTCGCTAGTCAAGTATTATTATAGGCTTGGACAATAATAATGGATTGAGACTAATGTTTAGTTGATTGATGACAAAGTGTTGTCATTGACATAGAGATGCCAAAATCAATACATGAGTATCTGTTAGAGAACAACATATTGGACTAACCTGCTATGATTATGTTTCTTGGACTATTATGCAATAGTCACAACATTATTCATAGTGATAACTATGTATACGATCTTTAGACTTGAAATCATCATTGTCCCAACATCGTGAGTCGTATATTTTGATACAATCAAATGTCTACCGTAACAAATTGTACTATAAAGACTGATGTTGGGTATGCGACGATCTATGTAATAGGATATGACTGATCAAGATATGATTTGTCCCTCATACATAATGAAAACAATATCTTAGGCCACTTGATGGAGTAAGACTAGAAAATGCATGGTCATAGTCATGCTTAAATAAGTTTTTATGATATATCGCACTTATTTGTTTATTGTAGTCTACTTGAAATATCAAGAAATATGAGATTGGACTGTACAAGTGATATTATTCCATGACTTATTTCCAATCTAAATATAAAGGACAAAAGGATATAATACATGAAAATAATCATCACAAAAAAGTTATGTCGAATCACAACTTCTTGTAACTTGGGTAGAACTGATGCATTGCTAGATGTCACTCATTGCTTGTAACATTAGAAATGTTCTAGTATTACTATAAACGTTACAAGAGCCTACAAGGTCACACCCTATGGTTGAAGCGAATGGAATCCAAACACAATTAGTATTGTGTTTAACTATCACATGAATTAAATTAATTATTGAATTAGTTTAATTTGACAGTTAAGTATTGAATGCATTATATGTACAAACTTGTTGTACACAAATAGAGAACATAATTAAAATAAATTATGAATTTTATTCATATAAAAATATTAACTGAATATAGTTTAACGAAATTATTAAAATAAATAAATATAATAATTTTGACCAAAGATTAAAACATGGAAGTTAATATTCTTCTGGATTCGATGTTTTAATATTTTCCATATGTTTCTCTAAAGGGATTATTCTATTTTTTATGTTATATTAAAGGATTCGATGTTTTAATACTTTCCATATGTTTCTCTAAAAAGATAATTCTGTTTTTTATGTGATATTAAATAAATGGAATTGAATCCCTAATTTTATGATGTGTTACCAAGAAAAAAAGAGTGAAAAGGGTCTAGCAGCCAATTTCATCAATTCTCTCTAAGAGGGTATGAGAGTTTGATTTTTTTTCTTTGACTTGGTGGACTACGTAGAGGCCGAGACAGTTTTGTTGTAGCTTGGGATCGACATTGCTCAAGGGGATCAAATAGAAAAAGGTATATCTTCAACCTTGTTTCAAGTCAATTCATTCCTTGTACTTTGATCTATGATTGATGATCGACAAATTTTTTTCGCTGCGCCACGAGACGTACTAATGTTCCAACAGTTTCCACGAAGATTTTAACAAAATCTTATGGTAGGTAGTTGAAATTTTGAGAGGAATTGATGAAATAAGCAAAAAAATAGAAAAAGAGCAAATGGAAGAAATGGTTGCTACTGTAACACCCTTATATTCGGTTCATATGCATAAACCCGATATAAAAGTATTACATTAAAATAAACCGAGTCATGCAACTTTTTTTTTTTTCATCCAAAATACCTCATTTCATTTCGCCACACAAAACAACATTTTTTTTGTTTTCTAATAAGTACACATATAAGTTCCATAGTACATGCCATTTTACATCAAAAGTAATATACCAAAATTTGAGCTCCGAGTGATGTGATGTAATGAGAGGTCCCGATCTAGCTTCTTGTATTCCTTGTACCTACGTGTTAAAATAAACGCGTTAAGTCGATGAAGGCTTAGTAAGCACTACAAAAGTAATGAATGATCGTTTAAGTACTCATGCATATAAACTTCTTGCTTTTCTTACATGTAACCTGTAACTTACCACAATGACACAACTTACACTTTTATCCACTTTCTGTAGTTTAGCCCATAGTAGACTTTCATAGAACCGTTAGGATATACGGAACAAACAGAGAGTACCAAAGTACTAACAGAGAGCACATAAATGCTGGGCAACAGAGAGCACACACAGTGCTAAACACAGAGTACACAAAGTACTAATCAGAGAGCACACAAAATGCTAATCAGAGAGCACACACAGTGCTAATAACAGAGAGCACGAGATGTGCTAAACAGAGAGCGCGCTAATGTTCCTTAATGGCATGCCACTAATATCACAATGGTTCTAATTTGTCTACTTGGGCACAATCTCAATTAGCATCATTTCTCATAAATGATATATCTCACATAAATACATCATCAAATACTTCACATTTATATTTTCAAAGTTGTTCACTTGCGTCACAGTCAGAAAATTATTTATATCTTGAGCTACAAAATTCAAAATTATAATCCTCTTGATGTTTCTGAAACTAGACTCAATCATCTTTTTTCCATAAAATTTCCAGAATTTTTACTTCAGCCAATTTGTACAGTAAATTCTTTTAATTTACCCCTTCGCTGCTGCCTGACAGTTTCGACCTTTCTTCACTAAACATTATCTATATTTTAGTATAGGGATCAAATAATGTTCCCGTTTGTTTCTATTGAAAATATACTCATTAAGGATTCAGCCATATAAATTTCAGTCTCTAATAATTTTTCTATATTTTTCTATGATTTTTCAAAGTCAGAACAGGGGAACTCGAATCTACTCTGACCTTATTACACTAAAACTAGTATATCTCGAAATATACAGTTCCTTTTCTTTCACTGTTTCTTTCATATGAAGCTACACTAAATAAGCTTTAATTACATATATAATTTTACCCTTAACTCATTATATACAATTTTTGATAAATTTTCGAAGTTAATCCTCTGTTCTGTCCAAACTGTTTTACTAAATCACACATTAATCCCTTCATTTTATCATTGTAAACATTCAAATTATGTACCTATCTAACAATTTCTATGCTAATAATTCATATACCATTAGAGAAATTAAGCTATAATTCAAAACTCTTGTAGTACTTACAACAAAAAGGCTGATTTCCTTCTCTTTTACCCCTTGTTCTATTCTTTTCCTTTGTCTTCAATTTGATCCTTGCCTCTCTTCTCTTTCTCTTCAATTTCACATAAACACATGTAAGCTAAATGCTATAATTCAATGATTCCCATGCTAAATAACAGTAAAATACATGTATATCATGAGAATTTAACCATTTCTTACCTTAACCCTTGAATTCAAATTTTCTTGGTTTAGTCCTTTATCTCTCTAACACCTCAAAATTAATTCTATAAGAAGTTTGAGGTGTCTACTAACTCTCTTTTATGACATTCTTTCAGAAATTTCAAAGAAAATGGAAGGTTTTGGGTTTGAAAAGCTTAAAACTGATGGAACGACCTATTTGGAATAAAAGCAAAAGTTGGAAATGGAAGAAAATGATATGGACGACAATTTAATGAAAAAAAATGATATTTTCATCTTTTTAACCATGTTTTTCTTCTCTCAAATTCTCTAGAATTTTCACTTAAAATATCTCACTTAAGAAGAATGGTAAAATTGCACTCTTAGTCCTTAAGCCTTCCAACTTTACACTTTGGCCCAAAACTTTGCCTCCAAAAATATCTTCCACCAAATTACTCTTTTAGCACTCCTCAATCAATCTAATTCCCATGATGACTCAAAATTCATTTCGGATAATTCACTATTTAATCCCCCATATTTTCTCTCCTTTACTATTTAATCCTTAAATTTTTCTAACCTTTCTTACTTCAACTAACATTTCTAATTCTCTATTCTATTTTATCACTATTCCAAATCCGGTTCAAACACACGGATGTTACAATTCTTCCCCCCTTAAAATAAATTTCGTCCTCGAAATTTACCTGTACTGAACAACTGTGGATACTGTTGTTTCATCGTTTCCTCTTTTTCCTAAGTAGCTTCTTCTGAGTTATGATGTCTCCATAGCACTTTTACCAGAGGAACTCTTTTATTCCTCAATTCTTTCACTTCTTGAGCTAGTATCTTTATTGGTTCCTCTTCATAAGTCAAATCCGGTTGTATTTCAATACTCTCCGGAGTAATCACATGAGATGAGTCAGATCGGTACCTCCGTAGCATAGACACATGAAAAACATTATGAATCTTATCTAATTCTGGAGGAAGAGCCAATTGATAAGCAACTGGACCAATTTTTTCCAATATCTCACATGGCCCGATAAATCTTGGGTTCAATTTCCCTTTCTTACCAAATCGGAGAACTTTTTTCCACGGAGACACTTTTAAGAAAACCTTTTCACCAACATTAAACTCTATATCTTTCCTTTTCAAATCTGCATAGGACTTCTGTCTATCTGAAGCAGCCTTTAATCGCTCTCGGATCAACTTTACTTTTTCTTCAGTTTCTCGAATCAGATCAAGACCCACAAGCTTCTGTTCACTTAACTCTGTCCAACACACAGGAGTCCTACACTTTCTTCCATACAATGCTTCATACGGTGCCATCTGAATACTTGACTGATAACTGTTATTATAAGTAAATTCAATCAACGGTAAATACCTTTCCCAATTACCTTCAAACTCAATAATACAGCTTCTCAACATGTCTTCCAGAATCTAAATCACCCTTTCTGACTGTTCATCTGTCTGAGGATGATATGCTGTACTAAAGTTCAATCGAGTACCCAAAGCTTCATGTAATCTTTCCCAAAACTTTGATGTAAATCTTGGATCCCGATCAGAAATAATAGATACAGGCACACCATGAAGTCTAACTATTTCATCTATATACAATTGTGCATACTTATCCATTGAGAAATCAGTTCTTACCGGAGAAAATGAGCAGACTTAGTTAATCGATCAACGATCACCCATATGGAATCCTTCTTCTTCGGTGAAAGTGGAAATCTCGTGACAAAATCCATTGTAATTCTTTCCCATTTCCATTCTGGAATAGTTATCGTTTGAAGCAACCTTGATGGCACTTGATGCTCCACCTTTACCTTTTGACATATCAAACACTTGGAAACATACTCAACTATATCCCGTTTCATCGCTTTCCACTAATAAAATAACTTTAAGTCATGATACATCTTGTTACTTCACGGATGCATAGCAAATGAACTATGATGAGCTTCATTCAAAATTCTCCGTTTCAAATTTTCTTGATTAGGCACACATAACCGATTATGAAATCTTAAACTTCCTTCACTATCAAATTCAAATTCATTACCTTTGCCTTCTTCAAGTTGTTTCTTTATCTTCATCAACTCTTCATCGTCTTCTTGTGCATCTTTCACTTCTTGTAACAAAGTTGACTTCACTCTTAACTCAACTGATAACTCACCATCTGATTGTATCTCCAAATGTGCATTCATCGCCTTCAAAGCTGCCATTGATTTTCTGCTCAAAGCATCAGCTACTACATTCGCTTTTCCGGGATGATAATAAATGATGTAGTCATAATCCTTAATCAATTCAATCCACCTCCTTTGTTTTAGATTTAACTCTTTTTCGGTTAACAGATACTTCAAACTTTTATGATCTGTATACACATAGCATTTTTCTCCATACCAATAATGTCTCCAAATCTTCAATGCAAACACTACTGCAGCCAACTCGAGATCATGTGTTGGGTAATTCTTCTCATGTTGCTTCAACTGTCTAGATGCATATGCCACTACTTTTCCATCTTGCATTAATACACAACCCAAACCATTATAAGATGCATCACTGTAAATCACAAATTCCTTACCAGATTTTGGTTGAATTAACACCGGAGCTTCAGTCAATGCTGCTTTTAATCTTTCAAAACTTTGTTGACACTTCTCATTCCATTCAAACTTCACATTTTTTTGCAATAACCTTGTTAGTGACAATGCAATCATAGAAAATCCTTGTACAAATCTTCTATAATAACCGGCCAAACCCAGGAAACTTCTTATCTCAATCACATTCTTTGGCGGTTTCCACTCGAGAATAGCTTCAACCTTCTTCAGATCCACTCGAATGCCATCGGCTGATATAATATGTCCCAGAAAAATGACTTCTTTTAGCCAAAACTCACATTTACTCAGCTTAGCAAACAATTGTTTCTCTCTCAAAATCTGCAATACAATTCGAAGATGCTTCTCATGCTCTTATTCACCTTTCGAATATACCAGAATGTCATCAATGAATACTACTACAAACTGATCCAAATATGGCTGAAAAATTCTGTTCACCAGGTCCATAAATGCAGTTGGAGCATTAGTCAATCCAAATGGCATGACCAAAAACTCATAATGATCATATCGGGTTCTGAAGGTAGTCTTTGGCACATCCGATTCTTTTACCTTCAACTGATAGTATCCTGATCTTAGATCAATCTTTGAGAACACACTTGCTCCTTTCAACTGATCGAACAAATCATCAATTCTGGGCAACAGATACTTATTCTTTACCGTCACTTTGTTCAACTGACGATAATCTATACACAACCTTAAAGACCAATCTTTCTTCTTTACAAACAAAATCGGAGCTCCCCATGGTGATACACTTGGACATATGAATCTTTTATCCAACAATTCTTGCAACTGAGTCTTAAATTCTTTTAACTCTGCTGGTGCCATTCTATATGGTGCTATCGAAATCGGTGCAGTCCCCGGAACTAATTCAATTCCAAATTCAACTTCTCTTTCAGGAGGTAAACCTGATAATTCGTTAGGAAATACATCAGAAAATTCTTGTACTGTCGTTATCTTTTCAATCTCACTTTCTTTTGCTCGAGTATCTAGAACATAGGCTAAGAAAGCCTTATATCCTTTCTTAATCATTTTACAAGCTTTGATTGCAGAAACCACATTTGACATAGCACTGTAATTCTCACCAATTACAATCATCTCATTTCCATCTATAGTTCTTAAAGAAATTCTTCTTCTTTTGCAATCAACCACGACTTCATATTTCGATAACCAATCCATCCCCAGTATCACATCAAATTCATTGAATGACAAGACCATAAGATTTGCTGGAAATTCACAATCCTGAATCCTTATAGGGCACCCATTACACACTTTATTGACTCTCTCACTTTGCTCAAAAGGGTTTGTAACTATCACTTCATGTTTCGTAGGTTCTACTACTAATTCTCTATCTTTCACTAATGAAATGCATATGTATGAATGCGTAGAACCTAGATCTATCAATGCAACTACCGAAGAGTCAAATAAAGAGAATTTACCAGTGATCACATTGGGAGCATTTTCTTCTTCCCTGGTTCTGATGGTCGTGGCTTCCGAGACTCAGATCTATCAACCCCATCTTTTGCCGATCTCATACCAACATTACCATAATTTTCGGGCAATCTGCTTCTTTGTGGAGCTGAACTACCTTTTACAGACTGTTCGGTAGTATTCTCCATCATCCTTGGACAATCTCTTATAAAATGATCTTGAGACCCACATCTAAAACAAACTCGAGTATTCAGTCGACACTCTCCCCAATGAAATCTTCCGTAATGTTTACACGGTGATTGCATTTGTGATGACCTTCTTCGAGTACCACCTGTACTAACTATGGAAGTTCCTTGTTGAGTTTGTCGTATTTGGCTTCGAGACCTCTGACCAGCAGAAAAAGAAACATATCTAGGATCTCTAAATCCTCTCATTCTTTTCAAAGAAGGGGGAGGTGCAGAACTAATGACTGTTCTCTTTCCAACACTTTTCTCTTTCGAACGAATCAATCCCTCCTCTAACCTCTGGGCTCGATTAACCAGAACAGGAAATTCTTGTAGATGTAACGGTAGAAGTGGAACATATATCTCTTTATTCAATCCCCACTCAAATCTTCTACACATATCTGCTTCATTAGCTATCAATTCTTTAGCATACCTGCTCAGTCTGAGAAACTCACGTTCATACTCAGCCACGGTCATGTTATTCTGTTTCAAGTCTAGAATTCCCTTTTCTTCTTCTCCAAATATAACTCACTGATGTATTTCTTCTTGAATTCAGACACAAAGAAATTCCAGTTGATCCTTTCTACAGGATGAATATTTAACACTGTAGTCCACCATTGGTAAGCTTCACCCTTTAACAAAGATACAGCACATCTTAGCTTTTCTTCTTCCGTGCATTGTAGTTCCTCAAATACCCTCTGACTATTCTCGAGCCATTCCTCTGCCTCTGCAAGATCATCGTCTTTTCTCCCCTTAAACTCTTCAGCTCCATGCTTTCTTAATCTTTCTATAGGAGACCGGCGACTGGATACAGAAGGTTGCAACTGAGTGACACTAGTAGATGGTGGTGGAGGCACATTTTGCACATTGCTTCTTACTACTTGTTGTAACAACTGGTTCATTGTTTGTAATAAAGTAGCAATCAGAATTTCTTGAGGAGGGGATATTGATTCACTTAGGGGTTGAGTTCTTTCTTCACTTACTGATTCTCTTCGGTCTCGGATCTTATGTGGATCTTCTTCTCTATTAGGGTTTGGGACCCTACTTTCATTTTCGAACTCTTCTCGCCTATCTGACATATTTGCTTTCTACAATATTCATAATTTAAACAATTAAATAACTAAATAACCTCTCATCACATCAACATATAAAATGACATGTACTTGTGGACTCATTTCCCGGCCCCAAACATCAGAAAACCTTCACTTTGATACCAACAAATGTAACACCCTTATATCCAGTTCATATGCATAAACCCGATATAAAAGTATTACATTAAAATAAACCGAGTCATGCAACTTGTTTTTTTTTCATCCAAAATACCTCATTTCATTTCGTCACACAAAACAACATTTTTTTGTTTTCTAATAAGTACACATATAAGTTCCATAATACATACCATTTTACATCAAAAGTAATATACCAAAATTTGAGCTCCAAGTGATGTGATGTAATGAGAGGTCCCGATCTAGCTTCTTGTATTCCTTGTACCTACGTGTTAAAATAAACGCGTTAAGTCGATGAAGGCTTAGTAAGCACTACAAAAGTAATGAATGATCGTTTAAGTACTCATGCATATAAACTTCTTGCTTTTCTTACATGTAACCTGTAACTTACCACAATGACACAACTTACACTTTTATCCACTTTATGTAGTTCAGCCCATAGTAGACTTTCATAGAACCGTTAGGATATACGGAACAAACAGAGAGTACCAAAGTACTAACAGAGATCACATAAATGCTGGGCAACAAAGAGCACACACAGTGCTAAACAGAGAGTACACAAAGTACTAATCAGAGAGAGCACACAGTGCTAATAACAGAGAGCAGGAGACGTGCTAAACAGAGAGCGCACTAGTGTTCCTTAATGGCATGCCACTAATATAACAATGGTTCTAATTTGTCTACTTGGGCACAATCTCAATTAGCATCATTTCTCATAAATGATATACCTCACATAAATACATCATCAAATACTTCACATTTATAATTTCAAAGTCGTTCACTTGCGTCACAGTCAGTAAATTATTTATATCTTGAGCTACAGAATTCGAAATCATAATCTGCTTGATGTTTCTAAAACTAGACTCGATCATATTTTTACCATAAAATTTCCAGAATTTTTACTTCAGCCAATTTGTACAATAAATTCTTTCAATTTACCCCTTAGCTGCTGCCTAACAGTTTCGACCTTTCTTCACTAAACATTACCTATATTTTAGTACAGAGATCAAATAATGTTCCCATTTATTGAAAGTAAACTCATTAAGGATTCATCCATATAAATTTCAGTCACTAATAATTTTTATATATTTTTCTATGATTTTTCAAAGTCAGAACAGGGGAACTCGAATCTACTCTGACCTTATTACACTAAAACTAGTATATCTCAAAATATACAGTTTCTTTTCTGTCAGTGTTTCTTTCATATAAAACTACACTCAATAAGCTTTAATTACATATATAATTTGACCCTTAACTCATTATATACAATTTTTTATGAATTTTCGAAGTTAATCCTCTGTTCTGTCCAAACTGTTTTACTAAATCACACATTAATCCCTTCATTTTATCATTGTAAACATTCAAATTATGTACCTATCTAACAATTTCTATGCTAATAATTCATATACCATTATAGAAATTAAGCTAGTAGTACTTACAACAAAAAGACAAACTCTTGTAGTACTTACAACAAAAAGGCTGATTTCCTTCGCTTTTACCCCTTGTTCTATTCTTTTCCTTTGTCTTCAATTTGATCCTTGCCCCTCTTCTCTTTCTCTTCAATTTCACATAAACACATGTAAGCTAAATGCTATAATTCAATGATTTCCATGCTAAATAACAGTAAAATACATGTATATCATGAGAATTTAACCATTTCTTACCGTAACCCTTGAATTCAAATTTTCTCGATTTAGTCCTTTATCTCTCTAACACCTCAAAATTAATTCTATAAGAAGTTTGAGGTGTCTACTAACTCTCTTTTATGACTTTCTTTCAGAAATTCCAAAGAAAATGGAAGGTTTTGGGTTTGGAAAGCTTAAAAATGATGGAACGACCTATTTGGAATAAAAGCAAAAGTTGGAAATGGAAGAAAATGATATGGATGGAAATTTAATGAAAAAGATGATATTTTCATCTTTTTAACCATCTTTTTCTTCTCTCAAATTCTCTAGAATTTTCACTTAAAATATCTCACTTAAGAAGAATGGTAAAATTGCACTCTTAGTCCTTAAGCCTTCCAACTTTACACTTTGGCCCAAAACTTTGCCTCCAAAAATATCTTCCACCAAATTACTCTTTTGCCCCTCCTAAATCAATCTAATTCCCATGATGTCTCAAAATTCATTTCGGATAATTCGCTATTCAATCCCCCATATTTTCTCTCATTTACTATTTAATCCTTAAAATTTTCTAACCTTCCTTACTTCAACTAAACATTTCTAATTCTCTATTCTATTTTATCACTATTCCAAATCTGGTTCAAACACACGGATGTTACAGTTACTGTTGTTGGAAAGGAGAGGAAAAATATGGTTGATGGGGGCTCTCATCCCTTACAAAAATATCAACAAAGGCCCAGTCCAACAACTTAAGTCCAAATTTGTCCATTTGAAGCCCATTTCTTTAATATGAGGTCTTAGCGGTCCAAAATAAATCTAAGTCCCCAAAATCATATTCAAATATTATTTCCATCATAAAAATATTGGGAATTGGCAAAATTACCATTATCAATAAATTTACCTTCTTTTTTTTTTCTTTTTTTTTTTTTCCTATTTTGCCTTTTCTAGTGATCTTTTTCTCAAAAATTGATATTTATACCAATTCAAGTTTATAACTCATACTAAATATTTAATATAATTCCATGAGTGATAAAAATTTCACCCTGTTATTTTCTCGCTAAAAGGGAAAATTACAATTTAGTCTTTGTACTTTCCAATTTTTCAATTTAGTCCTAAAACATTCAAATCCATTTCATGTCAAATAATCCATAATAATTAATATTTTCTAATTTTGGATTTTTTTCACATTATTCCTCATAATTTTCAAATTTTACAATTTGGTAATTTTTGTCATATTTTCACCTTTACGACTCTTTTCTCATAATTCCTTCTCCAATATCAATTTCCTTTCGTAAATTTCTTATCTGAGTCATTCCATAAATTTTCTCATAATTTTCACGATATTCGAGCCCGAAATTATGCCATGTGTCATATTGAAATTTTCTAAGTGTTACACCTTTGCAATGAAATCTAATTAGATAGCCCAACTTGAAGAAGAAAATGAAAGACTAAGATTAGAGTTGGAATGGAAAGATAAATGTCATAAGAATATCATGGGTGAGTAGTTTGCCTTGCCTATGAGATGGATTTATCTAGAGGAAGAAAATTTGAAGAATAATGCTTTAATCCAAGACATGCGCATGAAAAGTTTCAAGTTCACCATTCAATCCTCTTGTATCAATGATTGAATAGAGAGCCTGGAGATGAATTCCAATCCATTCTAATCTCATGATGAACAAGCCTTGATGTAACAACCCATTTTCAGTGGTGTCGAAAATAGTGGTTTCGGAATAACAAAATCAATGAGAAAATTTTTATAATGAGTGTTTAAATTAAATAAGTTAATAATAATTTTATATGGATTTTTGAATTGAAGAATTTTAACTATTGAATTAAAAGTTAGTATAAGTAGTTTGGTTCAAAAGTCAAGTGGTTTTAGAAAATGAGGTACCAGGACCTCGTTTATGAGATTTAGGGTCATTATTTTTATTAAATATTTATAGAGTCTTATTATATGTGAATTGAAGTTTGGTTGGGTAAGTTTGATGATTAATTACTTTATTAAGAAAAAGGAGTAAATTGTAAAAGAGGTAAAAGTTAATTGTCATTGATTAAAAATAATAAAGGGACCAAAATGGTAATTAAAACATGGTAAAAAATTCCAAGTGGTGGTGGATATGATTGATTCCAGTAACTTTTGGATTATTTATTCATTTAGTCCTAATTAGATTAAGACTAAATTGAAAACAAGTTTGTTTAATTGAAATTTTATATATTGAAGGACCAATTAGGTAATTGGACTCTTCTTAAAGGGCCTAATAATAGAAATGATGTGAAATTCTTTAAGTTTTGGTAAATTGCAATTAAATCCTAATTAAATGAGGATTTACTAATTAGTTTATTTTTCAGTGTGATCAAGAATGGTGGTTTAAAGGACACAACTTCGGTGTGTCAGACCGTAATATTTACGAGCTCATTAGTGTCATATTAAAATTTGGTTATGAAGTTTTAATGTTTAGATAATTCATTAAGTGAAAAGGATTAAATCGTAAAAGGTGCAAAAGTTGAATTCCATTAATTAAATGCATTAAATGCTAATTGGAAGATAAGGTAAGGCACCTAAATGGTAATTAAACCATTAATGTTTATAATGGATGATTCTAGTGTTTTTAAAGGCATGAAATTGTTTAAGTTATTAATGGTAAAATGGTAAATGAGTAAAGAAATGTTTTTAACCTAAAATACATGACAATATCAAATAATTTTTCATCTTCGTCTTTCCTTTCTTCCAATCGAAACCCTAAACACCATAGGAGGCCATACGTTCAAGCTTTGTGTCTTTGATTTGGTGAGCAAACTCCGTCCGTTTTTAGTTATTTTTATGTTTTTGAGTCCGTATTAACTTAATCTAGCTAACCCAAGGACTAATTTGTGAATCTATCAAATGTTATAAATTTTTCCATTGATGAATAAGCTTGTTCTTGAATTTTTATGGAAGATTTATAAGCTTGGTTGTTAGATTTGATGATTTTGTAAAGTAATTTTTAGTAATTTTTATGTTAAAGGATTAAAATGTTAAAGGAATAAATTTGTAAGGACTTAAGGTGAAATATTGCAAAAAGTGAGCTATAGGAATGCTTTTAAACATTCAAAAAAGCTGGAAATTTAAATAAAATGGTTAATTTGCAAGTTTTGAGCTAAAGGACTAAATTGAATAAAAGTGAAAAGTTAAGGCAATTTTGTAAAAATACCCAAAAAGGCTTATTTGCATAGATGATTAAAAATTCATGTTGATTTAAATAATTAGATGAAATTATTGTAATAGATCATGATCGTGTCACCGATCGTGAAAAATGGAAAATTACGGATTAGTCCCTTGAGTTCATTTTAATTGCAATTTCATCCGGTAAGTTCGTAACTTTAAATTTGCATTTAATTGTACATTATCTGTATTCTTTATGATTGTTAAATAACAGATTGTGTTACGTGAAATTGAGAAAGATGAAAAAGAAATTAATGAAAGAGATATCAAGCTTTGAGCTAGTGATTTGAAACTGTTTCGATGGTTGAGATCCTGCATTTGTTGTAGATTCTCTACAACATCGTGAGTCAATAAAATGTGAAATGAATCCAAGAATGTATTGTAGGTCCTACAATGGTCGAGATTTATGCTTGATTTGCATATTCTCGTTAGCTTAGTATGAATAACATCGTTAGGGAATAATTATATGTATAGATACCATATCGATGGCTGAGGTACCGCATATGTTGTGAGTCCTCATTAGCTTGGTGTGAGCTGCATTGTATACTAATAACATAGAAAATTTTGTCTAGAGGACGTATTCTGGACATGGCTTATTGAAGCACAGTTCTATGCTGGTTCGATTGACTTGAAAATTGTACAACACATGTTATTCGGTAACTTATTAAACTCTACGAACTTACTAAGCTATGTAAGCTTACTTATGAAATTGTTGTTGTTTTGTAGATCATATTTTACTGCTAAAAGATCGGATCACCTTAAGGAATCACATTATCTCGGGGGGCCGTTTAGTAGTATTTACATCACTTGGTTGTATAGCATGTACTAGGATGATATTATCTTTGAAATGCTTGATTTTGGGTTGATTGGTCCATTGCCAAACTTAGTGGAATGTTGAACTTAAACTTTTATACTTGCTTAATGTTTTAAGTAGGCTAATATGCATTGAAATGAATTGTCATGTGTGCTCATAAATAATTGTATCTTATGGTTATGTGATGAAACAAGTGTTATCATGTATAGGTTACTGACTTGTATTGTTTTGGTATAAATTCTAAGGTATCGATAATTCTATACATAGTAGTATTGATATTCTGAACACTTGTATCAGTAGAAGCTACAGGGTAAAATGTCTTAGCTCTCTTGAGTTTGTTGTATCGGTAGAAGTAATAATTGCATTAGTAGTAGTCATACTTGTATCGATAGAACTTTCCCAACTACCGATAGGAAACTGCAAATATTTTATGTTGTTTACTAGCTTGACTTCTACAGATACTTATCCAACAGGTACCGGTAGAAGTCCCCCAGAATTGTGAATGACATTTTTGCCCTAAATAGACTGTATTGCTATTTAAGTTTATAATTATTTTTGTGTATGATATATTAATTTATTTAATTATATTAAAATGAAGTGATATTTGAAATTAGTCAACGATAAATGATCGAGAAGACCCTGAAACCCTAATCGATGATAGTGTCGGGTTTGGGTACTATACAGTGATGGTAAGAACGATTAATGTAGCTTGAATGATATTGTGTTATTATGGTTTGACATGGAATACAGATGTCATGATATGTGATATGAATATTAATTCCTTCTTCCAATGTAATAATAAGTATGTTTTGGGTTATAATTTGGTTAGGTAGTGATGAAAGTTGTGTGTTTGAGATACACTCAAGGCCATGTGATCCCTGATGGAAAATTTTCGTATGTGATCCTAGGTTCTTGTGTGATTAAATTTGATTCCTGATTGGTTGAAATGTTGTAAACGAATGTGTAAGATTAAATAGAGTTAAAATTTCGAGTTGCAAGTTTGTATTTGTATGAAAAAAACTCGTAAAGTTCTATAAACCTTAAGACCCTAGATCGGAGATGATTATGGTTTTTGTGTGTTATATTTAGTGGTATCAAAACCACAATTTAGACGATTCTCGGACTAAGTGTAGTTTGAATAAAGTCTAGAAAGTACATGCCATATAAACCTGTGATAGTGTGATATTGATTGATTCGATCTAACTCCTGTTTATTTCTAGATTCTAAAGATGTTATCTGAATCTGAACGTGACGAAATTAATAGAGTTAATAATAATATTTAACTATTAATTCTGGTGCAAGTTATAATATATTGGTTTCATAAATATTTGAAACAAGGAGTGACTTTATAACTGCTACCTCTGAGTATATGTAAAAAAAGTGGGATAGAAGATATAATGATGGATTTGAAATTTCAGTGCTTAATATTATTCTTGGTAATATATATTTTTTCGATATTATTTACTGGGTATTCACTGATTAAGATTGGGTTAATTTATTTATATATTGCATTATATTAATAATGGATAGTGGTCTATTTCCCTAAACCAATGAATTTGATATTTGAATCATAAGCTGTTGGGATAGAGCTGGTATATTGAAACTATTTGCTGAAAATTTATGACTAAGATTTTCCTGACGATTTGATGTTACTATCCTTTCATGAATTTGTTATTAATTTGGAAATTATTGACTGAAGTTATATGTTACCGTAGTGAATTACAAACCGAACTGAACTGATTGAAATGTTGGACTGATGTATTGATTATGGTTGAGTTAGGAAGATCAGAGTTGTTCAGATGTCTTTGTACAAGAAATGGTCTAAAATGATTGAAAATAATTTTGATATATATATATATATATATATATATATATATATATATATGACTACTCAATTAAAAAATTTTGGATTTGAGGATAACTGTATACCATTCACCAATGGGTATTTTCATTTATCTCCTGAAAGATTTCTGGGATTTCTACCTAAATCTGATAATGGAATGAATTCAAGATATAGAATAAAAATCTTATATATTATACAAAAGACTTGTTCAATAAGTTAAAAGGATGTAACAATGTATTTGAAAGTTAATAAAGATTTAGTTATTCAGTTCTAGTTAAAGATATGGGATGTAGAAAAATTCTTTTGAACTTGAGATAATCATTAAGAATTCTGGTAATATTGTCTAGATTAACTAATGTCTCTGTTAATTTATGAATATGATGAATCAGATTGTTCAATCTTATCTTGATATTTTGATATAGTCGTAATTATAATTATTGATGATATTCTGATAGACTCCAAATAGAATCTGTGTATGCATAATATGTGAGAACTGTATTATAGACTATGTGTGAGAAATAATTTACGTGAAAACTATCAACAGTGAGTTTTGGTTCAGTGAGGTTGATTTTAATGATATTCTGGTTATGTAAATTTGACAAGTGGATTTGAGTAGGTTTGGGTAAAAATATTTTTCTATTGTTATATGAAAACTTCAGGAAACATCTCTAGAAATTTCTATTTTAATCTATCTTGAATTTGAGAAGGAAATTGAACATCAAGTGTCGTCTAAATTATTACTTCTTATTAAGATTCCTGAGTAGGGGAAGCCAAGATAAAATCTGTGGTATTTGAGATTATTATGAGATTGTTGTTCTCTATATTTGGATGAGCTAGTAATGATTTCTGTTGTGAGTAAACATCAGAATAAATAGGTATTGCTAGATAAAAATTTCGAGGACGGAATTTTAAGGAAGAGAGTTGTAAGAACCTCTTTTTTGGTGGTGTCGAAAATAATGGTTTTGGGACCACAAAACCGACGAGAAAATTTTTATAATGAGTGTTTAAATTAAATAATTCAATAATAATTTTATATGGAATTTTGAATTGAAGAATTTTAATTATTGAATTAAAAGTTTGTATAAGTAATTTGGCTCAAAAGTCAAGTGGTTTTAGAAAATGAGGTATCAGACCTTGTTTATGAGATTTAGGGTCGTAAATATTTTTATTAAATATTTATAAAGTCTTATTATATGTGAATTGAAGTTTGGTTAGGTAATTTTGATGATTAATTGTTTAACTAAGGAAAAAGGAGTAAATTGTAAAAGAGGAAAAAGTTAATTGTCATTGATTAAAAATAGTAAAGGGACCAAAATAGTAATTAAACCATGGTAAAAAAGTCCAAGCTGCGGTGGATATGATTGATTACAGTAACTTTTGAATTATTTATTTATTTAGTCCTAATTAGTTTAAGACTAAATTGAAAATAAGTTTGTTTAATTGAAAATTTTATATAATTGAAGGACCAATTAGGTAATTTGACTCTTCTTAAAGGGTCTAATAATAGAAATGATGTGAAATTCTTTAGGTTTTGGTAAATTGCAATTAAATCCTAATTAAATGAGGATATACTAATTAGTCTATTTTTCAATATGATCAGGAATGGTGATTTCGAGGCCACAACTTCAATGTGTCAGACCATAAATATTAATTATTTAATATTTACAAAGTCATTAGTGTCGTATTAAAATTTGTTTATGAAATTTTAATGTTTAGATAGTTAATTAAGTGAAAAGGATTAAATCGTAAAAGGTGCAAAAATTAAATTCCATTAATTAAAAGCATTAAATGCTAATTGGAAGATAAGGTAAGGCACCTAAATGGTAATTAAACTATTAATGTTTATAATGGACGGTTCTAGTGTTTTTAAAGGCATGAAATTGTTTAAATTATTAAGGGTAAATTGGTAAATGAGTAAAGAAAGGTTTTTAACCTAAAATACATGAAAAAATCAAATAATTTTTCATATTCTTCTTTCTTTTCTTCCAACTGAAACCCTAAACACCATAGGAGGCCATACTTTCAAGCTTTGTGTCTTCGATTTGGTGAGCAAACTCTATCTGTTTTTAGTAATTTTTATGTTTTCGAGTCTGTATTAACTTAATCTAGTTAACCCAAGGACTAATTTGTGAATTTGTAAAATGTTATAAATTTTTTTATTGATGAATAAGCTTGTTCTTAATATTTTATGGATGATTTATAAGCTAGGTTGTTAGATTTGATGATTATGTAAAGTAATTTTTAGTAATTTTTATGTTAGAAGAATAAATTTGTGAGAACTTAAGGTGAAATATTGTAAAAAGTGACTTGTAGGAATGCTTTTAAACATTCGTCAAAGCTGGAAATTTAAATAAAATGGTTAATTTGCAAGTTTTGACCTAAATGACTAAATTGAATAAAAGTGAAAAGTTAAGGGAAATTTTGTAAAAATACCCAAAAAGGCTTATTTGCATAAATGATTAAAAATTCATATTGATTTAAATAATTGGATGAAATTATTGTAATAGATCAATATCGTGTCCCTGATCGTGGAAAAGGGAAATTATGGATTAGTCTCTAGAGTTCACCTTAATTGTAATTTCGTCCGGTAAGTTCGTAATGTTAAATTTGCATTTAATTGTACATTATTTTTATTCTTTATGATTGTTGCAGAACATGTTGTGGTACGTGAAATTGAGAAAGATGAAAAAGAAATGAATGAAAGAGATATCAGGCTTTGAGCTGGTGATTTGAAGCCGTATCGATGAATGAGGTACCGCATATGTTGCGAGTCCTCATCAGCTTTGTGTAAGCAGCATCGTGTACTGGTAACAGATATAATTTTGTCTAGAGGACGTATTCTGGTTATGGCTTATTGAAGCACAGTTCTATTATGGTTCGATTGACTTACAAATTGTACAACACTTGTTATTCAGTAACTTATTAAACTCTAGGAACTTACTAAGCTATGTAAGCTTACCTATGAAATTTTTGTTGTTTTGTAGATCATATTTTGTTGCTAGAAGATCGGATCACCTCAAGGAACCACACTATCTTGTGGGGTTGTTCGATAGTATTTACACAACTTGGTTGTATGGCATGTACTAGGATGATATTATCTTTGAAATGTTTGATTTTGGGTTGATTGGTTCATTGCCAAACTTAGTTGAATGTTGAACTTAAGCTTGTATACTTGTTTAATGTTTTAAGTAGGCTAATATGCATTGAAATGAATTGTCATGTGTGCTCATGAATAATTGTATCTTATGGTTATGTGATGAAACAAGTGTTATCATGTATAGGTTATGCAAGCTTTGATTCTTGATTAATTGTCTTGTGATGAAGAGTGCTTGCAATCTTGGAAACTTATCTGTATATTAGAATTTTGCACACTTGTTTCGGTAGAACTCTTGTATGTATCGGTAAAAGTATAGGGAATTTGAACTTTTTTTTATTGACTTGTATTATTTCGGTATAAGTTTTTGAGGTATCAGTAGTTCTAAGCAGTATTGGTATTCTGAACACTTGTTTCGGTAGAAGCTACAAGGTAAAACGTCTTAGCTCTCTTGAGTTTGTTGTATCTGTAGAAGTAATAATTGCATCGGTAGTAGTCATATTTGTATCGATAGAACTTTCTCAACTACCGGTAGGAAACTGCAGATATTTTTAAGTTGTTTACTGGCTTGACTTCTACCGATACTTGTCCAATAAGTACTGGTAGAAGTCCCCTAGAATTGTGAAATGACATTTTTGTCCTAAATAGACTGCTATTTAAGTTTATAATTATTTTTGTGTATGATATTTTAATTTATTTAATTATATTAAAATGAAGTGATATTGGAAATTAGTCAATGGTAAATAATCGAAAAGATCCCAAAACCCTAACCGACGGTGTCGAGTTTGGGTACTATGTAGTGATAATAAGAATGATTTATGTAGCTTGGATGATATTGTGGTATTATGGTTTGACATGGAATGTAGATGTCATGATATGTGATATGAATATTAATTCCTTCTTGCAATGTAATAATGAGTATATTTTGGGTTATAATTTGGTTAGCTAGTAATGAAAGTTGTGTGTTTGAGACACAAGGCCATGTGATCCCTGATGGAAAATTTCCGTATGTGATCCTAAGTTCTTATGTGATTAAATTTGATTCCTGATTGGCTGAAATGTTGTAAACGAATGTGTAAGATTAAATGGAGTTAAAATTTTGAGTTGCAAGTTTGTATTTGTATAAATTGTGTTTGATTTTGTATGTATGAAAAAAACTCGTAAAATTCTATAAACCCTAAGACCCTAGATCGGAGATGGTTATAGTTTTTGGGTGTTACACTTGAAGTTGCTTAAATTTTCCCAAAAGCATTACTAGAAGGGCAATTGCTCTATTAGTATTTAGGATTTGCTCTGTTGTAATTTAGTATTTTAAGTTTTTGTTTATGAAATTAAAAGTAACAAATCAATATGTAATGAATTTTCTTTGGGGGGTTTTAATGAAAAATTCCTTTATCTACAATTTGATTAAGGTAGTTTATTTTTATTTCATGCATTCATTACAAATCATTTTGATTCTTTTAAATTATTTTCAAAATGTAAATATATTCCAATAATAAAAAATTACAATTTCTTATTATAAAAATTATACTTGTCTCTAAAGGTTCGAAGATCATCGGTATATTACACTTGCTCAAAAGCTAAGAAAATTATTGACGAAGAGTTAGCTATGATAGGTGAACTCAAGGAGAAAATGATGGAGATGATGACCACAATCGTCATGGGAAAAGTAAAGGTAGGTGATGGAAGCATTGTCATAGTGACTGCCTCTGAATGTACTCCCATTTGGCTTGTATTTTTGACTTCCGCAATTTTACGGGTCAATTTGTAATATAGTTACAACGAAGTAATGAGTACTCTGAGGATTGTATCTAAGGGAGGTGAAGTGATAGTAACTTTAAATACCTGTAAAGAAAATAAATAATGAGTAATCGTCTTAGGGTTTATAGTATGAAGGAAAAATGAAGGTTTTGGGTTTAAATTAAAAAGCATAAAATTTAGGTAAAGAAAAGCAAGGGAAAAGAGATGAGGAATTCGATAAACAAATTTTTATTAGGGATTAGTTTGCTTTAGTATGATGTCTTCAATCGCCGTTTTCGGGTTTTCATCAATCAACTAGTTGTTACCCTAGCAGGATCTTCCGATCTTCCACTAACATAACAAGTCAATAAACACTACTTATCTTCTGACCTTGCAGTCTAGATTGGTTTGGGGTAAAGGTGTTCACAAATGGGCAATACCAATTTTGGGTTAATTCCCACCTAAATGACTTGAATTGTCAGGCCTAGGGTTTGTTTCATGTTATTCCTTCTCCAAACAATTGATTCATCAAAAATCCCTTTATATAATAATAACCCTAATCCCCCACAAAGGGATTAGTTCTTCATGGTTTCTTCGCTCATCATAAGTTCAATAATAAAGGTAAATATAAAGATTGAAATTGAAAATATGAATTAAAGAAACAAATAATTGTATAGCAATCTGTTGGAACGAATCGACAATCGTTTATGAGAAGTTACAAATCTTGTTCCTAACAAAACAGAAATGAAAATAAAGAAATGAAAATAACTAAAAGCCAAAATTACAAAGGAAACTAAAACTAAGGAAAGAGATGTGTAGACCTAAGTGCTAAAGGGACCTGTTTATGGTCCAAAGATGTGTAGACCTAAGTGCTAAAGGGACCTATTTATGGCCTTTGGACGGTCGTTTTCCTTAACCCTAGGTCAGTTGTCATTCTTCGTGTTTAAGTTGTGTTGTAAAGAACAAAGTGCTCTTCACTCGGTGTTATTTTCACGTTCAAGAGTCGATGTCGCGACACGTAGGAGCCGTGTCGTGACAAAGCAGGCAGTTTACTCCATGGTGTGTTTTCCAGGCGTTGTCGTAATAGACTACCCATGCTGCGACATTAAAGGTAGCTCCGAAATTCTGTAGATCTGGTCCCTGTGTTGCGGCATAAATCATTTTGTGTTGTGACATAGTGATCAACTTCATTGTTATTCATCTTTTGAAGGTCTCTTGCTCACTCACAAAGTTTGTTAGCTAACCTTGAGGCCTCACTCGGCCCTAAAGTCAATAAAAAGCAAATTTTTTTACACTTTTTACAGTTTTTATTCAACATATGAAATTAAACTAAATCTTAAGTAAAAGCTAAGGAAAATGCTTAATTTCAGGCTCCTAAAGTGCGAAAACTCATTTAATCTGTTAGGTTGAATTACGACAGATCAAACTCCCCCACACTTAAGTCATTGCTTGTCCTTAAGCAAACAAAAACAAAAACAAATACAAGAAAACATAGCAGCTTGAGCCTATATCATACAAGGATTAAGTTCTTAACATCTACATTAGGCATTATATATCCTTAAATAATTTCAACATGATGAGCAAGTAATCTTACCATTTTTTATTAAAAACATCTAAGTTCAGTAAGTTACAAAAAATACAAATATAAAGATTTTATTTATATAACTCCAACAATAACTAGGTTTATTTAGGTCACTTAGGTATAATGGAACTGTGTAATGCCATATTCATTCATGCACAGACTATTTAGGTCACATAGGTCTTTTCAGCTTATAACGTTCTGAGACTTAGGACAAGTATGAAGTTCAAAAGAATAGTAAGCACAAAAGGTTACAAACACGATAATAGTTTGGCACATTGTATTGTTCCATATTCCCTTTTTAGTATCACATTCCCTCTCACCACCTTATTTCTCCTTCTCTCACCTTCCTTTTCTCTCCTTTTTAGGAAATCTCAATATGGTCTAATCCCTTTAGCTAGTCTATGAGCCATTTATATTCTTAAACATGTTTTTCTTTTTAGCTTGTTGTGACTTTGTCACTTTTCATACGTTTCTCACTCAAGATTGTTTTCTTTTGTTTATTTCGACTCGTCTTTTCTTTTCTTTTGGGATTTTTCTTGTTTCATATTTCTAGCTATTTTAAAGTTCATATACCATATTGATTCTCCTATTTCGCTCTTGTTTTACAAACTCCACCTTGATGTGTCTACTTACCCTCAATACATATGGTCATACGTCTATAATCATACAAATTCGGAGCAAAGAAAAAGGGTAAACACAAATTGACTTTTCTAGGCTTTATGGTTTGTAATGTGGTTCATCGAGAAGGGTCAGTAAGCTCAAAGAACGGTACTAAATGGCAAGATTAGAATAAGGTTGTTTTTTGGCTCTAAGTGTATTCAAACAATGTCTTAAGTCATCTCTAAACATCTCAATATGCATAAACGTCTATTTAATCACATAATTCCAAAATTACCATCTATCATATATACTAGCATGCTTGTTTCCTCATATTATTCAAATCATTTGGTATAAATAATATCTCTTTATCTAGATTTAATGTAACCTATAAAACTTAGTAATTTCATGCTCAAAAATTTAAAAATTACTAATCATCATGCCAAATTTATTCAAAAGATACAATCAAACTATTATACATGCTCCTAACCAATCACTTGTATTTCTACAAGCTCAAGCACACGACAAAAGTAAAAACAAAAAGAAAGCAAAAATTTCCATGTTACCCCCACACTTTAGAAAACACATTGTCCTCAATGTGTAGCCCCTAAAAGTAAGGAACAAAGTTACCTGATTGATCGTGAAAGACTCCTCTATTAATGGTCGATTCCTTCTCCTTTTGTAATAGATAGCTCTAAATGTTGTGTCTTCATCATGTGGGGTTCCTACATAAAAATTAGAAATACAAATGCAAAAATAAATCTAATGCTACTCCTACTCCTACTCCTACTAATAAATAAATCCTCAAAACAAAAATCAAATCATCCAAATTCCAAGTCTTTTAAAAATAAAGTCTTGAAATTAAAATTTAAAATAGTCAATATTCCTCCATCTCATCCTCCTCGTCTTAATCCACCTCTCCACTCTTAGTCTCCTCTTCATCAAGTTCCTTGTTTGTTGGCCCAAACATATCCGATGTTTAGTTAGGGACCCGAATGTTGTTTTGTCGAGCAAATTCTTGAAACAATGGCCTTGATTCTTGCATCCACTGTATCATCCAATCTACTTTTGGATGACTTCCCTCACCAACTTCTTTTTGTTAGGTTGTCTCCAACTTATCGGCCTGTAAACGTCATAGTATTTAAGTGTAAGTGGACACTCATCGATGAAAGTATAGTTGATAGATTTGATCTATCGGATATCGATACCACGAGGATAGAGTTCTTGATGTTTAATTGTCGAAGCAACTAAAGTTAAAATTAGAGGAATTGCTACTAAAAATGTCAGCGCAACTGAATTAGATCTGCACATCTAAAAGAGTTAATTTGTCAACGCAAATATGAAATAAATTGTCAGAGCAAATTAAGATAAAATGAATAGTTGTTGGGATGTTTGTAAAAGTAAATTCAGAAAATTAAAAGTTATGATAAAATGTAAGAACTGGAAAGGATCACTAACTTCACAAGTCGCAATGCTAAATGTGGCTGCAAGGTAACAAATAGATGAATTGTCATCGCAATTATGCTTCAATGAGATCTTACTACTATCACTTCCTCTATTTAACAAAGACCCAAATGCTAGTAATTACCATACCTTCCAGTGCTGGTAATGCTTTGCACTTAAGAACAAGTGGCTAGAATTCCTTCTTAGCCTCAAGCAACTTCCATTGTCTTGCTTGTTAATCTAACTTGTCACCGCACCTTCCAGTGACAGTGACTGCAATCGCACTTCCATGGTCAAAACAATTAAATCCAAATATAAACAGATAAGGAGAATAAAGTAGAAATCAAATTAGATTTAACTTCAAATGGTACTTCCATACTCAATTGATAATCAACAGTATTCATCAATAATTAAGAGGCATCAAAGAAAAAAGTCGAAGCATCCTATTCCTAGTCCATTAGAACTATTCCATGAAAGCTCCTCTTATGCCGCAAATAGGCACTTCTCGTCAGAAGTCTTGCTCCTTTGCTTATCAGATCACCTTCCTCCGAAACTCAAGCTTCTATGGCAGCTTGCTTAAAGATTTGAGAAATTTTGTAGAGTTTAATTCTTTACCACTTGACATTTATTTTCTTCCTTTCCCTCTTATTTATAAGCTCTCAAAATTCACAACTCTCCTCCCTTCTCAGATCTAACCATTTTGGTAGTTGTACAAGTTGGTTAATTCCAACTGTGCACTTACGCAGATCTGGTGTGTTCATCAGACATCTACAGGTTGTCGCCGCATCTCTGGGCGCAATCTATGATCTTTACTTGCGGTGAAAACTTATCATTCTCCTGTGCTGGTGCTTCTAAGTATGTTTGTAGCATGAATTCACTTGTACAAGGTGAAAGTATCTTTGCAGTGACATCTTTGGTCGCAATTCCAAGTTAAATTTGTGGTTGCTTCTTTGAACGCTTTCCAGCACTGATCTTTCGAGGTGGATCTTTGTGCTGACAATTTCAGACGCAAAACTTATGCTGCATATGGTGACATTAGTAACACAAAAGAGGCTAAAATGAAAAGAATTAAAGCCATACAACACTAAGTTAGAAAATGCAAACACTAAATATGAAATGTTTAACATGCATACTAAATATGATACAAAAGGAACAATTAATAAACAAGTTTTAGGGAGAAAATAAGTGTCATTTCTAATGCTATCACACCCCCAAACTTGAGTTTTTACTTGTCCTCAAGTAAATAAAAGTTAGCAAAATCATAATCAAAATTGTCACCGCAATATCATTCTAGCAACTTAAGTTCTCTAGAATCCTAATGTATAAATTGCATTCATATGACAGAATAATGCGCCGATAATTTATAGACATGAACAATCAAGACTGCAACTTCACTAATGTTAGCATCATGCTTTGAATCTTAACCTTTCTTAACCAATACAGTATTTATAACAATATATTTTTTCTGCTTTTCTATTTTTCTTTGCTTTCTTTTTCTTCTTTTTTTTATACGTGACTGAGAGATGTCATTGCATTACTATACCCTTATTCTTGGGCAGTAATGATGGGGTGCAACAAACCCCTAGGAAGTATGTAATTGTGCCGACACACACTCTTGCAGTGATAGCCTTTGACTAGATAATTTTTCAAACACATGCAGTGGAGTGTTCTCCCTTGATAAGTCACAATGCACTCACAGTGTCTTTTTATTAGTAAATATTGCTACAATTGGTAAGTTAATTCAAGATTCAAAGATTGATACTACCATTCATTACTAATGCATTTCCAATCATTCATTCAAAAATGGAAGGACTCAATATTCATTCACATTCATCCAATTCACATATTACCATCCCAAACAATTCAATATTTAAGCATAAAACAAAAATTATGGTCACATTTTTCTTATAACTTTGCATACTTTCATTGAACTAATGAGAAAAGTAAATTCTTCAAATATGTAGGTGCAATTGCATTTCCATTTCACACAAATTCCCCTCAAACTTAATGTCTGCATTGTCCCAATGCACTTACAATATTATACAAATAAGAATGCAAATGCAACTATAATGCAAATGAACTAACAAGTAAAATGCAACGACAACTAAAATGCAATGACAATTAAATGAGATACATTCAACTAACTACTGAAAAGTAAACTAACTCAGTGTTTAGCAGCTGATGATGTGGCTGCCTTGTCTTTCTTTTTCTTCCTTGGGTGATCCTCTTTGTGCTTTTTTTTCTTGTCCTTTCTCTTTCTTTTCTTTTCCATGGAGTCAACCGAGGCAACAAATTGTTCTTCTATAGCCTGTTGAGTGGAGGCTTCATCACAGTCACGTCGGATAGGTGAATTTTAGCAAGTGGTGCCACATAGGACACAATGGCCAGAGGATTGGGATCCTCATTACTGATGGTGACTGCCTCGGCCTGGCTCGCTCTAGGTGTTGCCGAGTGTTCAACTGTTGCACCCATAGTCACAGGTGCGTTGACAAATTCCTCCTCTAAATTTTTCGGGGCAACATCTTCTTTCTCTTTGTTTTCTTCCTCTTTTGGTCCTTCTTCTTCATCATTCACCTTCTCCTCTCCATTTTCTTTTTCTTCTTCAGCTTTCTCCTTCTCTTTTGTGCCTTCCTCGTCTTTTCCTTCCCGTTCTTCTTCTTCCAGACCCATAAAGACGACTGGTATGCTCATTTTCTCAGCAGCAGCCTCCCGTTCCGCCATGTTGGCCCCAAGACTGTTGGAAAATTCATCCTAGAAAAGGTCGGCTATGGTTCTGAAATAGTCCTCCATAACCTTGGAGTGTCCCTCGTGATCCTCATTATCAGAGATGCGAATTCTAGTTAGGGATGGAACGAGCTGAGGCCTACCTCCAGAATCAGGTTGCTCAGATGACGATGGAGCTTCCCTAACAACAGAGGGAAAACCAGGGAACTTTGGCATGGGGTTCGAGTTCAGACTTCTTAATATGGTGACAATAGCATTGTTCCATGCCCTTATATAAGCATAGTAGAGATTTTTCCAATAATCCATCTCTTTCATTACACTGACAAGTTGTAGTTGTCGCATATCCATGTGGTCAACGAGTTGTTCTATCGTAGTCAGCTTTTTCCCCATCTGAGGATCTATGGGCGTAATTGCTTGTTTCTCCTTTTTCTTCCCCTTGTCTTTCTCTTCCTTTTTGGGCACATCCTTCATCAAAGGGGTTTCTTTCCCTTTAGTCATCCTTTCCACCGAGATGTCATTGATGAGCCTCTTGTTCTCCAAAACTTCTTCACCATCACTAGGCGCAACGCCCCTTTGCTTGCATAACATCATTTTTAGAGAGGGGAAAGGTAATATACATGTCTAGTTGCTTGCAGCTTCAGTAATTCCATCATGCAGGATTGTGTGGACATCAATGCGATGTCCTTTCAGTATAAAAATTAAGAGGCACATGTGATCCAATGTCGTAGTGGTACTGTGGGTAGATGGTAGAAGGCGATAGTTAATGAAATGAAACCACACCTTTCTTTGAGTGGTTAGATAGCGTCAGTGCATAGTGTAGTTATGCAGACCATTGCCAGTCCATACTGCGCCTTCAATGGATAAATCTCTCATCACAATGTCGACACCTTCATCAGTTAAGTTCTCTAGGAACACAGTATGTGCATATTCTCCTCCCGCGATATGAAAAAGCACATAATGTGATTTGCACTCCAGGGCACCAAGCCCTCGTGAACAAACACAAATTCTTTCTTAGAGTCCACCAAGTTAGCATAGAATTCTCTTACCATTGTTGGGGAGTAGTCGACCGGGTGGTCACAAAACTATTCCCATCACAGTCGAGAAATTGTGCTAGCAACTTGTTTCCCCAATGACCGATGCGGGGACAACTAGAAACCCTATTCAGGGTGACAGTTCCTATTGATCATCATATCATGATATTGGTCCTTTGCTGCTTTCAAGAGAAATAGAACAGACTCTTTTTGAGGTGGTTGTTCGGTGCTCTGAACCACAGCAGCTGATGATTCAACAGGTGACTTTGATGGGGTTTTAGCGCCTCGTGTTCTGGCCATAATATCTGAGAAAAAAGAGTGAGAATATTTGTGCAGAAAAACTGAGAGTGATAGAAGAAGACGATTGCAGTACAATGGAGATTGTGAGAGTAGAGTCGACAGAAGAAGGGTTTTATAAACATTTGAGGTGAAGAGATGTGATTTTCTCTATTGGCGTGAGAGTACGTTACGCCTGCAGACAATAAATGCCAGGATGTAGATCGTACTGTTTGGGTTGATCCAACAGTTGGGGATGATTGGAGGTCAACCGGCGCGATTCTTGCCTAAAACGCTTTGTTAAGTCATCACAAAATGCATCGACAAGTGATGCTTTGAGGTGCATCGACAAAAAGGATATTTTTTTTATTCCTGCATAAAACTTAAAAGGAAATGAACGAAAATAAAAAGCAAAAAGTAAAAGTAAAAATTACAATGACATTAAGTAAATATGATCGGATTAATGGTCTCGCTTTGTTCTTTTACATATGGGCTCAAGTAGTGCTTCAGTCGTTGGCCATTCACTTCACTTTAAACTGGTAACCATTATTCCTATCTTCAATTGTCACCACACCATGCTGGAATGCTTTGACAATTCTGAAAGGGCCTAACCATCTCAGCGTAATTTTCCTAGATGCAATTTCAAACATGAGTTAAATAAAAGGATTAACTGATTAGAGAAAAATGTCGCCTCAAAATGATATTATTATGTCATCTCTTAGTTTTCTCATTATATATGGCTGCATTTTCATGTGCATTGCATCGAATTTCTTCCAGCTCGAAAATGTCTAACAACCATTTTTGTCCAGCAACATCATAATCCATGTTCACTTGTTTAATTGCCCACATGGCTTTATGCTCAAGCTCAATTGGCAAGTGACAGGATTTTCCAAACACCAACTGATACGACGACATCCCCAACGGAGTTTTATATGCAATGTGAAGTGCCCAAAACACATCATGTGGCTGCGAAGACAAATCTCTTTTAGATGGGTTAACCACCTTCTCAAGAATTCATTTAATTTGTCGATTAGAGACCTCCACTTGTCCATTCGTTTGTGGATGGTATGTCGTTGCCATACGATGCTTCACACCGAAGTGCTTTAAAGCTGTCGCTACTTGATTGTTATGGAAATGAGTACCTTGGTCGCTAATCAATGCTTGAGGTGTTTCAAACCTTGTAAGGATGGAAAAACTTTAGCACCGTCCGGGTATCGTCTTTCGGAACCGCAATTGCCTCGATCCACTTGGAGACTTAGTCTACAACAACTAAAATATACACATTCCTAACAAAATTTTGGAAATGGTCCTACGAAGTCTATACCCCAAACATCAAATAACTCCACCTCCATGATAGGTTGTTGGAGCATCTCATTGCGTCGAGATATGGAACCTGTGCGTTGGCATTTATCACATTGCTGCGCAAAATTGTGTGCATCTCGAAATAATGTAGGCCAGTAGAATTCTGATTGTAGGACCTTTGCAGCAATCCTCACACCACCAAAATGACCTCCATAAGGAGCATCGTGGCAATGCCTTAGGACAGAAGACATCTCTTCCTCCGGAACACAACGACGAATAATGTTGTCAGTGCATACCTTGAATAGGTATGGCTCATTCCAATTATATTTTGCAGCGTCGTGCATATATCTGACCTTCTTTGTGACCAGTGACACTTAATGGTAGCTTCTCACTAACAAGATAGTTGACGACATTTGCATACCATGAAAATGCGTCGATAATGAATAGTTTCTCATCTAGAAATGCATCGATAATTTGGGATTTATTCCCATCCTCACTTCCAACTTCCAGATGAGACAAGTGGTTTGCTACTTGGTTTTTAGATCCTTTCCTGTCTTTGATTTCAATATCAAATTCTTGTAAAAGTGATAGGATTAGAAATGAAACTGATTTTCTCCCTAATTTTGTGTATTAGTTGTCTCTTTTGTATCATATTTAGTATGCACTTTTGGCATTTTATATTTAGTAATTGGATTTTCTAACTCAGTGATGCTTGGTTTAATTTTCCTTAATTTTATAATGTCTTTATTACTAATGTCGCCACAATTAGTTATTCAGTATTGCATCCAAAGATGTCACTACAGGAACCTGTCCTGAAGGATCAATGCATGAAGATGTCCAGAATTATCGCAACAAAACATGATCCAAATTTGTGCCCAAAACTGTCACCGCATGAGCACTTCCAGATTGCACCCAAAGTTGTCGCCACATTATTATTTCCGAAACGCCCGTAAGACTGTCATTGCATAAGTATTCTTCAATTGCACCTAGGAATGTCGCTGTATTCAGTATCAATTTTGCGCATAAGGTTGTCAGCATAGAGATCCACCTTAGAAGATTAGAGTAAGAAAGAATTCAAAGTTACGGCCACAAGTTGGTCCAGAAATGCGGCGACATTCTGCTGACAAATTGTTGCCACAAATTAAAATCATAATTTGTATCGACATTCTGCAATAGTCCAGTAAACAAATCAGATCTGCATAGCTATCAATAACAAACTTTTATAGATGTACAAAGTAGTTGGATTTGAGAATGGAGGAAATTTTCAATTTCTTGAGTTTATAAATTGAGGAAAGAAGAAGGAGAGAGATATCAAGAGGTAGAGGAATTGAATTTTACAATTACTGTGTGTTTTTGAAGATTTAAGCTGGAGAACGGTGAGCTGATTGAGCAAAGGAGCAACCACTTCTGACGATAAGTGCTCGATACAACACAAGAGGAGCGATTAAGGAATAGTCCTAGTAATCTAGAGATAGTAAGCTTTGATGTATTTGTTAAACCCTCTTTTATGCTGATGAATTATTCTTGACACTTGAATGAATATGAGAATATCTTTCAATGTTAGATTACTTTGATTCTTATTTATTCTTCTCATCTTTTTATTCTTGGATTTAATTGCATTAAACATGAAAGTGGAATTGCAGTCTACCAACATCGAGAGATGCGGTGACAAGTTAGATTAAGAAGCAAGTTAGCGAGAGCTGCTTGGGATTAGAAGAGATTCTATCACTTGTTCTTAAGTGCATAGAGTTGCCAATATCGAGAGATGGGGTAATTGTTGGTACTTGAGTCTAGATTAAATAGAGAGTTGTTATTGGTAAGATTTCATTGGAGCCTTATTGCTGCGATAATTCGTCTACACATTACCTTGTCGACGCATCTAGAGTTGTGACTTAGTGATATCAGTGATCCACTCCAAACCTTCGCAGTTGATCACACTTTTACTTTTTTGCATTTAAATTCTCAAAACTTTAACAACAAATTGATTTACTTTTAGTTGCTCTGACATTTAACTTTTATAATTACATTGACAAATTTAACTATCTTAGTGTGCAGATCAGATTTAATTGCGCTAACATGTTTACTCACATTATCTCTAATCTTAGTTTTAACTCGACATATAGACATCAAGAACTCATTCCCTGTGGGATCGATATCCGATAGAATTATTCTATCAACTATATTTGCATCGACGTGTGTCCGCTTGCGCAACTACTGTGACGTTACATGCCGATCAAGTTTTGGCGCCGTTGTCGGGGAATGACGTTTGTTTGATGTTTATTTTTGTCATTACATTTATTCTTTATTATCTAAATTTTATTCGTTACTAACTCGTTTCCTTTTTGTTTACTTTTACATTTTCTTAGTGAAATATGGCTAGGTAAAAATAGAGCTTGATGCCATAACAGCCCAGGAATTTTTCTTTAACTAATATGTAGAATGCTACAGCAGTTGCAGAATAGAAATTTGTAGTGACAATTTGTAATTACTGTGGGGGCAACCATGAGTTTGAAGAATGCCCATCAAATCCAGCAAATGTGTACCACATGGGGAATCTCTATCGAAATGAAAATCCTTATTCCAACACTTACATGCCAGGTTGGGAGCAATATCCAAATTTTTATTGGAACAATCAAGACCCTAGAAATATAGACAATGATGTTAGATCCGAGTAGACATTGCCCAATTATGATCAACCTTTGTCAAGAAAAAATATACAGCAAGACGAAGCATCAAAGTTTTCATCAATTGAAAATTTGCTGAGACAATATATTGCCAAGATTAATGTTGTGCTTTTGAATCAAGCTGAATCCATACAAGCTCTAGAATATCAATTTGTCTAGATTGTGGGTGCAATAAATTTGCACCACAAGAAACTTTGTCGGTTGATATTGAGAATTCGATATCACAACGGCAAGAGCATGATGATGAAATCTTTCCCATAAGTGAAACTTAACTAAATGAAGTTTTTAGAGATGCTACAGTCAAAGAAGATAATTCAAATCTCAACAATGGAAAGATGTCAGCACAATCTGAAAAGCAAACTGCAGCTGAAGAGGTTAAACAAAATATTACGATGACAGAATCAGAGCACTTTGTCGCCACAAATGCTACAGCAAAACAGCCTCAGAAACTTGAAGACACATTGTCAAAGAAGAGAAGATTGGGAGATGTCGAAGCAATTGCACTTACTGAAGGGTGCACTGTCATGACAATTAAATTGCTCCAAGAATTTAAGGATCCCAAGAGCTTCTCAATACCTTATTCCATTGGTTATTGGTGTATCAGAAAGACATTATGTGATTTCAGTGAAAGCATAATTTTGATTCCTATATCTGTAATTACAGAATTGGAAAAAAACACAAGAAAGAGTGGAAATTTTTCAAGACCGTGTGGAGAATAAAAGAGTACGAAGCACTTGAAGAAGAAGAAACATATATTGTGTCTGCACTAATTGAGGAATAAGTAAACACTATTGTCGGCGCATTAGTATTCCATTGTCAATCAATTTTGTACAACTGTATTGCACCTATTGACTTAATGCTGAAAACAGATGAAGTTCATGTGGAGGAAGAAAAAGATGAAAAAACAGATGTTGAGGCAAATTTAGTTGAGAAATTTGTTCCTGCACCTGAAGTTGTTGGCGCAATAACTAAAGGTTTGGCGCAAGATGGAGAGAGTTAGACGGAAGCTGCTGATGAAAACCTTTAGGCGATAGTGGTCTATATTGGATCAACGAATGAAGCAACTAATGATGCCAGAGAAGAGATAGAAACTGAGGAGCAATCTACTGATCATGCGAAGCTCAAAAAAAGTAAAAAAAAGAAAGAAGAGAAGGACCTGATGTCGTGACAAATTTAGCTGAGGAATTTGTCACCGCACCTGAACTTGTGGATGCATCATCTGATGATTTGGCGCCACCTGAAACGAGTTAGGCGGAGGTAGTGATGCCTGCTATTGAGGAGCAATCCACAGGTCCGACCAAGCCAAAGGAAGGAAGGAGGAAGTGCACCAAAGACAAGAAGCAACGCAATGAGGAACAAAAGCACAAGAAGAAGAAGACCAATGCAGCCACATCTTCGGCTGCAGCACACTGAGTTAGTTTTTATTTTTTAGCACTTAGTTTAGTTTTCATGCATATCATGTAGTTGTAGTATAATTGTCCCTGCATTATTAATGTCATTTCATTTTTATTGTCGCTACATCTACATTGTCATTGCATTTCCACATATATTTTTATTAACGTCAGTGCATTGGGAACAATGCACACTTTAAGTTTGAGGGGAATTTGTATGAAATGGAAATGCAATTGCACCCACATTTTTTGAGAATTTATTGGTTTCTTTAGTTCAATGAAAGTATGCAAAGTTACAAGAAAAAATGTGACCATAATTTTTTTTATTTTATGCTTAAATCTTTAATTGTTTGGAATGTTGATGTGTGAATTGGATGAATGTGAATAAATTTTGAGTCTTATTTTTGGATGAGTGATGGGATTGCATTAGTAATGAATGGGTAGCATCAATCTTTGAATCTTGAATTAACTTTTCAATTGCAACAACATATATTAATAAAAAGACACTCTAATTTCAGTGAATTGTGACTTATCAAGGGAGAACACTCTGCTGCATGTGTCAGAAAAATCATCTAGCCAAAGGCTGTCACTGCAAGAGTGTGTGTCGGTGCAATTACATACTTTCTGGGGTTTTGTTGTACCCCATCGTTAATGCCCAGGAACAAGGGTATAGTAATGCAATGACATCTCTCAGTCACATAAAAAAGAAAGAAAAAGAAAAGAAAAAAAATATTTATAATGCTATCTTTCAATAAGTGTTGTATTGGTTAATAAAAGTTAAGATTCAAAGCATGATGCTAACATTAGTGAAGTTGCAGTCTTAATTATTCATGTCTATAAATTGTCAGTGCATTATTCTATCTTATGAATGCAATTTATATATTAGATTCCACAGAATTTAAGTTGCTAGAATGGAAATTGTGGTGACATGTTTTGATTGTGCCTTTGCTAACTTTTTTTTACTTGAGGACAAGTAAAAACTCAAGTTTGGAGGTGTGATAGCATTAAAAATGACACTACTTTCTCCCTTAATTTTTGTATTAGTTATCTCTTTTGTATCATATTTAGCATGAATTTTTAGCATTTTATATTCAGTAATTGCATTTTCTAACTCAGTGATGCTTGGTTTAATTTTCCTTAATTTTATAATGTTTTTACTACTAATGTTGCCACAATTAGTTGTTCAGTATTGCATCCAAAGATGTCACTACAGGAACCTGTCCTGAAGGATCAATGCATGAAGGTGTCCGGAATTGTCGCAGCAAAATATGATCCAAATTTGCGCCCAAAACTATCGCTGCATGAGCACTTCCAGATTGCACCCAAAGTTGTCATCGCATTATTATTTTCGGAATGCACCTAAGGCTGTCATTGCATAAGTATTCTTCAATTGCACTCAGGAATGTCGCTATAGTCAGTATCAATTATTTGCCTAAGGTTGTCAGCACAGAGATACACCTTAGAAGATCAGAGTAAGAAAGCATTCATAGTTGCGACCACAAGTTGGTCCAGAAATACGGCGACATTCTGCTGATAAATTGTCGCCGCAAATTAAAATCATAATTTGCACCGACATTCTGCAACAGTCCAGTAAATAAATCAGATCTACATAGCTATCAATAACAAAATTTTGCAGATGTACAAAGTAGTTGGATCTGAGAATGGAGGAAATCTGCAATTTCTTGAGCTTATAAATAGAGGAAAGAAGAAGCAGAGAGATATCAAGAGGTAGAGGAATTGAATTATGCAATTACTGTGGGTTTTTGGAGATCAAAGCTAGAGAACGATGAGCTGATTGAGCAGAGGAGCAACCACTTTTGATGAGAAGTGCTCGATACAACACAAAAGGAGCAATTAAGGAATAGTCCTAGTAGTTTAGAGATAGTAAGCTTCGATTTATTTGTTAACCCCTCTTTTATGCTGATGAATTATTCTTGACACTTTAATGAATATGAGAATATCTTTTAATGTTAGATTACTTTGATTCTTATTTAATTCTTCTAATCTGTTTATTCTAAGATTTAATTGCATTAAACACGAGAGTGGAATTGTAGTCTATCGACATTGAGAGATGCAGTGACAAGTTAGGTTAACAAGCAAGTTAGCGAGAGTTTCTTAGGATTAGAAGAGATTCTATCACTTGTTCTTAAGTGCACATATTTGCCAACATCAAGAGATGGGGTAGTTGTAGGTATTTGAGTCTCGATTAAACAGATAGCTATTATTGGTAAGATTTCATTGGAGCCGTATTGCTACGACAATTCGTCTACACAATACCTTGCCGACGCATCCAGGGTTGTGACTTAGTGATATCAGTGATCCACTCCAACCCTTTGCACTTGATCACACTTTTACTTTTCTGTATTTAAATTCTCAAAACTTCAACAACAAATTGATTTACTTTCAGTTGCTCTGACATTTAACTTTTATAATTACATTGACAATTTTAACTATCTTAGTGTGCAGATCAGATTTAATTGCATTGACATCTTTACTGACATTATCTCTAATCTTAGTTTTAATTGCCTCGACATATAGACATCAAGAACCCATTTCCGTGGGATCGATATCCGATAGAATTATTCTATCAACTATACTTGCATCGACATGTGTCCGCTTGCACAAATATTGTGATGTTACAGGCCGATCAAAAAGCAGGATCCATCTGATTAGTCTTGGTTTGGCATCTTTCTTCGCAAAAAGGTATCTCAAGGCAGAGTGATCTGTGTAAACTGTAATTTTTGCACCTACAAGATATGAACGGAACTTGTCAAATGCAAAAACTACTACTAGTAACTCCTTCTCAGTAGTAGTGTAATTCACCTGCGATTCAGTCAAAGTTTTTCTAGCATAATAAATGGAATGAAATACCTTTTATTTGCATTGACCAATCACAGCTCCTACAGCAAAGTCGCTCGCATCACACATTACCTCAAATGGTTGCGAACAATTTGGTGCGACAAAAATTGGAGCTTGTACTAGCTGCTTTTTAATTGTAACAAATGCGTCCAGACACGCGTCATCGAACAAAAACTTTTTATTTTGCTCTAATAAAGAGCATAGTGGTTTTGCTCTTGGAGAAATCTCAGATGAATCTTCTATAGAATCCAGCGTGACCAAGAAAACTCCTTATTCCTTTTACATTTGTAGGTGGTGGTAGCTTCTCAATGATTTTCACCTTTGCTCTGTCTACTTCAATGCCTTGACATGATATGCGATGGCCAAGGACAATGCCTTCAGTTGCCATGAAATGACATTTTTCCCAATTCAGCATTAGATTTGTGTCCTCGCATCTCTTCAATACTTTCACCAGATTGTCAGTGCATTGATCAAAATTGTGCCCATGCATAAAGAAACTGTCCATGAATACCTCCAATGAATCTTCAATCATGTTAGAAAAATAGCCATCATGAACCTTTGGAATGTAGTTGGGCATTGCACAAACGAAATGGTATTCATCGAAAAGCAAAGGTTCCAAATGAGCATGTGAATGTAGTATTTGCTTGATCTTCTGGCATAATTACGATCTGATTGTATACAAAGTAGCCATCAAGGAAACAGTAGTAGGTCTTACCAACTAGCTTATCCAACATTTGATCAATAAATGGTAGTGGGAAATGGTCCTTCTTTGTCATCGCATTTAAATGACGATAATCCATACACACTCGCCAACCTATAGTAATGCGAATAAGGATTAGCTCGTTTTTATCGTTAATTACCACTATTATGCCACTCTTCTTGAGCACACATTGGATCGGGCTCACCCATGTGCTATCTAAAATGGGGTAGATGATGTCTGAGTCCAGCCACTTAAAGATCTCTTTTTTCACTACTTCTTTCATTTTTTCATTCAGTCTACATTGTTGCTCAATTGACTGCTTCCCTTCATCTTCTAGCCTGATTTTATGCATGCAAAAAGAGGGACTAAGGCCTCTAATGTCTGTAATGCTCCAGGCAATGGCTCTTTTGTGCTGCTTCAAAATTGCAATTAGCTTTTCTTATTGACTTGCATCAAGGCTTGTGCTGACAATCACAGGTAATGTGTCATTGTCACCTAGAAAGACATACTTCACATGCATTGGAAATGGCTTTAACTCCAAGGTTGGAGCTTGTTCAATTGATGGTTAGAAAACTGGGATCGTCCTATTAGACAGATCTAAAGATTTCAATTGCCAGCCATGTCTCAGTTCACAAATATTAGCCTCAGCTATGTGGTCTCATTTAGGTAGGATTTGTTCTTCTGATGTCACCATATATTCGTCTTGAATTGTAACACTCAAATCTAACACCATCGTCGGTTAGGATTCTGGTGTTACTATTCATTTAATATAGCTCATCTTTTAAAATATCCCAATATTTTAATCTTTGTTCATTATGAAGTTCACCTCCCATATTTTAGATCCATATTTAATCATAACATAATTTCTTCAAGGGTAAAAATGGCATTTGTAATAATTTAGGAGACTTCTACCGGTACTTGACACTTCTACCGGTACTTGATGGTCAAGTACCGATAGAAGTCTCCTAAATTATTACTGGTCAAGTATCGATAGAAGTCACATCAGTGAACAATTTAGAGACTGTGCAGATTTCTACCGGTACTTGTGCTAGTTCTACCGATACAAATATGATTTCTACCGATACAAATCATGCAACTACCGATACCAAAAACTCCAGAGAGTAAAAATCCTTACCCTACATCTATCGATATATTCATACATACTACCAATACATCAATGCTAAAAACTACCGATACTTGTTAATCAACTAGCGATACAACTCAAGTCAGAAGACAACCTCTCTCCTACCCTGTACTTCTACTGATACATACATAAGTTCTACCGAAACAAGTATGCAGAATTTCAAGAATTATACCAAGACACAAGATTAATATCTCAAACACATCCATCACAAGTTATACATTAAGTCATCACTCAATATGCAAAACTTATAATTGTTTACAAGCATCATAAGCTTAAACATCTAAGTTGTACATCATGCATTTACACAATCAAAATAGTAAGATTTTAGCATCTTTAATTCAATAACAAAGGTTAATATCATCCTAGTACATGTCAAATAATCGAGTGATGTCTTCAAGATGATCGGATCCTCAAGTCACAAAACAAAATCTACAAAACAACAACAAGTTCACTAGTAAGCTTCATAGCTTAATAAGTTTGCAAGTTTATCAATTTACCAAGTCTTATGTGATAAACAACTCTATAAATTTGTCCAACCAGCACAACTGAACTTCAAAGGTCGATATTCGTTTAACTCCTTATTGACACAAAGGTCATGATGCTCATTTTCTCCCTATTGACCCAAGGGTCATGCCTGTTATTAGTATACGATGTTATTCTTAACTATCGATACGATATATTTGTTCCCTACGATGCTGCTCACACTAAGCTGACGAGAAAATGCAATAAGAATAAATCTCAGCCATCATAGGGCTTGTAATCCATTCATGGATTCTATTCACCTTTTTGGTGACTCACGATGCTGAAGAGAATCCGCAACAAATGCAAGATCTCAAGTATCAGACCATTTTTATCTTTGCACAAGGCTTGAAAATTCTCATCTCATAGCTACTGTCTTTCACGTTTCCAATCGTCGTTTCAAATTTCTAATATTCATTAAAAAGTAGTTAAAAGCATTCATTAATAAGAATTTAACATTACGAACTTACCGGACTAGATTGCAGTTTTGAATGGATTCCAATGACTACTCCGGTAATTTTCCTTTTCCTTGATCGATTGCACGATCATAGTCTACATCCACAAATAATTCAATTCTCACATTAAGTTACATAATTTAGTCATTCAACACAATTTAGTCTTTTTTGGGAAAATTATGGTTTTATCCCTACTAGTTTTCTTTTATTCAATCTAGTCCTTTCAACACAAAACATGCAAAATAACAATTTTCTCCCACAACTAGCCATAGCTGAATTTTCTTAGGTGTCCACTCAACCCATTCGCACATTTATTTTCATAACAATACATGTACTTTCACCATTTTCACATTTTAATCCTTAAACCCTATTTTCATAAAAAATCACTTTACAAAAAGATTTCACCCAAGTATCAAACATTCAAGTACATCAAAAGCTTCCAAGAACATGCAATTTCAACAATGGTTATTTTTCTAACATTTGACAGATTCATAAATTAGTCCTTATATAAGCTAGATTAAATTGATATGGACTCAAAAACATAAAAATTACCAAAAAAGATCAAGGTTTGCTTACCCAAATCAAAGCTCAAAGATTTGAATTGAAAACCCTAACTTTTCTCTCCTTGTTGCCGTGTGAAGAAGAAAGAAGAAGAAAAATGAAATGAAAATCAATTTCTTTTCTTTTAATTTTCATATATATAGTAATGGCATTTTTTTAATTATTGAGACTTTATTATTAAGTTTTAATTAATTATTTTTAATCTTAATTAAATTTATTTACACTTAATATAAATCATGTCAATCCACTAACTAATATTCATTTGGTTATTTTATTCATTTAGTCCTTCTAATTAAACATCTATACTTTTACCTTTTTTATGATTTAGTCCTTTCTATTCAATTAACTATTTAATCTATGAAATTTTCAAATCATAATTTCATACAATGCATATATCACTAGAAATATTCAAAATAAATAAATTTACGACTTGACTCGTCGGAGATGTGGTCCTGAAACCACTATTTTCGACACCATTGAAAATTGGGCTGTTACAACCCTCCCCCCTTAAGGAAATTTTGTCCCGAAATTTCTTACTGGTAAATAAGTTAGGATATTGTTATCTCATAGAAGCCTCTATCTCCCAAGTGGCTTCTTCTAACGCATGGCTTTCACTAACGGTACTCTCTTGTTCCTTAATTCTTTTACTTCGCTAGATAGTATTCTAATCGGTTCTTCTGTACCATCTCAACATCAAAACATGAAATCCATTATGGATCTTCTCCAATTCTGGTGGTAAAGTCAACTTATATGCTACAGGACCAACCTGTTCGATGATCTCATATGACACAATAAATCGTGGACTCAACTTTCCCTTTTGGCCAAACCGTAGCACATTTTTCCAAGATGAAACTCTCAAGAAAACTCTGTCGCTTATAGCAAATTTTATATCTTTCCTTTTAAGATCTGCGTACGACTTCTGTCGATTAGACACTACTTTCAAACAATCACAAATTACCCATACTTTTTCCTCAGTTTCATGAACTAAATCAGTTCCAATCAACTTAGACTCGTTCAATTCTGACCAGTACAAAGGTGTCCTGTACTTCCGACCATATAATGCTACGAATGGTGTCATTTTAATACTAGATTGGTAGTTGTTATTTTATGTAAACTTTACCAATGGCAGATACTTTTCCCAGCTTCCTTCAAACTCAAGTCTATAGTATCGTAGCATATCCTCAAGAATCTATAGCACTCGCTTTGACTGACCATCCGTTTGTAGATGATATGCAATACTAAAATTCAACCTGGTCCCTAGAGCTTCATGTAGCTTACCCCAAAATCTAGAGGTAAAGCATGGATCCCTATCGGAGATGATAGAGGTTGGTACCCCATACAATCAAACTATTTTAGACACGTATAGCTCGACCAGTCTCTTAAGTGGAAAATCTACCCGAATGGGGATGAAATGAGCAGACTTCATTAATCTGTCTACAATTACCCAGATTGAATCTTTCTTTCTCGGTGTTACCGGAAGTCTTGTGACAATATCCATTGTGACTCGTTCCCATTTCCACTCCTGGTGTTCGACTTTCACTTGCTGGCATATAAGACATCTAGTCACAAACTCTGAAATCTCTCGTTTCATACCTGACCACCAATACAATTACTTCAGGTCATTATACATTTTCACACCTCCTGGGTGTATGAAATAAGTGCTGTTGTGAGCCTCTATCAGAATGTCTCATTTCAAATTCGAATCGTTTGAGATACATACCCTGCCCCTGTAATACAACATACCCTCTGTATCAACTGTAAACCCTACAATAGCATCATCTTGTAACTGCTCCCTTTTAACCATAAGCTTTGGATCCTTTCTCTGTAATAGATGGGCATAGATGGGCATTATGCTGTAGAAATAAAGGCCTCATTCTAAGCTCCGCGATGATAGAACCGTCGTCTTCCAATAATAGATGGGCATTAATTTCTCTCAAAGTAAACATCAACTTCCGACTCAGAGCATCAACTACAACATTGGCTTTACCCGGATAATAATCGATCACAAGGTCATAGTCTTTTAACAGCTCTAACCATCAACGTTATCGTAGATTTGACTCATTCTGTGTCATCAGATATCTCAAATTCCTGTGATTTGTAAATATATGACATTTTCCCCATTGAGGTAATGTCTCCAAATCTTCAATGCAAAAACTACGGCAGCTAACTCCAGATCGTGAGTCAGATAGTTCTTTTCATGTGGTTTTAACTGTCGAGAAGCATAAGCTATCACTTTTCTATCTTGCATCAAAGCACATCCCAATTCACTTAAAGATGCGTCACTGTAGACAATGAACTCCTTTCCCGTCTCTGGTTGCGTCAAGACTGGAGCTTCAGTTAACAACTTTTCACCTAGTCAAAACTTTGCTGACATTTTTCAAACCACAAGAACTGAATGTTTTTCTGTAGCAACCTCGCCATCGGCAAGGCTATGATGGAAAGTCTTTCACGAACTGACGGTAATAATCTGCCAAACTAAGGAAACTACGTACCTCAGAGACATTCTTCGGTACCTTTCAATCGAGAATAGCAGAAACTTTGCTTGGATAGACACGTATTCCTTTCGAAGATATTACGTGACCCAAGAATCCAACTTCTCGAAGCCAGAATTCACATTTACTGAATTTTGCATACAACTACTTTTCTTGCAAAATCCGTAACACCTCTCTCAAATGTTAAGTATGCTCTAATTCTGTCTTGGAATAAATCAATATATCATAAATAAACACAGCCACAAACTTATCCAATTGGGGCTGAAATATTATGTTCATCAGATCCATAAATGTTGCAGGGACATTAGTCAACCCAAACAACATAACTAAAAACTCATAATGTCTGTACTGAGTTTTAAATGTCATTTTCATTATATAACAATCTTTCACTCGCATTTGATAATAACCTGACCGAAGGTCTATTTTGGAGAACACAGTTGCACCCTTTAACTGGTCAAATAACTCGTCGATCCGAGGCAACGGATACTTGTTCTTGATTGTCACCTTATTCAGCTGCCTGTAGTCTATACACATCCGTATCGATCCATCCTTCTTTTTCACGAATAATACGGGTGCACCCCATGGTGACACACTAGGTCGTATGAATCCTCTGTCTAACAATTCTTGCAGTTGAGCTTTCAGTTCTTTCAATTCGGTCGGTTCCATTCTGTACGGTGGAATAGAGATCGGAGCGGTACTAAGTAACAAATAATACCGAACTCTACCTCTCTGACTGGTGGCAAACCCGGTAGTTCTTTCGAAAACACATCTGTATACTCTTGAACAACTAGTACCTGATCCAATTCTATTCTCGAGCCTTGAGTATCAAGTATGTATGCTAGGAATGCTTTACAGTCTCTATGAATTATCTTCTATGCTGAAATAGCTAAAATCACTTTGGTTTCACTGTTTAACTTGCCGAATTCCACTGTGATTACCTCACCTATCGAACATTTCAAATTTATCTGTCTTTGCTTGTAATTTACTATTGCATCATGCTCAGATAACCAATCCATACCCAAGATCACATAAAACTCGGTGAAGGGCAATAGCATTAGATCAGAAGAAAATTCACAGCCTTGAACTCTCAGTGGACATTTACAACATACCAAGTTAACAGTGACACTATGACCCAAAGGGTTTGTGACTTGCACTTCAAATTCAGTCAATTCAACGATCAATTTCTTATCAGTGGCTAAAGTAGTGCAAATATATGAATAAGTTGACCCTGGGTCAATCAAAGCACATACAATATCATTAAAAAGATAGAATATATCAGTCACCACATCAGGAGCTGTAACCTCTTCTCTAGCTCTGATGGAAAATGTCCGTGTAGGTGCTCGTGCTTCAGATCGGGTTACATTACCCTTGTTATCGCCTCAGTTTCCACCCGTACTACTACTCTGTCCCGGGCGTTTACCTTTTGACGGTGAAATAGAGGGTCTTATGTTATGGTTCTCCTTTACCTCCGAAGTCATTGGGCAATTTCGTATAAAATGATCTGTTCCCCCTCATCGATAACAAGCCCCTTTTATCTTTCAACATTCACTTGCATGGTATCTTCCGCAATGATTGCATGATGGGTTCGGCACATTTCGGACACTAGTTATACTAGTTACAGGACGGTTTTGAAATTTAGACTATGGTGGACTCAATCTACTCCTGTTTAAAAACCCAGAAGGAACTGCTCTACGAGTTTCATTTTCTCTAAATTTCTTCGGTGGCAGCATAGAAAAAGTTCTAATGATGTTCTTTCTCCCAGATTCTCGAAATCTCTTTTCTCTTTGCCTCTTATTGTGGTAAATTTCTTTAATCTTTCGAGCTCTATCCGCAAGAACCACAAACAGTCACAGCTCGAACCCTCCTACCATCATCTTAATTTCGTCATTCAACCCATCTTCAAAACGGACGCACATTGCATCATCCGTCGGTACAATTTCTTGGGCATACTTACTAAGTTGTACGAATTCTCGTTCATATTCTGCCACAATTTTGTTTCCCTATCTCAATTCTAGAAATTCTTTCTTCCTCTTGTCTAGGTACCTTTTGCTGACATATTTTTTTCTAAATTCTACTTGGAAAAGCTCTCAAGTAACTTCATTCTCAAGCATCACTGCTAAAATCGTCATTCACCAACTGTAGGCCTCATCCTTCAACAACGAGACTGTACACCTCAGATAGCCTTCTGGAGGACAAACCATCGCATTCAAAACTCTTAATGTGTTTTACAACCAGTATTTAGCTCTTGAAGGATCGTCTTCTATGTTTCCTCGAAATTCTTCTGCACCATACTTTCTAACCCTATCCATCGAAATACGACACCTCTATTCCACCATTGAAGGAGGTGGAGGCATATCAAGAGGTACTACGGTTGCGTGGCAGGTCGTGCGACAGGAGGTAGAGGAGGTATCGTCGAGTTATTCCTCATGAACTCCCAGAACCACTGTCCCATCAGTCCGAAAAACATATTCTTTGCTTCATTATCTGTCATCAGTAATATCAATGCCCCATGACTTGCTACAAAATCATTAGTTTAGACATTATTGTTCACTTTGTTGGTTTCCTCTCTTTTTGAGTCGGGTATCTCACGTTTATCTCCAAGAACTATGATTAAATCAAATTCATCTATATCACACTATCACATGTTTATTTGGCATGTACTTCTAAAACATAAAACACTGTCATTATATTCCAAGAAAGAACTAAATCAAAAGCTCTAATACCACTAAATGTAGCACCCAAATCTGAACACCGTCATCCGTTAGGATTTCGATGTTATTATTCATTTAATATTGCTCATCTTTTAAAATACCTAAATATTTTTATCTTTATTCATTATGAAGTTCACCTCCCATATTTTAGATTCATATTTAATCATAACATAATTTCTTCAAGGATAAAAATGGCATTTCTAATAATTTAGGAGACTTTTACCGGTACTTGATAGTCAAGTATCGGTAGAAGTCACGTCAGTGAACAATTTAGAGACTGTGCAAATTTCTACCGATACTTGTGCAACTATCGATACCAAAAACTCCAAAGAGTAAAAATCCATACCCTGCAACTTCTACCGATATATACATACATACTATCGATACATCAATGCTAAAAACTGTCGATACTTGTTAATCAACTATCGATATAACTCAAGTCAGAAGACAACCTCTCTCCTACCCTGTACTTCTACCGATACATGCATAAGTTCTACGAAAAAAAGTATCCAGAATTTCAAGAATTATACCAAAACACAAGATTAATATCTCTAAGACATCCACCACAAGTTATACATTAAGTCATCACATAATATGCAAAACTTCTAAGTGTTTACAAGCATCATAAGCTTAAACATCTAAGCTGTACTTCATGCATTTACATAATCAAAATAGTATGATTTTAGCATCTTTAATCCAACAACACAAGTTCATTTCATCCTAGTACATGCCAAATAACCGAGTGATGTAAATACTACCGAACGAGCTACCAAGATATTGTGATGTCTCAAGTCACAAAACAAATCTACAAAACAACAACAAGTTCACTAGTAAGCTTCATTCTTAATAAGTTCTCAAGTTCATCAATTTACAAAGTCTTATGTGATAAACAACTCTATAAATCTGTACAACCAATAAAACTGAACTTCAAAGGTAGATATTCGTTTAAATCCCTGTTGACACAAAGGTCATGATGCTCATTTGCTCCCTATTGACCCAAGGGTCATGCCTGTTACCAGTATACGATGTTATTCTTAACTATCGATACGGTACATTTGTTCCTTACGATGCTGCTCACACTAAGATGACGAGAAAATGCATAAAGCATAAATCTCAGCCATCATAGGGCCTGTATTCCATTCATGGGTTCTATTCACCTTTTTGGTGACTCACGATGCTGAACAGAATCTGCAAAAAATGCTGGATCTCAAGCATCGGACCATTTTTTATGTTTGGCATAAGGCCGAGAAATTCTCATCTCATAGATACTATCTTTCACGTTTCCAATCGTCGTTTCACATTTCTAATATTCATTAAAAAGCAGTTAAAAGCAGTCATTAATAAGAATTTAACATTACGAACTTACTGAACTGGATTGCACTTTTGAAAGGATTCTAAGGATTACTCCGCTAATTTTCCTTTTCCTCGATTGATTGCACGATCAAGGTTTGCTCACCCAAATCAAAGCTCAAAGATTTTAATTGAAAACCCTAACTTTTCTCTCCTTCTTACCGTGTGAAGAAGAAAGAAGAAGAAAAATTGAATGAAAATCAATTTCTTTTCTTTTAATTTTCATATATATAGTAATGACATTTTTTTAATTATTGAGACTTACATCATTAAGCTTTAATTAATCATTTTTAATCTTAATTAAATCTATTTACAATTAATATAAACCATGTCAATCCACTAACTAATATTCATTTGGTTATTTTATTCATTTAGTTATTCTAATTAAATATTTATTCTTTTACCCTTTTTATTATTTAGTCATTTCTATTCAATTGACTATTTAATCTATGAAATTTTGAAATCATAATTTCATACAATGCATATATTACCAGAAATATTCAAAATAAATAAATTTATGACTCGACTCTTTGGAGTTGTGGTCTCGAAAACACTGTTTTCGACACCATTGAAAATCGAGCTGTTACAACTCTTCCCTCTTAAGAAAATTTCGTCCAAAAATTTCTTACCGGTAAACAAGTTAGGATACTGTGATTTCATCAAAACCTGTCTCCCAAGTGGCTTCTTCTAACCCGTGACGACCATAATATCACCAACAGTACTCTCTTGTTCCTTAGTTTTTTTACTTCGCTAGACAGTATTCTAACCGGTTCTTTTGAATATGACAAATACGGCTGAATCTCAACTCCCATGGGTGTAATTACATGTGAGGAATCTGATCTGTACCGTCTCAGCATCGAAACATGAAATACATTATGGATCTTCTCCAATTCTGGCAGTAAAGTCAATTTATATGGTACAGGACCAACCTGTTCTATGATCTCATACGACCCAATAAACCGTGGACTCAACTTTCCCTTTCGGTTGAACCGTAGCAGCTTTTTCCAATGTGAAACTCTCAGGAAAACTCTGTCTTTTATAGCAAATTCTATATCCTTCCTTTTAAAATTCGCGTACGGTTTTTATCGATCAGACGCTACGTTCAAACAATCACGAATTACCCGTACTTTGTCCTCAGTTTCATGAACTAAATCAGTTCCAATCAACTTAGACTCATTCAATTCTGACCAGTACAGAGGTGTCCTGCACTTCCGACGATATAATGCTTCGAATGATGCCATTTTAATACTAGATTGGTAGCTGTTATTATATGCAAACTCCACCAATGGCATATACTTTTCCCAGCTTCCTTCAAACTCAAGTGTACAGCATTGTAGCATATCCTCAAGAATCTGTATCACTCGCTCTGACTAACACCCGTTTGCGGATGATATCCAATACTAAAATTCAACCTGGTCCCCAAGGTTTCCTATAGCTTACCCCAAAATCTCGAGGTAAAGTGTGGATCCCTATCGGAGATGATAGAGGCTGGTACCTCGTGCAGTCGAACTATTTCAGACATGTATAGCTCAACAGTCTCTCAAGTGGATAATCTACTCGAATGGGGATGAAATGAGCAGACTTCGTCTATTTGTCTACAATTACTCAGATTGAATCTTTCTTTCTTGGTGTTACCGGAAGTCCTGTGAAAAAATCCATTGTGACTCGTTCCCATTTCCACTCCGGGATGGAAATCGACTGTAGTAACGAAGATGACACCTGGTGTTCGGCTTTCACTTGCTGACATATAAGACATCTAGTCACAAACTTTGAAATCTCTCGATTCATACCTGACCATCAATACAATTTCTTCAGGTCATTATACATTTTCAAACTTCCCAGGTGTATGGAATAAGTGCTGTTATGAGCCTCTGTTAGAATGTCTAATTTTAAATTCGAATTGTTTGGGATACATACCCTGCCCCTGTAATAAAACATACCCCTATATTAACTGTAAACCCTGTAATAGCATCATCCTGTACCTGTTCCCTTTTAACCATAAGCTTTGGATCCTTTCTCTGTAATTCGTGAATCTACTGAAGAAAAAACAGCCCTGTTCTAAGCTCCGTGGTGATAGAACCGTCCTCTTCCAATGATAGTGGGCTTTCATTGCTCTGAAAGGAAACATCGATTTCTGACTCAGATTATCAGCTATAACATTGACTTTACCCAGATGATAATAGATCACAAGGTCATAGTGTTTTAACAGCTCTAACCATCAGTGCTGTCACAGATTCAACTCCTTTTGTGTCATCAGATATCTCAAACTCTTGTGATCTGTAAATATAAGGCATTTTCCCCAAAGAGGTAATGTCTCCAAATCTTCAATGCAAAAACTACAACAGCTAACTCCATATCGTGAGTTGGATAGTTCTTTTCATGTGGTTTTAATTGTCGGGAAGCATAAGCTATCACTTTCCCATCTTGCATCAAAACACACCCCAATCCGCTTAAAGATGCGTCACTGTAGACAATGAACTCTTTTCCCATCTCTGGTTGCGTCAAGACTGGAGCTTCAGTTAACAACTTTTTCAACTGGTCAAAACTTTACTGACACTTTTCAGACCACACGAACTGAATGTTTTTCTATAGCAACCTCATCATCGGTAAGGCTATGATGGAAAAGTCTTTCACGAACCGATGGTAATAACCTACCAATCCCAGGATACTGCGTACCTCGAAGACATTCTTCGATACCTTCCAATCGAGAATAGCTGAAACTTTGCTTAGATCAACACGTATTCCTTTCGAAGATACTACGTGACCCAAGAATCCAACTTCTCAAAGCTAGAATTCACATTTACTGAATATTGCATACAACTGCTTTTCTCGCAAAATTCGTAACACCTCTCTCAAATGCTGAGTATGCTCTAATTTTGTCTTGGAGTAAATCAATATATCATCAATAAACACAACAACAAACCTATCCAACTAGGCTGAAATATTTTGTTCATCATATCCCTAAATGTTGCAAGGGAATTAGTCAACCCAAAAGGCATAACTAAAAACTCATAATGTTCGTAGCGAGTTCTGAATGTCGTTTTCATTACATCATAATCTTTCACTCGCATCTGATAATAACCTGATTGAAGGTCTATTTTGGAGAACACGGTTGCACCCTTTAACTGGTCAAATAACTCGTCAATCTGAGGAAACAGATACTTGTTCTTGATCGTCACGTTATTCAACTGTCTGTAGTCTATACACATCCACATCGATCCATCCTTCTTTTTCACGAATAATACAGGCACACCTCACAATGACACTGGGTCGTATAAATCCTCTGTCTAACAATTCTTGTAGCTGAGCTTTCAATTCTTTCAATTCGCTCAGTGTCATTCTGTAATGTGGAATAGAGATCGAAGCGGTACCAAGTAACAAATCAATACTGAACTTTACCTCTTTGACTGGTGGCAAACCCGATAGTTCTTTCGAAAACACATCTGTATACTCTTAAACAACTGGTACCTGATCCAATTCTGTTCTTGAGCCCCGAGTATCAAGATGCATGCCAACAATGCTTTACAGCCTCTATAAATCATCTTCTATGCTGAAATAGATGAAATCATTTTGGTTTCACTGTTCAACCTACCGGACTCCACTGTGATTACCTCACCTGTTGAACATTTCAAACTGATCTGTATTTGCTTGCAATTTACTATCGCATCATGCTCAGGTAACCAATCCATACCCAAGATCACATCAAACTCGGTGAAGGGCAATAGCATTAGATCAGTAGAAAATTCACAGCCCTGAACTTTTAGTGGACATTTACGACATACCAAGTTAACAATGACACTATGACCCAAAGGGTTTGTGACTTGCACATAAAATTTTATCGATTCAACGACCAATTTCTTATCAATGGTTAAAGCAGTGCAAATATATGAATGAGTTGACTCTGGGTCAATCAAAGCACATACAATATCATTAAAAAGATAGAATATACCAGTTACCACATCAGGAGAGATAGCCTCTTCTCTAGCTTTGATGACATATGTCCGTGCAGGTGCCCGTGCTTTAGACTGAGTTACATTACCCTTGTTGTCGCCTCGTTTTCCACCCGTACTGCTACTCTATCCCGGGCATTTACCTTTTGACGGTGAAATAAGGGGTTTTACGCTCTGGTTCTCTTTTATCTCTAAAGTCATCGAGCAATTTCACATAAAATGATCTATATCGCTGCATTGATAACAAGCCCCTTTTATCTTTCGACATTCACCTGCATGATATCTTCCACAATGATCGGATGATGAGTTCGGCACATTTCGGACACTGCCTACACTAGCTGCAGGACAATTCTAAAATTTAGACTGTAGTGGACTCGATCTACTCTTGCTCAGAAACCCAGAAGGAACTGCTCCACGAGTTTCATTTTCTCGAAATTTCTTCGGTAGCGGCATAGGAAAAATTTCTGGTGATGTTCTTTCTTCCAAATTCTCGAAATCTCTTTTCTCTCTGCCTCGTGTTGAGGTAAATTTCTTCCATCTTTTGAGCTCTATCCGCAAGAACCACAAACGATCGCAGCTTGGACCCTCCTACCATCATCTTAATTTCGTCATTCAACCCGTCTTCGAAACTGACGCAAGTTACCTCATCTGTCAATACAATTTCCCGGGCATACTTACTAAGTTGTACAAATTCTCGTTCATATTCTACCACTGTTTTATTTCCCTGTCTCAATTCTATAAATTCTTTCTTCCTCTTGTCTAGGTACCTTTTTCTGACATATTTCTTTCTGAATTCTACTTGGAAAAGCTCTCAAGTAACTTCATTCTCAGGCATCAATGCTAAAATCGTCGTCCACCAATTGTAGGCCTCATTCTTCAACAACGAGACTACACACCTCAGGTAGTCTTCTGTAGGACAGGCCATCTCATTCAAAACTCTTAATGTGTTTTTCAACCAGTATTCAGCTCTAGAAGGATTGTCTTCTATGTTTCCTCGAAATTCTTCTGCACTATACTTTCTAACATTGTCCGTCAGAACTCGACGTCTCTATTCCACCACTAGAGGAGGTGGAAGCATAGCGGGAGGTACTACGGGTTGGGTGGCAGGTCGTGCGGCAGGAGGTGGAGGAGGTGTCGTCAACTTGTTCCTCATGAACTCCAAGAACCACTATCCCATCAGTCTTAAAAACATATTCTTTGCTTCATTTTTTGTCATCTATAAAATCGATGCCCCATGACTTGCTCCAGAATCATTAATCGGGACATTACTATTCACTTCATTGGTTTCCTCTCTTTCTGAGTTAGACATCTCACATTTATCTGCAAGAACTATGATTAAATCGGATCCATCTATATCACACTATCACAGGTTCATTAGGCATGTACTTCGAAAACATAAAACACTGTCATTATAATCCAAGAAACGGCTAAACCGAAAGCTCTAATACCACTAAATGTAGCACCCAAATCTGAATACTGTCATCGGTTAGGATTTCGATGTTACTATTTATTTAATACTGCTCATCTTTTAAAATACCTCAATATTTTAATCTTCATTCATTATGAAGTTCACCTTTCATATTTTAGATCCATATTTAATCATAATACAATTTCTTCAAGGGTAAAAATGACATTTCCAATAATTTAGGAGACTTCTACCGATATTTGATGGTCAGGCATCGGTAAAAGTCACGTCAATTGACAATTTAGAGACTGTGCAGATTTCTATCAGTACCTGTGCTATTTCTATCGATATAAGTATGATTTCTACCGATACAAATCATGCAACTACAAATACCAAAAACTCCAGAGAGTAAAAATCCTTACCCTGCAACTTCTACTAATATATGCATACATACTACCAATACATCAATGCTAAAAACTACTGATACTTGTTAATCAACAACCAATACAACTCAAGTTAGAAGACAACCTCTCTCCTACCCTGACTTCTACCGATACATGCATAAGTTCTATCGAAACAAGTATGTAGAATTTCAAGAATTATACCAGGACATAAGATTAATATCTCAAACACATCCATCACAAGTTATACATTAAGTCATCACACAATATGCAAAACTTCTAAGTGTTTATAAGCACCATAAGCTTAAACATCTAAGTTGTACTTCATGCATTTACACAATAAAAATAGTAAGATTTTAGCATCTTTAATTCAACAACAAAGGTTAATATCATCCTAGTACATGCCAAATAACCGAGTGATGTAAAAACTACCGAACGAGCTCTCAAGATAGTGTGATGTCTTCAAGATGATTCAATCTTCAAGTCAGAAAACAAATTCTACTAAACAACAACAAGTTCACTAGTAAGCTTCATAGCTTAATAAGTTCGCAAGTTCATCAATTTACCAAGTCCTATGTGATAAACAACTCTATAAATCTGTCCAGCCAGCACGACTGAACTTCAAAGGTCGATATTCATTTAACTCCTTGTTGACATAAAGGTTATGATGCTCATTTGCTCCCTATTGACCCAGGGTCATGCCTGTTACCAGTATATGATGTTATTCTTAACTATCGATACGGTATATTTGTTTCCTACGATGCTATTCACACTAAGCTGACGAGAAAATGCAATAAGCATAAATCTCAACCATCATAAGGCCTCTAATCCATTCATGGATTCTATTTACCTTTTTGGTGACTCACGATGCTGAAGAGAATCCACAAAAAATGCAAGATTTCAAGCATCGAACCATTTTCTATCTTTGGCACAAGGTCGGGAAATTCTCATCTCATAGCTATTGTCTTTCACGTTTTCAACTATTGTTTCATATTTATAATATTCATTAAAAAGCAGTTAAAAGTAGTCATTAATAAGAATTTAACATTACGAACTTACCGGACTGGATTGCAGTTCTGAATGGATTCTAGAGACTACTCTGCTAATTTTCCTTTTCCTGGATTGATTGCACGATGTAGTCTACATCCACAAATCATTCAATTCTCACATTAAGTTACATAATTTAGTCATTCAATACAATTTAGTCCTTTTAGGAAAATTATGATTTTACCCCTACTAGGTTATTTTGATTCAATCTAGTCCTTTCAACACAAAACATGCAAAATAATCATTTTCTCCCACAACCAACCATAGCTAAATTTTGTTTGGTGTCCACTCAACTCATTCACACATTTATTTTCATAACAATACACGTACTTTCACCATTTTCACATTTTAATCCTTAAACTCTATTTTCATCAAAAATCACTTTACAAAAAGATTTAACCTAAGTATTAAACATTCAAATACATCAAAAGCTTCCAAGAACAAGAAATTACAACAATGGTAAGCTTTCAAATATTTGATAGATTCACAAATTAGTCCTTGCATAAGGTAGATTAAATTGATACAAACTCAAAAACATAAAAATTATCAAAAACGATCAAGGTTTGCTTACCCAAATCAAAGGTCAAAGATTTGAATTGAAAACCCTAACTTTTCTCTCCTTGTTGCCGTGTGAAGAAGAAAGAAGAAGAAAAATGGAATGAAAATCAATTTCTTTTCTTTTAATTTTCATATATATAGTAATGACATTTTTTTAATTATTGAGACTTTCATCATTAAGCTTTAATTAATCATTTTTAATCTTAATTAAATCTATTTACACTTAATATAAACCATGCCAATCCACTAACTAAGATTCATTTGGTTATTTTATTCATTTAGTCCTTCTAATTAAACATCTATACTTTTACCCTTTTTATGATTTAGTCTTTTCTATTCAATTGACTATTTAATCTATGAAATTTTCAAATTATAATTTCATACAATGCATATATCAACAAAAATATTCAAAATAAATAAATTTACGACCTCGACTCATCGGAGCTATGGTCCCGAAACCACTATTTTCGACACCACTAAAAATCGAGCTATTACAACTCTCACTCGTTAAGGAAATTTCATCCCAAAATTTCTTATCGATAAACAAGTTAGGATACTATGATCTCATTGAAGCTTCTGTCTCCCAAGTGGCTTCTTCTAACCCGTGATGATTCCACAATACTTTCACCAACAATACTCTCTTGTTCCTCAGTTCTTTTACTTCGCTAGACAGTATTCTAATAGATTCTTCTGAATATGAAAAATCCATCTGAATCTCAACTTCCATGGGTGTAATTACATGTTATGGATTTGATATGTACCGTCTCAACATCGAAACATGAAATACATTATGGATCTTCTCCAATTCTGGCAGTAAAGTCAACTTGTATGCTTCAGTACCAACCCGTTCTATGATCTCATACGACCCAATAAACTGTAGACTCAACTTTTCCTTTTGGCTGAACCGTAGCACCATTTTCCAAGGTGAAACTCTCAGGAAAACTCTGTCTCCTACAGTAAATTCTATATTTTTTTATTTTAAGATCTGCGTACGGCTTCTTCGATCAGACGCTACTTTCAAACAATCATGAATTACAAGTACTTTGTCCTCAGTTTCATGAACTAAATCAGCTCCAATCAACTTAGACTCGTTCAATTCTGACCAGTACAGAGGTGTCTTGCACTTTCGACCATATAATACTTTGAATAGTGCCATTTTAATACTAGAATTTGTATCTGTTATTATATGCAAACTCCACCAACGGTAGACACTTTTCTCAGCTTCCTTCAAACTCAAGTGTACAGCATCGTAGCACATCCTCAAGAATCTGTATCACTCACTCTGACTGACCATCTGTTTGCGGATGACATGTAGTACTAAAATTCAACCTGGTCCCTAGAGCTTCATGTAGCTTACCCCAAAATCTCGAGGTAAAGTGTGGATCCCTATGGAAGATGATAGAGGCTGGTAACCCGTGCAATCAAACTATTTCAAACACGTATAGCTCGGCCAATCTCTCAAGTGGATAATCTACCCGAATGGGGATGAAATGAACGGACGTCGTCAATATGTCTTCAATTACCAAGATTGAATCTTTCTTTCTCAGTGTTATCAAAAGTCCTGTGATAAAATCCATTGTGACTCATTCCCATTTCCACTCCGAGATGGAAATCGGCTCTAGTAACCCAGATGACACTTGGTGTTTGGCTTTCACTTGCTAACATATAAGACATCTAGTCACAAACTCTAAAATCTCTCATTTCATACCTGACCACCAATACAATTTCTTCATGTCATTACACATTTTCACACTTCCCAGGTGAATGGAATAAGTGCTGCTGTGAGCCTTTATTAGAATATCTCGTTTCAAATTCGAATCGTTTAGGATACATACCCTACTCCTGTAATACAACATACCCTCTGTATCAATTGTAAACCCTGCAATAGCATCATATTGTACCTACTCCCTTTTAACCATAAGCTTTGGATCCTTTCTCTGTAATTCTTGAATCTGCTGTTGAAATAATGGCCTCGTTCTAAGCTCCGCAGTGATAGAACCATCATCTTTCAATGATAGATTGGCATTCATTGCTCTAAAAGCAAACATCGATTTCTGACTCAGACAATCAGCTACAACATTGGCTTTACCCGGATGATAATTGATCACAAGGTCATAGTCTTTTAATAGCTTTAACCATCAGCACTGTCCCAGATTCAACTCCTTCTATGTCATCAAATATCTCAAACTCTTGTGATCTGTAAATATATGGCATTTTCCTCATAGAGGTAATGTCTCCAAATCTTCAATGCAAAAACTACGACAGCTAACTCTAGATCGTGAGTCGGGTAGTTCTTTTTATGTGGTTTTAACTATCGGGAAGCATAAGCTATCACTTTCCCATCTTGTATCAAAACACACCCCAATCCGCTTAAAGATGCATCATTGTAGATAATGAACTCTTTTCCCGTCTCAGGTTGCATCAAGACAAGATCTTTCCGCAAGCTGTAACGTCACCGTAGTGGGCTTCATAGATCCAATTCCTAATTTCTTGAAAGTGGAAACGGCATGAGGTTAATAATAACTCCTAAATCACATAAAGCTTTACCTAGGTAGTGGTTTCCAATAGAGCATGGAATCGTGAAAGTGTCAAGGTCTTTCATCTTTGGTGGTAACTTGTTTGTTAGCACAGCGCTGCACCCCTCTATTAGCGCAATCGTCTCGATATCGGTAAGCTTTTTCTTCTTCGACAATAGCTCCTTCATAAATTTCTCATAGTTGGGGATCTGTACAAGAGCATCAACTAGAGGTATGTTAATGTGAAATTGCTTTAAGGTAGAGACAAACTTTTGATAATCTTTGTCATGATCTTTCTCCTTGAATCTCTATGGAAATGACAAAGGTATATTGTCAGTGGGTTGTCGTAAAGGATTTGGCTGGGTCGACATGGGCAATTACATCGACATCTTTGTTGGTCGAATTATGGGCATAAGAGTGAATATAGGTAGCTCTTCTTCATTTATTTCTGTTGGATATTCTTCATAGGCAACTTCTTTTTGTTGCTTTGGTTCAGATGCATCAACATGTACTTGGTTGGAACTATTGCTTAGCTCAGTAGTTTGGTTTCAACTTCTCAGCGTGATAGCCTTATAATGCTCCTTCCCCTTCTGAGTCAGATTTTCAGTGTCATTGGGCAAAGTACCAGGTGACTTTGTGCTCATGTTAGAAGCCAATTTTCCTAGCTGAGCTTCCAATGCTCGGATAGAAGAATAATTACCTTGAATGATTGCTTCTATTCTCGCTATATGCTCTCGCATCAACGGTTCAAGAGTAGCCAACGGATCTGCTCTTGGTTGAGAATATTGATGTTGTTGTTATTGATGTTGTCCTTGCATATTTGGCATCACATTCTGTTGCAGCGATATTCGAGCTTGTGACTGCATCTGATTTTGTGATCGCATCTGGTCCGGTTGTGCATGCATTTGCAAATTGTTATTATAATTCTGCTGCTGCTGGTTGTTGTTGTAACCTTGTCTAAAATTCCCTTGAGTTGATGAATTTTCATATCTGAATGTGGGCGTATTCTGGCTCCCCCAAGGTTGTTGTGTATGATTAGAATTACTGTACGAGTTACCATAGGAATTTTCTCTGATGTTATTGACGTAGAATGTGTTCTCAGTATGTTGTGGACAATCCTCATAATTGTGGTTGTCATCGCAAATTTCACAGGAAAATGTCAGGACATACATCTGTTGAGCTACTTGAATAGAGGCAACACCACTCATCCCCTTCATGTTTTTAACCATGTTTGCCAACGAGGATACCTGTGCACTAAAAGCTAATATAGCATCTAATTCTATAACACCAGGATTAGTTTTTACCTAAGCAGAACGAGAAATTAGATATTGATAGTCATTCTGTGCAATTCTCTCTAATATTCATACAGCTTCATTGTAGGTGCAATCCAACAATGGACCATTAGCAGACACATCGATAAGATTCCTTGTCTGTGCATTTAACCAATTGTAGAAGATATCAATTTGAGTCTCCTATTGGATTCCATGCATGGGACAACGTCTAAGCAAAGTCTTGTAATGTTCTCATGTAGTGTGTAAATTCTCATCATCCAGTTGATGACATGCCATGATATCATTCCAAAATCTATCATTCATTGTCTATGGATTAAATCGCAAAAAAAAAAACCGCGTTGCTAGTGCATTCCAAGAAGTAATGGATCCAGTTGATAAACCAAGGAACCACATTCTTGCCCTTCCTTGCAAAGAATAAAGGAATAGCTATATATTTAAGGCGTTATCAGGAACACCATGTTGACTAAAAGAAGCACATTTGAGTAGAAATGATTTGATATGCTCCCTCACATCTTCATGAGGTAAACCTGCATATTATCTATTTGAATTCAGCATTTGAAACATAATCGATTTTAATTTAAAATTATCAGCTTGTGTTGTCGGTCTAACAATCCTTGGTTGTAAATCATCGAGCATAGGAACAACGAAATCTCTGATTGTCCTGTTTGGGATTTTCTCCACTTGTAGAAACGATGGTGGTATATTATTAACTCTTTGTGGTTGTATTGGAGGAACTACATTTTGTGGCAGCATTAGTGGTAGATCATTTTTGTTTCTAGCCATTTTCTTTTACTCTTGCTTCCTCCTTCGAATAGTTCATTCGAGTTCTGGATCAAAACTAATAATGTCCTTAGGATTTCTCCTTGTGGACATGCAACTCCTAAAGAATTTAGAGAAAATCAACAAAAGAAAGTTAAACAGATTAGTAAAAATTAAAAGTTAAGTAAGAAAGAATAATTGCAACTACTAAAATAAACATCAAACAAACGTCATCCCCAGCAACGACGCCAAAACTTGATCGGCTTGTAAACGTCACAGCATTTAAGTGCAAGCGAACACTCGTCGATGCAAGTATAGTTTATAGATTTGATCTATCGAATATCGATCCCACGAGGATAGAGTTCTTGATCTTTAATTGTCGAAGCAACTAAAGTTAAAATTAGAGGAATTGCTACAAAGAATGTCAGGGCAACTGAATTAGATCTGCACCTCTAAAAGAGTTAATTTGTCAATGCAAATATAAAATAAATTGTCAGAGCAAATTAAGATAAAATAAATAGTCATTGAGATGTTTGTAAAAGTAAATTCAAAAAATTAAAAGATATGATCAAGTGTAAGAACTGGAGAGGATCACTGACTTCACAAGTTGCAATGCTAAATGTGGCTGCAAGGTAACAAATAGATGAATTATCGCCACAATTATGCTTCATTAAGATCTTACTACTACACTTCCTTTATTTAAAAAAGACCCAAATGCTAGTAATTACCACACCTTCCAGTGCTGGTTATGCTTTGCACTTAAGAACAAGTGGTCAAAATTCCTTCTTAGCGTCAAGCAACTTTCGTTGTCTTTCTTGTTAATCTAACTTGTCACCGCACCTTCCAGTGACAGTGACTGCAATTGCACTTCCATGGTCAAAACAGTTAAATCCAAATATAAACAGATAAGGAGAACAGAGTAGAAATCAAATTAGATCTAACTTCAAATGGTACTTCCATACTCAATTGATAATCAATAGTATTCATCAACAATTAAGAGGTATCAAAGAAAAAAGTCGAAGCATCCTATTCCTAGCCTACTAGAACTATTCTGTGATAGCTCCTCTTGCACCGCAGATAGGCACTTCTCGTTAGAATTCTTGCTTCTTTGCTCGTCAGATCACCTTCCTCCGAAACTCAAGCTTCCATGGCAACTTGTTTAAAGATTTGAGAAATTTTACAGAGTTTAATTCTTCACCACTTAATATCTATTTTCTTCCTTTTTAGATCTCCTGCGTTGGTTAATTCCAGATCTAACCATTTTGGCAGCTGTACAAGTTGGTTAATTCCAGCTGTGCACTCACGCAGATCTGGTGTGTTCATCAGGCATCTACAGGTTGTTGCCACATCTCTAGGCACGATCTATGATCTTTACTTCCGACAACAACTAAGCATTCTCCTGCGTTGGTGCTTTCAGGTATGTTTGTAGCATGAATTCACTTGTACGAGGTGAAGGTATCTTTGCAGTGACATCTTTGGCGGTAATTCCAGGTTAAATTTGTGGCTGCATCTTTGAACGCTTTCCAGCACTGATCTTTCGAGGTGGATCTCTACGCTGACAATTTCAGACGTGCAACTTATGCTGCATACAGCAACATTAGTAACACAAAAGAGGCTAAAATGAAAAGAATTAAATCTATACAATACTAAGTTAGAAAAAGCAAACACTAAATATGAAATGTTTAACATGCATACTAAATATGATACAAAAGTAACAATTAATACACAAGTTTTAAGGAGAAAATAAGTGTCATTTCTAATGCTATCACCAACCTTCGTAATGAAGCCGGTGTGGTCACCGTCTCTCTCTGTCTCTTCTTCCCTTCCATAATTTGCTTGGCACGTAGCTTAACATACTGTTAGAAGAGAGTATCACCAATGATGCTCCTTGAAGGCTTCAAGGACTATTCGGTGGATGTCATGGGCACACCTGCCCTTTTGCATAAAGCTATAATTAGGTGGGGAAAGAACACTCCCATTCTTTGGCTTCCTACACACCTACTCATGTTGTGTTGGATCCATTTACCTATGCAAACCTACTTTTTCTACAAATTTGCAAATAATGAAACCACTCGAAAGGTATTGCCATTAGAAACATTTAAAGCATTTATAATATGGGTGCATACAAATTGAATCTACATTGTTGCTTCAGGAAACATAATGGCTTGATTAAATGAAGTAGGAACACTAGTGTCTAGCCTAAATTTCCACTCACCATCCCCTCAATGAGATAGTTTATCACAATATTCATATTTATGCCTTTAAAGTATTCCAAATCAGTTTGGTCTAAGAAATCTTTTTCATAGTATGGAGCATCGAAAAAATTACAAATTACCTTAGGGATGACTTTAACACTAGCTCCTCTCACCACTACCGTATCCCATGTGATCTCATCATTAGTTCTAGATATATGATCTCTCAATGAAGCCTAGAATTCTTTAACTACTAGGACTATTGCTATTTCTTTAGGAATCGTCCAAATTCTTTCCTACCTATGGTATCGAACTAGTGGCCATATTTCCTTACAAAAAGACCATCAATGAATGAAATCCCTTTTCTTGAATAAATATTTTTCCTTGAAGTTCATTGAAATATTTTTCAACATTTTCATTTATAAATCCTGAAGGGGTTGGATCCCTTGACGGTTTCAGTTCAATGGTTCGCCTAATCTTTCTAGGAGGCATTATAAATATAAGAAATTGAGAATTTTGTAAAGTTTAAGAACCCCTAACCTGAGTTGGTGTGATTCCTCTTGCACCCGATGTTTGTCCTTGCTTCGTGAGATTGACAAAATCTAAATAGTAATAATAAGTGGAGGGATTTTTAGGGTTTTAAAAGATTTAGTAAAGATTAAGAGGTAATATAAAGTTAACAGTGTGTGTTAGTATTTGTAATGAATAAAAATTAGGGTTTTAAAGGTGCTAAAAGCGAAAAAATAAGGGGTTAGTCACCGGGTTACACGGTTGAGTCGAGTTGACCTTGCAAAAATTGCAGCCGATATCGCAACACAGAGATCTGAAGTTGCAACATCCCCTTTAGACCTATTATGTCATGACACGGAGATCTTGCATTACGACGTCTCTCTCAGTTTCGGAATGTTTCCAATGTGCCACCTTCGTAGCAACATTGTTATCAATTTCAACTTTTTCCAATCTTCTACCTATGTTGCAACACAGAAAGTGGTGTGTTTGACGTTCCCCTATTTCCTGTTAATTTCTAAAAGAAAAATTCTTAGAATTATTTACAATAATATACAAAAGAAAAATGATGACATTCAACCTTTACGTTTTACTACCAGACTCATCCGGCAGTCTTACCCTCATTAATTTGCTTCATGGTTCTCTGCATTTGTCCACCTTCCGTCATTTCATTCCATCCTTCTTAACCTATCCCTTTCTTTAAATCGATTGATTCTTTCTTTGTTCATAAAAGGAGTTTCACTGTGTCCTTTATACTCTCTCATAACAAGCTTCGATCCTTGTTTTCGTCTAACCTATCCCCACATTTAAAGGTCACTATCTCCCCATTAATCCTCATCGTTAACTCATTCGAGTTCAAGTCAATGGTGGATCTGGATGTGTCTAGAAAAGGTCTTCCTAGCAAGATTGGTATATCCCTATCTTCCTCAAAATCAAAAACCACGAAATCTACAGGGATAATGAAGTCTCTGACTTGTATTAACACATCCTCTAGGATCCCCTTAGGTTGCACAGACAATCTATCTTCCAATGAAGAGATACTTGTGTGTTCCTTAAATCTCTAGACCCAAGTTTCTTGAAAATTGAAAGCGACGTTAAATTGATATTGGCTCTAAGATCACACAAGGCTTTACTAAACTAGAGATTCCAAATTTTTATAGGAATTGTAAAACTACCAAGATCCTTCAATTTTTGAGGAATTCTTTTAGAGATAATCACACTACATGATGCATTGAGTTTCACCTATTCACTTACCCTGATTTTTCTACACTTAGACATGATCTCCTTTAAAAATTTAGCGTACTTTGGGACTTTTTCTATTAATTCAATCAGAGGTAAGTTAACATTTAACGTTTTAAATAGGTTCAGAAAACTTACAAAGTCATCATCATCAAGTTTTTTCTTCTTCTCTAGTCTATTAGGGAATGGAACGGTAGAACCTTTATCTTCTTTAGGAATATCATCTTTTTTCTCTGATTTTTCTTCCAACGATACTTCTTTGGTTGATGTGACTTTAGTGTCATTATCGAAGGGTATCTCCATGATATCATTTGGCTTGTTTTGCTCTTTTCCCTCATTAGGTTTTTTTAGGCTACTTAGTACTTTGCCCGATCTAAGTTCAATAACCTTGACATGCTCTTTCCCCTCCCTTTTGGGATTTCAGTGTTACTAGGGATACCAGTGCCAATCTTCCTTTTAATATCTCCCATCATGCTCATCAATTGAGCCATTTGCTCCTCTAATTTTGTTAGGGTTTTGGAAGAGTTAGTACACTCAAATTGTACTTGCTTTACCTCAGTACGCATAGACTGCATCTCTCCCTCTATTCTATCCAACCTTTGACCACATATAGTATGGTCACTTTGAACTGTTATCTTCGGTTTCCTCTGTAAAAATGGTGGTTGGTAGTTTGAATTTCTTTGTTGGGTGCTACTATTATTTCCTCCTTGGTTTCCTCCCCATCTTAGATTTGGATGACCCTTCCAACCGAGATTATAGGTATTTGAGTAAGGATTTTTACCCCGATTTCCAACATAATTAACATCCTCGTATTAGTGAAGCAGTGGTAGAGAGGTTTATCATCTAATTGTGATGATGGTGCTCTCGTTGCATATTCGATTCAGTTCAGTCTTTACAACAATTGTTGAAACTTGTCATCTTCCAGAATCATTTTGACTGAACCAGATTTTTGCCCATATGTCAACCATTCAGTTGGCCACTAGCAAGAGTTCATTGCCATGTTCTAAATTAACCATAAGCATCGTTATAAGTTCTATTCATTAGGGCTCTTTCTGCCGCACAATCTAACCCAGATCTGGTAGCTGTATCCAACCCATTATAGAAGGTTTGTAATTGCAACCATTTTGGCAAACCGTGATGTGGGCATTTTTGCAACAATGTTTTAAAGTGTTCCCATGTTTCATGGAAACCTTCTCCCTCGAATTTCCGAAAAGTTGAAATCTCTCTCCTTAATTGGACTATTTTACTAATTGGAAAAAACTTCTGTAAAAATTTTCCTGCGAGCTCATCCCATGTAGTAATAGATCCTGGTGTATGTGCATCCAACAAAGAAAAAAAGTTATCAATGAGAGAAAATGGAAATAATCTAAGACGAATAGCATCATCGGTAACACCGTTATATAGGAAAGTATTGCATAATTGTAAAAAGGCTTTAAATGTAAACTAGGATCTTCTGCCATGGTGCCTCTAAATTGTAAATTGTTTTAGATCATGGCCGGTTTGATCTCAAAAGTATTAACAACTATTGTTGGTCTAGCGATAATCCCTCGTGCTAGATCTATATTGGGTAAAGCATACTCCCTTAATGTTCTTTGCACCTGTGACATTGATTCATTTGCTAAGAGTTGTGGTTATAACCTAACGTCTTGAACGTTGTTATCAATAGGATAAATAAACGGTTCTTCCTGTTCTTCTACTTTCTCAGGCGGTGGTGTATTTTGCACCGACTATTGTGTTCTTCGATTTTTCCTGATAAGTGCTTCGGGGTTAGAGATCGATTTTATCAAGTTTCATTGGCTCCGAGTCATATATTGAAACTAGATAAAAGAAAATAATGAACAGAAAAAAAAATAATAATAATAAAATTTGTATTTATAACCTAAAAATTTCCTAAATATTCTTAATAACAACGAAAAAATTTAAGAATCACTAAAGATGTTGCCTCCCCAATAATGGCATCAACAACTTGACGACCTCCAAACGCATAGCCGTTTGGCTTGTATTATGGGCTTCCGCAAGTATATGGGTTGAGTTTCAATATAGTTACAACAAAATAACGAGTACTCCGAGGATTGTACCCAAGGGAGGCGAAGCGATAGTAACTTTAAATACCTGAAAAGAAAAGAAATAATTGGTAATCTTTTTAGGGTTTATAATAGGAAGGAAAAATGAAGTTTTTGGGTTTTAAATTTAAAAGCATAAAATTTAAGTAAAGAAAAAAAAGGGAAAAGAGATGAGAAATTCGATAAACAGATTTTTATGGGGGATTAGTTTGCTTCCATATGATGTTTCCAATCGTTGTTTTCGGGGTTTTCATCAACTAACTAGTTGCTACCCTAACATGATCTTCCAATCATCCACTAATATAACAAGTTAATAAAGACTACTTATCTTTCGATCTCATAGTCTAGATTGGTTTGGGGTAAAGATGTTCACGAATGGGTAATACTAATTTTGGGTTAATTCCTACCAAAATGACTTCCTTAGATTGTCAGACCTAGGGTTTGATTCACGTTCTTCCTTCTCCAAACAATTGATCCGTCGAAAATCACTTTATAAAATAATCAAATAATCAAACTTCCACTTCCTAATCCCCTACAAAGGGATTAGTTCCTCATGGTTTCTTTGCTCATCATAAATTCAATAATAAAGGTAAACATAAAGATCGAAATTGAAAATATGAATTAAAGAAACTAAGAATTGTATAGCAATCTGTTGGGACGAATCCACAACCGTTTATGTGAAGTTACAAATCTTGTTCCCACAAAAACAAAAATGAAAATAAAGAAATAAAAATAACTAAAAGCCTAAATTACAAAGGAAACTAAAACTAAGGAAAGAGATGTGTAAACCAAAGTGCTAAAGGGGCCTATTTATAGCCTTTGGACGACCGTTTTCCTTAAACCTAGACCAATTGTCGTTCTTCGTGTTTAATTTGTGTTTTAAAGAACAAAATGCCCTTTACTCGGTGTTGTTTTCGCGTTCAGTAGTCGATGTCGCAACACGACTCCTGTGTCACGATAAAGCAGGCACTTTACTCCTTGGTGTGTTTTCCAAGCATTGTCGCGACCTATATACTAGTGTCACGACAATGAAGGCAGCTTCGAAATTCTAGAGATTTGGTCCCTATGTTGCGACATTGATCATTCAGTGTTGTGACATAGTGATCAACTTCATTATTATTCATTTTCTAAAGGTTTTCTACACACTCACAAAGTCCGTTAACCAACCTTGACGCCTCACTCAGTCCTAAAGTCAATAAAAAGCACATTTTTACACTTTTTACACATTTTATTCAACATATGAAAACTAAACTAAATTTTAGGCAAAACTTAAGGAAAATGCTTAATTTCAAGCTCCTAAAGTGCGAAAACTCGTTTAATCTGCTAGGTCAAATTACGATAGATCAAATGGGAGATCCTTCTGTTTAGGATCTTCCTTAAAAATGATCTTTATTATGAGGGAACACACATTCTATTTCCAAGAGTGACGATTCAAGTGCCTAAGCCAAAAATTATTTTGGTGGATGAAGTGAAAGAGTTTGATGAGGGAAAGGTTGTCGAAACTAAGGAAGCTCACAAACTCAATCAGCTTCAGGAAATAATGAGAGCAATCGAGGGTTTTGATTCCTTTAGGTCTATGAAAGTGGAGGGATTGTGTCTAATTCCAAACATGGTGGTTCCCCAAAATTCAAAGTGCTAGAGTTTGAAAAGTTCAATGGAACTAGCTATAAAGTAACTCATATTGCTATGTATTATTGTAAGATGGCAGCACATTCTAGAGATGACAAACTTCTAATGCACTTATTTTTTGATAATCTAACTCAGTCTATCACCCGTTTGTATGTAAAGTTAGAAGGTTATTAGATTCAAACTTGGAGAGAGTTAGCCCAAGCTTTCATTGCCTAATACAAGCACATCATGGGTATAACCTTTGATCATTTTACTTTGCAAAATATGCAGAATAAGTCGAACGAATGCTAAAAGAATATGCTCAAATGTCGAGGGAATTAGTTGCTCAGCTTCAACCTCCCCTTAATGAAAAGAAACAATTGTTTTGTTAGTTAGAACATTGAAAGGTGTTGAGTATTACTCATATTTCAGTCAAATTTGAGAAACAATATTTCATTTAAACTCTGTTTATTTGTTTAAATCAAACTCTAATTAGTCTACATTATTTTATTATATTTGACCTAAAAATTTAGCCTATAAATATGCTCTTTTACAACCTTAGAAAACACACTCATTAGAGAGTAGAATTTCTAACACTTTTGGAAAATTATGTTTACATTTTCAGGGTTCTTTGTTTTTAGGTTTTTGAGATTTAGTTTTTTATCTCAATCTTTTGTACTTTTCGTTTTTTACCATTATAGTAAAATTATCTTTGCCCGTGGTTTTTCCACGTTACATTTATGTGTTCAATTTCTCAATTTCTTTCGCTATTTTTACTTGTTTGTTGTTTATCAAGTCAATCCTCAACAAGTGGTATTAGAGCTAATTCAATTTTCGCAGATCAACCTATTCAGAAATGGAAACAACAAGGTTCAACATTGAGAAGTTCGATAGTGTCACAAATTTTAATCTGTGGCAAGTTCGGATTATGGCAATTCTAGGTTAGACCGACCTAGAAAAGGTCGTTATCGAGAAAAAACCCAAGAATTTAGATCAGTTAGAATGGGAAGAGCTTGATGAAATTTATCTGCAATCCAATTGTGCCTCGCGAATAGAGTACTGCAGGAGCTATTGATGGAGAAGACCTCATTTGCCTTGTGGGAAAGGCTTAAAACTCTTTATGCGACTAAGTATCTAGCTAATCGCTTAGTGTTGGAACAACACCTATTTACGTTTCGCATGAACGAAGGTGAGCTTCTTAAAGATCACATCAGTCAATTCAATACTCTTTTAAATGATTTAAAAAATGTTAAGGTTAAGATTGACGATGAAGATCAGGTTATGCTATTATTGTGTTCTTTACCCCTTTCGTATAAGTCTTTCAAGGAGATCCTAATTTATGGCAGAGACAAACTCTTGTTCGAGAATGTGAAAGGTCATTTTATCAATAAAGACAAACTCGATAATGAGTTTGGTTTGGGTAGCAAGGCAGATAGGTAAGCTTTCGTTTTGGTAGCATCAAAGAAACGAGACAAAAGGTGTCACTATTGTAAGAAGTTAGGTCACATCAAAGCAAATTGTTATAAACTACAGAATAAAAAGACTACTGAGAGTGACGAGGAAGATGTAGCTTATGCTAATTTGGCTGAAAAAAGCGGTGATGGTTTCTCATTAGTGCCAACGAGTAATAGCTCTGAGCTTACATCCGAGTAGATCCTAGATTCGGCATGTTCTTTCCTAATGTGTCCCAACAGAGAATGGTTCTCTACATACAATTCGGTATCAGTTCTGTTAAATTTAAGATGCACGATGGTACGATTAGGACACTCTCAGATGTCAGGTATGTACCTGATTTACGAAAGAATCTTATCTCCTTAAGTATTTTAGACTTGAATGGTTGCAGAACCAACATCAAGTCGAGCAACATTAATGTGTCTCTTGGGGCTTTCATTTTGTTAAAAGGTAAAAACATCGGTAGTATTTATATTCTGGAAGGTTCTATTGTGATCGATGAAGTCAGACGTCCCTCGTCCATTACGGAGTTGAAGTCAACTCGTTTGGAGCGAAGGTAACTTGTTCATAGGAGGGGAAAAGGTATAAACATTTCGTTGAAGAGAGGTTCTCTTTTGGATACAGGTTTTTGAAAAGTTAGGGCACTGTGATCGTGAAAATCAAACCCGAGTTAGTTTTGATTTGACAGTACACAAGTCCAAGGCTAGAAGTCAAGGTGAACCCTTTGTGGGATTTAGCAAAGATGGCATTATGGAAATACAAGTCAAGGTGGAGATTTGTTTAGTATGACTCATATTTCGGTCAAATTTGAGAAATAATCTTCCAGTTAAACTTTGTTTATTTGTTTCAATCAAACTCTAATTTGTCTAGATCATTTTATTATTATTTGACCTAAGAATTTAGTCTATAAATAAACTCTTTTACAACCTTAAAAAACATACTCATTAGAGATTAAAACTTCTAACACTTTTGGAGAATTTTCTCTTTATGTTTTAAAGGTTCTTTGTTTTTTAGTTTTCGGGGTTTACTTTTTTATCTTAATCTTTTGTACTTTTCGTTCTTTTGTCATTATAGTAAAACTATCTTTGCCCATTTTTTATCCTCTTCGAAAGGATTTTTCTATGTTAAATTTCTCAATTTCTTCCATTATTTTTATTTGTTCTTTGCTTAATCAGGTTAATCTCCAACAAAAGGAATCTACCATGACTGGATGGTTGGTAATGCAACTAAAAGCTTTTTAGACATAGTTATATCAAGATAAATGATAAAAAATGCCATTAAGAGTGGGAACATGGAAGGAAATGATTCTATGGGATTGAGAAAGAATTACATTGAAAAGAAGAAAAAGGTTGAGACTCAAATGGTGGGCTAAGGAAGAAATCCCTACCCATATTACCCTTTCCCCCCAGTTCGCCCAACAATACACTATTACCTGCCATTAACATCGTAAACACTCCATAATGCACTTATTGTCCCCTTTACCCATTACAAATCCCAAAGTTCACCCCTTATCACCACTTCTTGTCATACCAACATGATCCCCACTGAACCTAAACCCACTTGTTACTTACCGAAGGCAACCTCATGAAACCCAAACCGTTTTTTATGACTATAGAGCTCATGCAATCATTGTTCCCATGATGGTATGACCCTAACACCTGTTATGGAATTGGAATGTCTAACAAAGAATTAATTAAAGTCTATTAAGGTGGTTAGATTTGTTAATAGCTAATGTAACTATTTTTGTTTACAACTAATGTCTACTACATTAAATAGCAGACTAATATCACTGTTTTAATCAAGAGAATTTTCATGAAATGATTATTTTCAATCGATTGTTTTCGATTTAAAATCGATTGTTTTGTTGTTTCAATTGATTTTTTTCACTTTACAATGAATTGTTTTGTTGTGTCAATTGAGTGTTTAGCTTTTCAATCGATTGTTTCGCTATCTACCGATACCTTAACATGGCATCAAGAGTTAGGTTTTCTTGCTGCAAAATGTTTTTTTTTTGTAAAACGATTGGAGATTCTTGCAGTTTTTATGGTTCTAAAGGTGGTTCCAGGAAATGGAAGTCCACAATGTTCCTCAAACACAATTGGACACACTAAACCAGGGTTGATGTCTTGTTTTTCCTCCAAGAAGATTTAACACTTCCCAAAGCATGATACTATCAAAATCAGTGAGTATAACTTTCTCCTATGGAAACATTAGATTCTTTTGATTCTTAAAGGATATGATATGGAAGGGTATGTTTTAGGCATTGTTAACACTCCTTCACAGTTCTTAGTCAATAATAAGGGTCAATTGGTTGAGAATTTAAAATTTGTAGTCCATAAACAGTAGGACAAACTTTTAGCCTCTTGGTTATTAGCCATTGTGACTAATAAAGTTTTTGTGTATTTCACTAGTTCACATACTAGTTTTGAAGTGTGGACGACCATTAAAAGAAAGTTTGCTGCCAAATCGAGCATAAAGATCTCTAGTCTACATCATGCTTTATACTCTTATTAAAAGGGTCAACTTACTATAAAAGAACATCTTTTCAATATCAAGAACATGTGTGATAGTTTAATTGCAGCCACTAGCATGATTTTTGATCAAGAACAAGTCAACATTATCTTGGCAGGTCTCTCGATTGAATATGAGTCTATACGAGTTGTTGCATCAGCAACTCCAATGTCTTTAGATTTGTTAACTAGAATGCTTCTTAATTGTGAAGCACAACAATTAGAGTTGGTTTCTGATATTCCCATGCAAGCCAAATTAGTGAGTCAACAGAAAGGTGATGGTAGTGTTCACTCCAAATAGGCATCATTGAATGGCTATTCCAAAACTTATAATAAAGGTTTTAAAAAAATCTCCAAAGGAGGAAATAGAGGCTCTTATTGTAGCAGAGGGCATGAAGGTCGATTCTCTCGTTCTCGTATCTAATGTCAATTGTGTGGAAAGTTTGGTCATGTTGTGCAAACCTACTACTATAGGCTTGATGAAAAATTCTCCGGGTATCTGATGTTAATCATGGGTCTTCAATGTCAGTCAACTATCACCATCTCAATAGTCAGCATTGTTCTAGCCAAATGTCTCATTGTTCCTATATGCAACATTGTTATGGTTCTACTATGCTAGCCACACAACAACCTTCTCAGCTAGGGCACTCTCAGACCAACAGTCTCCAAGGTCACTCTCACACAAGCAATGATCAAGCTTGGTATCCAGACTCAGGAGAAAAAAAATCATATCACTACTTATGTGTCAACTCCCACAACTACATTTCCATATACAGGTACAAGTAAGTGTCTATAGGAAATGGTGATTTTACTCCTATTTCTCATATAAGTTCTTCTACTATAACTACTAATTCTAAGGTCTTACAACTCAAGAATGTTCTTCATGTGCCAAATGTTTGTAAGAACTTAATGCCAGTTAGACAATTTGCAAAGAGGACAAATAAGTTTTATTTTGAGTTTCACCCTTTCCATTATTTTGTGAAGGATATACAAACAAGGATCAGTTTGCTAGTGGGCCATATGTATAATGGGTTGTACAGGTTTAACACCACACTTCTATTGGAGATTCATGTGTTTCTAGTGGCTCTTCTTTTCAAAACATGTGTACAATGTTGAGGTAGAAAATATTGTTGAGTTATGGCATAAAAGACTTGGCCATCCTTGTAATCGAGTTCTTACTCAAGTACTACAAAACTGTAATGTTGTTTTCAATAAAACTAAGTTGTCACAAGTTTGTTCAACATGTCAATTAGGTAAAGCTCATAAGTTTCCCTTTTCTCCCTCTCAAACAGCTTATTCCTTTCCTTTTGAATTGGTAGTTTCAGATTTATAGGGACCGACACAAACAAAATCAGATGGTTTTCTGTATTACATTTCCTTTTTTGATATGTACAACAAGTATGCATTTTTGTATTTTCTCAAGAATAAGTTAGAAGCCTTGGGGTGTTTCATACATTTTCATAAATATGTTGAAGTGCAGTTTGGTTGTCACATAAAGATGTTTCAAAGTAACTGAAGAGGAGAATACCGTTCATTCACATGAGTGTTGTCTCAAAATGGCATTCAACATCGAATAACTTTTCCTCACACCTCAAAACAGAATGGTGTGCCAAAAAGGAAACACAAGTACATTGTAGAAATCGGGCTTACACTTTTGGCTCAAACTTCTAAGTCCTAGAGATTTTTGTCTCATGCGTTTGTTCATGTTGTTCATTTGATAAATAGATTGACTATTGGATTTCTATAAGGTCAAACTCCATATAAGAACCCGTATAATCAACACAAGTTGCAGTTCAAGTCAACACAATATGTTTTTCTTAGATACCACTCCCATCATAAAGGTTATAAGTGTATTGATGAAAATGGAAGAGTTTTTGTGTCTCGACATGTAGTCTTTGATGAGACTCGATTTTGCTTGTACTACTCAGTTAGGTTCTTCTTCGAGCTTAGCTTCACTTCAACAACATAGGCAATCTCATGTGCATGTGGTGGATTCTTCTAAGCCTAGTTGTTGTCATCTATCTACTTCTTGTGTGGTATCTTCGAATAGTCCTTTGGTTTCAGAAAGGTTACCTTCCTCTCATAGTTCCTCTTCAGTTGGTTCTCGTCATAATAATGTTTTAGTCCATCCTCGCACTCTAGATGCTACTCATGGTGGAAGTGAACAACTTGAGGCTCCAAGTGATAATAGAGGTAGCGATGTTCAGATTAATGCTGATGCAAATAAGTTTCCATCTCTATTTATTCCTTTCAACATGCATCCCATGCAGACTAAATCAAAGAATGAGATATTCAAGCCAAAAGCATTTTCAACAAGTTTGACTGAAAAAGAACCGTTAACCATTGAAGAAGCCTTCAAGAGTGAAGCTTGGACAAAAGCTGCTCAGCAGGAGTTTAATTCCTTACTTCAAAATCAAACTTGTGATTTAGTCCCTCTACCTGAAAATAGAAGTGTTATAAGGTGTAAATAGATTTTTAAGCTGAAAAGAAATGCAGATGGATCTATTGGTAGGTATAAAGGACGATTGATGATCAAGGGATACTTGTAAGAGGCGGGGATTGACTTTCAGGAGACGTTCAGTCATCTAGTCAAACCATCAATGATTAGGGTTGTCTTCACACTTGTTGTTACCTTTGGTTAGCCACTCAGACAAGTTGACTTTAATAATTCTTTTTTAAATGGAGATCTCGTTGAGGAAATTTACATGTTACAACCACCAGGATTTGAGTAGCATTGTGATGGTCAACAGTTGGTGTGCAAGTTGAAAAAGGCTTTCTATGGCCTCAAACAAGCTCCACAAGCATGGTTTCACAAGCTAAAGGAGTATTTGTTGGTTGTTAAGTTTGTTGTGTCAAAATCAGATGCCTCCCTCTTTGTCCAGCTGTGTAGGTCTACTCTTCTTTATGTGTTGGTCTATGTGGATGACATTATTGTCACTAGCAACAATTCACAAGTTGTGGATGAGTTTGTTCAGTCATTGGACTCTCGATTTTCTCTAAAAGATTTAGGGATGTTGAGTTATTTTTTGGGGATTGAAGTGACCTATACTTCGAAAGTGACCTATACTTCGAATGTTATTTTCCTTAACCAAAGGAAGTACATACTTGACTTGCTCTAAAGGAGTTTGATGGATAAGTCTAAAGGATCTCATACTCCAATGGTTACTACTTGTAACTTATCAGCTCAGGTTGGTAGTCCTGTTGAAGATGATTCTATCTATCGAAGTATCATTGGAACGTTACAATACATTGTAATCACAAGACCAAACATCACCTTTGCAGTGAACAAAGTATGTCAGTTCATGCATAAGCCACTTGAACTTCATTTTAAAGCTATAGAACAGATTTTGAGGTATTTACAAAATACCTTGGATCATGGGTTGGTGTTTACTCTAGCTTCAAAATTGTCCCTCGAATGATATTGAGATGCAAACTGGGGAACTGACGTTGATGATCAAATGCCAACTACCGGGTTTTATGTGTTTTTAGGTGGTAATCTAGTTTCATGGAGTTCAAGGAAGCAACAGGTAATTTCTCGGTCAACGACTGAGGTTGAATATAGGAGCTTGGCTCATGCCACTACAGAAATGATTTGGTTACAATCCTTGCTGTTTGAGTTATATGTGAAAGTCAACAACAAAGCAATGATGTGGTGTGATAGTTCAGGAGCTATTGTTGTTGCAGCAAATCCAATTTTACATTCAAAGTTCAAGCATGTGGAGTTAGACCTATTCTTTGTTAGATAAAATATTGTTGCAAGAACACTTCAAGTTAGCCAAGTTCCAAGTCAAGACCAAGTTGCTGATATCCTCAGTAAGCCCTTATCAGCTGGATTCTTCACTAAGTTCAAAAATCAGCTTAAAGTTCTCAGCAGAAGTGACGAGTTACAAGGTAGCAGAAGACAAGAGTCACCAACTAACAGGATGTTATGGAATTGGAATGTATAACAAAAAATTAGTAAGTCTGTTAAGGTGGTTAGAGTTGTTAATAGCTAGTGCAACTGTCTCTGTTTACAACTAATGTCAGTTGGATTAAATAGCAAACTAATATCACTGTTGTAATTAAGAGAGTTTTCATGAAATGATTCTTTTCAATCGATTGTTTTGTTGTTTCAATTGATTATTTTTCTTTTTAATCGATTGTTTCGCTGTGTACTGATATCTCAACAATGCACAACTATGACTATCATTCAAGAAACCCCGAGCACACAATTGAAAATTTCAGTAGCCTTGAAATACAACATTCAACAAGAAAGTGTGCTTGATGTTAATTGCAATCCTTTATCCAATCATGCTGGCTCAACCGTGTCTTGTCCAAAGGAGAAAGCCCCTTGAAATGGTGAAATTGTTTACGTCGTTGGGAGGGGGGGGGGATTGATTCAATAGGAGCATTTGAGAGTTGTTATGGGTAATGACATGAGTAGGGTCTGCAAGACCATCGGGGGCAAAGGGGCACTCAACGTAGGATTAACTGGTTTTCTATACCAAGTTACAAGAGTTGGATTCATTTCAGATAGAAATTAGAGAAGACTTTGGTCATGTTACAATTAATTCTAAATTTGTTTTATTAACAAAATATGAAAATTCAAATATAATAATATTAACTATTATTTTTCATCAAATCAATTTTAAAATTCTAATTAAACATTAAAATTTTAATGTTATTACCATTGGGTGCCAAATATAAGTATCACTTTGGACAAAAAAAGTATGTACTATAGTAAGATAAAGTGTCGAATTCGAGTACCAAATGATATATTAGGACATTATTTTAACTATATTTTTATAATATCATTTAAATTAATTATTTGACTATTCTAAACATTTGGGCCGAAATTGGAATCTTAAAATCATTGTTGAAAGGATTTTATAATTTAGTTAAATAGAGAAGTGTTTATGGATACAACTAGACCTGATTCCAACAAAATTTTCAAACTCAAATCAAGCCCAACCGTCCCAATTCATTATTAAAAGAATAATAAATAATTTAATTAAATTCATTATAAAATATAAGTAACCAAAAAATCGAGCCAAGCCAAGGTTAAAAATTCCAAACCCAAGGCCAGGCCAAGCCAAGCAGCTCACTCGATTCATAAAGAGTTCTACTTGAATATCACTACAACCCAAACAAGATTATTTGAGTCTAATTTTTTTTTTTTGGTGAATTAGAAGAGGAAAGTAAAACATTAACAATAACACGACTAGTGCGATTCGAACCCAGAAGACGTATATGGTTATAAAAAAGTTTACTAAATAATGGCGTAAACCAAATTTTGCCATTCAAAACTAAGCTTAATTTAGGATGCAGTGTCTTGTTGCAAACAAACTGCTGCTGCAGCAGTATTATGTTATCTTTATCATCAAAGATACCAACAATGTTTGCTTCTACAAGAACACCTACACGACACAGCACATGCTACTCGTACATGATATGACAGACAGACACTACGTCTAATACAACAAAACATCCAAAACTACTCAAGCCAGGCACAATTCCTCTTACACACACCAGCACCATTTCATCAGATCAGCTTCTTCAAGTTTGTTTCCTCCAGTGCATTGCAGGAGACTCGACTCTTTTTCACGACCTTTAGAGCTTCACTTCTCTATCAAAGATCCAACTGAATGGAATACGGGGTGCTTCCTTGGCCTTTTCTTGTGCTCTCTCCTCCAGCCTTCTAATTCTAGAAGGAAGTGCACACACGTAGTCCTGAGCTTTACGCCCCTCGGCTGAAAGGCCAGTTAGCTCCTTCACCTTCCATCGATCCACCAGGTGCTCTACTATATCAACATAGTCCTTGGCAGTGTAAACACCGATTCTTTGGGCGACAGCTGAGTAGTGGTCAAATAGGTTGTAATCTCGGCCATCATAGATGAACTCAGCTGGCATGGTGATTTTCTTCCTCATCATGTCAGCAAATGCCCGAACTGTTTCATCAGGATCAATCTCAAACAGCTTTTCAACGATTTTGATATAGGCTGTCTCGTGTCGCTTCTCATCTGAGGCAATGCTACCACAAATTTGAGCCAAGTTAATATCCCCATACTCCTTGGCCAGCCTGCCTGTATTCCCATGGGAGATAAAAGTTGCCCTTTCTTGGAACGAGGTGTACATAAATCCTCGATAAGGACTATTCTCTGTATGAGGATCCTATCGATATACAGAAGAAAGAGTTTAGCTTAACAATGACAGGTTGGAACATGTATAAAAAGGAAATATGACATCTTTTCCCGCATGCTTTTCTGTTTTCCTTTCTTTGTGAGTGAAAAGAGTAATGAAATGTCAATCACTCAATCAATCTCCTAAACTGTATGGCAAGTAAGTTATTCTTACCATTCCCGATCCAATCAAGTACTGGATTGTCATCTCAATTTGCCTCATGTCCACTCTACCGGACAAGTAGAGATACTTATTAAGCAGATCACCATGCCTGTTTTCTTCAGCAGTCCAAGCCCTGGTCCAAATGGCCCAAGGGGTAAGGCTAGCACCTGTCTCATCACGAGTTCCATCCAAGGTATTAAGCATTGTTTGATAAGTTGATAGGGCTTCCTCAGTGATCATATCACCAACCAAAACTACAAAGTAATCATCTGGGATCTCCCTTGCCCTTTCTCTAAGCTCTTTCACCTGCTCATGAAATCCATCAGAATTAGGATCTGGAAGAAAGTCGGCGGGTTGCCAACATTTCTCAACTGGTTTGAGGTGAGTCAGAATGTTGTCCTCAGCCCAGCCCTCCAGAGATTTAAAGATCTCAATCTTGTGAGGCGGCATGGAGTGGGTGATCTGAGCAGGCACCTCCCTCGGAGGCGTGAAAGGCTTTTTCAGATTCCCAACGTCTCTGTGTTCAGTAAAAATAAACCAACTTTGGGATTACTTTCATTCTCATACTCATACATCATCATTGTCACCATGGATTAAAAACAACAATATCATAATTTGTAAAATCTCTAACCTCATCATAACAATGATTAGAGGCCATTACACATCATCGTAAGACATCATAAAAGAAAGTCTTCAAAGCCATGTTAGTGAGACAAAACAACAAAAACCCAGATTCAAAAATCAGCTTTAATTAAATGGGAAAGGGGAAAATTCCATGACTTAACGACAAAACAATCAAGCTATTACAATAATGAATAAAACGCCAGCGCAAAAAGGAAAGAAAGGACACTAACTTAGAGCCAGAAGGAATGGTGGAAATCATGGATAACTTGGGAGATCTGAGGGTGGCCCTTGGTGGAAGAGCAGAAGAAGGGAGTTTCTGAGATTTCGAGGCGATGGGACTGAAATTCAAAGCCATTGGTTTCCCTTTAGGTTATTAGACTTTGATTTCTGTTCTGGAAAACCTTCCCTGATTCCCTCACTCACACTCACATCTTTTGGAATCAATGTCCTTTTAATATTCCAAAATATTGCTTAAAATATTGCAGAATCTGCATGTAGTCCGTCCACCCCACCCCTACACGTGACTTTGATGTGGGATCCAAACATTTGTGTATTTACTATATAAATTCTGCATACTAATCAATTTTAAAAACTAAATTTCTCAAAAATTTCATTTTAAAATAAATTATTGAATTAGACTGTATTTTCGAAAAAAATGAGATTAAATCGAAATAATGAAAATTTTTCTATTGAAAATGTTTTCAGTTAGAAGTGTTTCTAGCAGATTAACAGAAAAACACTTCTAATTTGAATCATTTTTTGTTTCCTCCAATATGTTTTTTTATATTTTGATGTTATATTTGTGAAAATAAAATTTACAAAACAGGTTTTTATATAGATCACAAGTTTCATTATCTTTGTTTTTTTAAGCGAGGTGATATATGAGTCTATATAGATATGGTGACGCATACTTCAATTTTTTTTTATTTTTGAATATTTTAAATATAGATATTATTTTTTAATAATTATAAACATTATTGTATTAGCCTGATATGTTTATATTTACATTTTTCTATATTTCTAAAAGTAAAAAGTACATTATTTAATAAATAATTCGGTAACAAAGAATTTGTATTATAATTTAGTCTTCTATTAACACATAATTTTAGATTCAAACATGAAACAACTCTACCTCTTTTCTTATAAAAAATAAAATAAAAGAATAATGTAAATTTTGTGTCGAGTTGAGACTAAATAAATCAAGAAAATTACTAATAATTTTACCTATTTACAAAAAAAAAATTATTATGAGAATATTTTATTTGTAAAAAAATAAAAAAATTTGCAAGTGTAAATAATATTTTTAAATATAAATTAATACATTATTATAAAATAAAAAATAACACAAATATGATAAAAATGTATAAAATTTTCATGATAAAAAATAAAAAAAATTTATGAAATAAATAACATGAATTATTTACTATAATTACCCCAAACAATAATTTAAAGATAATAATTAGTTGTTTAATGATCAACCTCCTCAAATTATAATTTGAACAATCTCGAACAAAAGGAAAGCATTTTAAGATAACAAAATATATTTTATTAGAGTTTAATGTTCTACAAAATTTTGTCTTAATTTTTAAGAATTAAGTGTAGTCTTTAATTTTATGTTGTTAGTTAAAAAATTAAGCAATTTCACATTGTTTAGAAACAAAATGCAAATGGATTTTAAGTCTATATAGATCCATATCTCACATCGCTTAAGAAAATAAGGGAAATGAGATTTTGGAACTATATAAAGACATGTTTCTACTCATTCCAAGTTTAGTTGTAATGCGATGACATCTCTTGGTCGCAATTACCAGCTGATCTTGTGGCTGCATTCGTCTAGTATTAAGCTTTTAAACTGAGTTCCTGTGCTAACAAAATTAAGACGCAATATATCGGCTGTTTGCGTCGACATTAGTACAAAAATGGATAAAAATAACAAGAATTTAAACTAACTAACAATGAGTTGAAAAATATGAAAATTAAATATAAAATGCTAAAGATGCATGCTAAATGAAATACAAAAAGGACAATTAAGACATTAAATTAAGGAGAAAATCTATGTCATTTGTAATATCATCAACATACCAGCTCTAACCTATCGAATTATGATTCAAACATTAATCTCATTGGTTAGGGAATAAACCCCCTTTTCATTATTAATACAATACAATATGAGAATAAGTAACCTCATCGCAATCAGTGCTTTCACAATAAATTATATCGAAAAAATAGAATATACCAGAAATATTAACGAGCACTGTAACTTCAGATCCATTATTATGTCCTCGATCTCACTTTATTTACCTATACACAGGGATAACAATCGCAAAGCTATTAAATTGGCTTACACAATTTCTATAAATCACTGTCTCATTAAATCTAAAAGACATTTGAGTTTACCATCAAACATTTGTAAAACAGATAAACTTTGACTCACCTCCTCGTTTCCAAATATTTATGAAACCAGAATATTATGACTGATACCAGAATCAGTAGCCAGAATATTACTATTAACTTCATTAATTTCATTATGATCAGATTCAGATAACATCTTTAAAATCTACATTAAAACAAGTGTTAGATCGGATCAATCAATATCACATTATCACATGTTTATATGGCATGTCCTTTCTAAATTTTTCACACTACACTTAGTTCGAGAATCGACTAAATCGTAGCTCTGATACCATTAAATGTAACATCCAAAACCCAAAAACTATCGTCGGTTAGGGTCCTAATGTATAACCGATCATTTATCAAAGTTCATCTCTTAATATCATTTCATTAAATCTTATTTTAATAAAGATATGCACTCAACACATCATAAATCATTAATCAATTATAATCACAACTCAATAAGGGAAAAAAACTTTTCCATGATTTTTGCAGACTTCTACCGGTACCTGTTAGACAAGTATGGGTAGTTGTCAAGTTAGGAAACAATTCAGAAACAGTGCAGAGTTCTATCAATACTCGAGATGATTCTACCGATACATGTGACATAACTACCGAAACAACTTATACTTCTACCGATACTAAAAACTCCAAAGAGCTAAGAGTTCTACCCTGCAACTTCTATCGGTACAAGTTCATAGACTACCGATACTTATCATGCATCTATCGATACAACGCACGTCAGTGAACAACCTCTCTTCTACCCTGTACTTCTACCGATACAACTAAGGGTTCTACCGAAACAAGTATGCAGAATTCAAATATTCACACAAGTTCTCATGCTTAGCCAACAATTCTCATTTCAAAACATAAGGTACAAAAGACAATTATTCTTAAAGTTCAAAACACATTTGATAATATATTTCATTTCATCGTAAACCTACTTTCACCCATAGTAAAATGCAAAATATGACAACCACTTAACCAAGGTTCCAACAATGAACCATCAACCAAAATTAAGAGTTTTACAAAATAACATCATCCTAATACATGCCATAAAACCAAGAGATGTAAAAACTACAAAACGAACTCCGCGATAACGTGACTTCTTTGAGATGATTTGATCTTCAAGCAGTAAAATAATCTACAAAACAGTAATAACATCTTTGGTAAGCTTCATAGCTTAGTAAGTTCGAAGAGTTTAAAGAGTTACCAATCATATGCATAAAGCAGTTATGTAGTATTCCAACTTCCCTGTCTATAACTTTACTGTTACCAGTACTCGATGCTGCTCAAACGAGCTATCGAAGACTCACAACATATGCGATACCCCAGCCATCGATACGGTGTCTGTCTATAAACTGTTTCCTTAGCAATGCTGCTCACACGAGCTATCGAGAATATGCATTTAGGCATAAATCCCAGTCATCATAAGGCTTTGATAACATTAAAAATCACACCTATTTTCTCCCTAAATTTATGTATTAATTGTCCCTTCTATATTATATTTAGCATGCATGATAGTCATTTCATACTTAGTATTTACATTTTTCTAACTCAAAGTTGTGTGGCTTAAATTCTCGTTATTTTATCTCTTTTATGCACTAATGTCGCCATATATGTATTGCGTCTGAAATTGTCAGCGGAAGTTGCTTGAGACTAGGAGGAATTCTAGTCACTTGTTCTTCAGTGCAAGGCATTGCCAACACAGGAAGGTTGGGTAAATGTGGGTGCTTGAGTCTTGGTTAAATAGAGAGTTGTTATTGGTATGATTTCATTAGAACCTTATTGCTATGATAGTTCATCTACAAAATACCTTATCGACGCATCTAGCATTACTACTTAGTGAAGTCAGTGATCCACTCCATTCTTCGCACTTGATCACACTTTTACTTTTTACTACATTTAAATTCTCATAATATCAACAATAATTTATTTTACTTTCAGTTGCTATGACATTTAGTTTGCTCTAACAGTTATCTTTATCATTGCACTGACAACTTTGACTAACTTAGTGGTGCAGATATGATTTAAATGCACTAACATCCTTACTAAATTTTCTCTAATTTTAACTTTAGTTACTCCAACAATTGAACATCAAGAACTCTATCCTCATGGGATCGATATCCGATAGAGCAAATCTATCAACTATACTTGCATCGACGAGTGTCCGCTTGCACTTAAATGTTGTGACGTTTACAGGCCGATAAAGTTTTGGCGTCATTAACGAGGATGGTTTTTGTTTGATTTTCATTTTTGTTGTTGTAATTATTCTTTCTTACTTAACTTTTTATTTCCTTTACTAATCTGTTTATCTTTCTTTTGTTGATTTTCTTTTTATTCTTTAAGAATTGAATGTCTACGAGGAGAAATCCTAAGGATATTGTGAGCTTTGATCCAGAACTCGAAAGGACTATTCGAAGGAGGAAGAAAGAACAAAAGAAAATGGTTGGAAACAACAATGATCTTCCACCATTACTACCACATAATGTAGTTCCTCCAATACAGCCACAACGAATTAATAATTTACCACCACTGTTGCCAAAAGTGGAACAAGTTCAAGACAAGACGATCGGAGATTTTTTTGGTTCCTGTGCTTGATGACTTACAACCAGGGGTTGTTAGACTGGCAATACAGGTTGGTAATTTTGAATTGAAACCAGTTATGTTTCAAATGTTGAATTCTAATGGGTAATATGCAGGTTTACCTCATGAAGACGCTAGAGAGCATCTCAAATCGTTTCCACTCATATGCGCTTCTTTTAGTCAACATGGTGTTCCTGATGACGCCTTGAAGATGCACTTGTTCCTTTATTCTTTGCAAGGGAGGGCGAGAACATGGTTCCTTAGTTTACCAGTTGGATCCATTACTTATTGGAATGTGCTAGCAACACAATTTGTGCTAAGATTTAATCTGTCGATAATGAATGCAAGATTGCGGAATGATATCATGGCATATCATCAACTGGATGATGAGAACTTACACATTACATGGGAACGTTACAAGACTTTGTTGAGATGTTTCCCCATGCATGGAATTCAACAAAAGACTCAGATCAAGATATTTTATAATGGGTTGAATACGCAGACAATAAATCTTGTCGATGCATCTGCCAATGGACCATTGTTGGATTGCACCTACAATAAAGTTGTACGAATATTAGAGAGAATTGCACAGAATGACTACCAATATCCAATTTCTCGTTCTACTCAGGTAAAAAATAATCCTGGTGTTATGGAATTAGATGCTAGATTAGCTTTGAGTAAACAGGTATCCTTATTGCAAACATGATCAAGAACATGAAGGGAACAAGTGAAGTTGCTCCGATTCAAGTAGCCCAACAGTTGAATGTCTCGACATTTTCCTGTGAAATTTACGGGGATAATCATAGTTAAGAGGATTGCCCACATCATACTGAGAATGCATTTTATGTCAACAACATCAGAGGAAATTCCTACGGTAACTCATTCAGTAATCCTAATCGTACACAACAACCCTTGAGGAACCAGCATGCATCTACATTCAGATATAGAAATGCCTCAACTTAAGGTAACTTTAGACAAGGGAGTTACAACAACAATCAATAATAGCAGAACTATAATCACAACCAGCAATTGCATGCGCACCCAGATAATATACGTTTACATGACCAGATGCGTTCACAAAATCAAATGAATTCATATAACCAGCTCAGTCACAAGCTCAAATGCCACCACAACAGAATGCAATGCCAAGTATGCAAGAACAGCATCAACAACAACAATAATATTCTCAACCAAGAGCAGATCTGTTGGCTACTCTTGAAGAGTTGATGTGAGAACATATCACGAGAATGGAAGCAATCGTTCAAGGTAACTCTTCTTCTATTCGTACGTTGGAAGCTTAGACAATTGGCTTCTAACATGAGCACAAGGTCACCAGATGCTTTGCCTAGCGACATTGAAAATCCAACTCAGAAGGGGAATGAGCATTATAAGGCTATCACGCTAAGAAGTGGAAAGCAAACTACTGAGCCAAGTAGTAGTTCCAATCAAGTACATGTCAACGCATTTGAGCCAAAGAAACAAAAAGAAGTTACCTATGAGGAAGACTCGGTAGAATTAAATAAGGATGAGCCACATGTAGTCACTCCTAAGCCCAAAATTCAATCAACAAAGATGTCGACGCAACTGCCCATGTCGACACAATCGATTCCTTTACAACAACCCACTAACAATATACCTTTGCCATTTCCACAGAGATTCAAGGAGAAGGACCATGCCAAAGATTATCAGAAGTTTGTCTCTACCTTGAAGCAATTACACATTAAAATACCTCTAGTGGATGCTCTTGTGCAGATCCTCAAATATGGGAAATTTATGAAAGAGCTACTATCGAAGAAGAAAAAGCTATCTGACATCGAGACGATTGCGCTTATAGAGGGGTGCAGTGTTGTGCTAACAAATAAGTTACCACCAAAGATAAAAGACCCTGACAGCTTCACAATCTGATGCTCCATTGGAACTCATTATCTAAGTAAAGTCTTATGCGATCTAGGAGCTAGTATTAACCTTATGCCTTTGTCCACATTTAGAAAGTTAGGAATTGGATCTATGAAACCCACTACGGTGACATTACAGCTTGCGAACAAATCTTTAGCACAACTTGAAGGTCAGATCAAAAATGTCCTTGTTCAAGTTGATAAATTCATGTTCCCTACCGACTTTATCATCCTTGACTATGAAGTAGATAAGGGCGCCATTTTTAGCAACGGAACGCACGCTTATTAATGTTTTCAAGGGCGAGCTGATTATGCTTCATACTGACGAGCATGTCACTTTTAATGTGTTCGAAGCATCTCCGTCAAGAAGTAAGGAGCAGTGTCACCACATTGACGTGTTAGATGAAATTATTGTTGAAGAATTCAATGAACGAAATTTAGCAGTTTCAGATGAAGTTATAGTGACAACCATCGATGATATCCTAACTGACTGCGACCACGGAGCTGAGGCTAATAGTTGTGAGCTGAAATAGGGTTGGCAATTGGAGTCCTTGGATTTGTCCAACATGACAATCCCTGTGCTTAAACCATTAATCGAACAAGCTCCAATCTTGGAGTTGAAGCCATTGACGACGCATTTGAAGTATGTATTTCTAGGTGACAATGACACATTACCTGTGATTGTCAACGCAAACCTCAATACGAATCAAGAATAAAAACTTATTTTGAAGCAACACAAATGAGCCATAATCTAGAGCATTGTAGACATCAGAGGAATTAGTCCCTCTTCTTGCATGCACAAGATCAGGCTGGAGGATGAAGGGAAGCAATCCATTAAGCCACAGCGAAGGCTTAATGAGGAAATGAAAGAGGTAGTGAAAAAGGAGATTATTAAGTGGCTGGACGTGGGCATCATCTACCCCATTTCAGACAGCACATGGGTAAGCTCTATCCAATGTGTGCCTAAGAAAAGCGGCATCACAATGGTGAGTAATGATAAGAATGAGATGATCCCTACTCGCATTGCTACTAGTTGGCGAGTGTGTATGGATTATCATTGTCTTAATGCGGCAACAAAGAATGATCACTTTCCACTATCATTCATTAATCAAATGTTGGATAGGCTAGCTGGCAAAGCCTACTATTGCTTCCTAGATGGCTACTCTGGATATAATCAAATCATCATTACGTCGGAAGATCAATCAAAGACCACATTTACATGCCCATTAGAAACATTTTCCTTCCGACGTATGCCATTTGGATTGTGCAATGCACCTACTATATTCTAGAGATGTATGATGGTTATCTTCTCGGACATGATTGAAGATTCATTAGAAGTATTCATGGATGATTTCTCTGTGTATGGGCAGAATTTTAACCAATGCACCTACAATCTGGCAAAAGTATTAAAAAGATGCGAGGACACAAATCTAGTGCTGAACTGTGAAAAATGTCATTTCATGGCAACTGAAGGCATTGTCCTTAGTCATCGAATATCATGTCAGGGCATTGAAGTAGACAAAGCAAAGGTAAAAATCATTAAGAAATTGCCACCACCCATGAATGTCAAAGGAATAAGAAGCTTTCCTGGTCACGCTGGTTTCTATAGGAGATTTATTCAAGATTTTTCCAAGATTGTCAAACCACTATGCTCGTTGCTAGAGTAGAATAAAAATTTTGTGTTTGATGACACATGTCTAGACGCATTTACCACAATAAAGAAGCAGCTAGTAGAAGCTCCAATTGTCGTCGCACTAGATTGGACGCAGCCATTTGAATTAATATGTGAGGCGAGTGATTTTGCTATAGGAGTTGTACTGGGACAATGCAAAGAGAAGGTATTTCACTCAATTTATTAAGGTAGTAAAACCTTAACTGAAGTCCGGTGAATTATACAACTACTAAGAAGGAATTATTAGCAGTAGTTTTTTTATTCGACAAGTTTCATTCATTCCTTGTCCACGCAAAAATTACAGTGTACACAGATCATTCTACGTTGAGATACCTTTTTGCGAAGAAAGATGTCAAATTGAGATTGATCAGATGGATCCTACTCTTACAAGAGTTTGATATTGAAATTAGAGATAGGAAAGGATATGAGAATCAAGTAGCAGACCACTTATCCCGTTTGGAAGCTGGAAGCAAAGATGGCAATCAGTCACGTATTTTCGACTCATTTCCAGATAAGCAATTATTTTATGGCGACCCATCTCCATAGTATACAGATTTCGTCAAATATCTTGTTTGTGGAAAGCTACCCTTGAGTGCCACTAGTCACAAAAAGATTAGATTTATGCGCGACATTGCAAAGTATTATTGGAAGGAGTCATACTTGTTCAAGGTATGTGCCTACAACATTATTCGTCGTTGCGTTCTTGAAGAAGAGATGACTTCCATCTTGAGACATTGCCATGATGCTCCCTATGGAGGTTATTTTGGTGGAATGAGGGATACTGCAAAGGTCCTACAATTAGGATTCTTCTAGCCCACATTATTTCAAGATGCCCACAATTTTGCACAACAATGTGATAGATGTCAACTCACAAGTTCTATATCTCACCGCAACGAGATGCTCCAACAACCTATCATAGAGGTGGAGTTATTTGATGTCTGAGGTATAGACTTCATGGGACCATTTCCAAACTCTTTTGGGAATGAGTATATTTTAGTTGTTGTTAATTATGTCTCTAAGTGGATCGCGGCAATTACAATTCCAAAGGATTATGCTCAAACGGTGTTGAAGTTTTTCAACACGTATATCCTTACAAGATTTGGAACACCTAAGGCATTGATAAGTGATCAAGGTACTCATTTTCAAAATAACCAAGTGGCAACAGCGTTGAAACAACATGGTGTGAAGCACCGCATGGCCACCACATAACATTTACAATCAAATGGCCAAGCTGAGGTTTCCAATCAAAAAATTAAAAGTATCCTTGAAATGGTGGTTAACCCGTCTCGGAGAGATTGGTCTTCGCGGCTACATGATGCATTGTGGGCACTTCGTACTGCGTACAAAACCTCATTGGGGATGTCACCGTATCAATTAGTGTTTTGTAAATCCTATCACCTACCGGTTGAACTTGAACATAAAGCGATGTGGGCAATCAAGCATGTAAACATGAACTACAATGCTACTGGACAAAAACGGTTGTTGGACATTGTCGAGCTGGAAGAAATTCGACACACTACGTATGAAATTGCAGCTATATACAAAGAAAAAATTAAGAGATGGCATAACAATATCATCTTGCAGTGACAATTTAACCCTGGTCAGTTAGTACTTCTATTTAATTCACGTTTGAAATTAAATCCAGGTAAATTGCGCTCAAGATGGTCAGGCCCTTTCAAAGTTGTCGAAGCATTCCAGCATGGTGCAGTGACAATTAAAGATATGAAGGATTGTCACCAGTTTAAAGTAAATGGCCAATGACTGAAGCATTACGTGAGCCTAAATGTTAAAGAACACAACGAAACCATAAATCTGGTCACATTTATTTAATGTCATTGCAATTTTTGCTTTTATTTTTTGCTTTTTATTTTCATTTGTTTTTTAGTTTATGCAGGAATAAAAAATATCCTTTTTGTCGACGCATCATAAAGCACAACTTGTCAATGCACTCTTTGATGACTCAGCAAAGCTTTTTCAACAAGAATCGCGTCGATTGATCTTCATCTATCCCTAGCCGTTAGATCAAACCAAGAGGTACGATCAGCAGCCTAGCATTTTTTGGCTGCAGATGCAATGTTTTCCTAAGAAAATTGCAATAATCATTATAAAACCCTTATTTTGTTATTTCTTTTCTCTCACTCACAACCTCCATTGCTGCTGCAATCATCTTCTTTATTGTCTTCACACTTTTCTGCAAAACTCTCTTTCTCTTTATTCAGTTATTATGGCAAGAACACGAGGAGCAAAAACCCCTTCGAAATCCCTCATTGAATCCTCAGCTACTATGGTTCGGAATGTCAACCAACCCTCACAAAAAGAACCCATCCCGTTCCTCTCCAAGGTGGTGAAAGATTGCTACCATGACGTTATGCTCAAGCGAAACTGTACAACGACTGTTAGGGAAACAAGTTGCGAGGACAATCTCTCGCTTGGGTTGAGAGTCTTTTTGTGACCATCCGACCAATTATTCCCCCACTTTGGTAAGAGAATTCTATGCCAATTTAGTGGATTTTGAACAAGAGTTTGTATTTGTACGCGAGGGTTTGGTGCCTTGGAATGTGACTCACATAAACGCACTCTTCCACTTTGCTGAAAAGGAAGATACCCACACTTCATTTTTAGAGGAGTTAACTGATAAAGGTGCTGACATGGTGATGCGACATCTATGCATTGAGGAAGCTGTGTGGACTGGCAACAGTCTGAATAACTACACTATGCACTGACGTTTTCTCACCACTCAGAGCAAGGTATGGTTCCACTTTGTAAACAGTCGAATTCTACCTTCGACCCATAGCAAAACTGTAACATTGGATCACATGTGCCTTTTGCACTCCATTTTAAAGGGCCGACACATCAATGTCGGCACAATTTTACATGAAGAAATTGCTGAAGCCACGGGTAAATAGACAGGTATCTTACCTTTCCCTTTTTTAATTATGATGCTCTACAAATAAAGGAGTATTATGCCTCGAGATGGTGAGGAAGTGCTGGATAATAAGGGGCCAATAAATGATATCTCGATGGAGTGAATGACTAAGGACAAGAAACCCCTCTGGTGAAAGAGGTACTTAAGAAGAAGGAGAAAGGGAAAGGAAAGAAAACGGAGAAGCAAGATGATGTGCCCACAAACCCTCAAGTTGAGAAAAAGCTAGCTACAATAGAACATATCATTGATCGCATGGATATGCGCCAGGTTCACCTTGTCAACATGTTGGATGAAATGGATTACAAGCAGAACATATTTTATGTGTACACAAAGGCATAGATCAACGGTATTGTCGCTACATTGAGGAGTTTGAGCCCAAATCCCATGCTAGAGTTTCATGTATTCCCACCTATTGTTAGGGAAGCCCAATCATCCTCCGAGCAACCTACTCTTTAAAGTAGTCCTCAACCTATCCCATCCGCAACGAGAATTCATATCTCCGATGATGAGGAGCCAGAGGGACATTTCAACACGATAGAGGATTGTTTCAGAACTATCTCCAGCCTGTTTGAAGATGAATTTTCAAATAGTCTTGAGGCTAACATGGCAGAAAGGAAGGTTTTTGTTGAGGAGATGCGTGCACCGATTGTATCTATGGGTTTGGAAGTAGAGGAAGATGTTGAACCAGACATAGTTGAGAAGGAGAAATCTGAGGAGAAGAAGGAAAATGAGGAAGAATATGAGAAGGATGAAGAGAAAGACAATGCCTCGACAAATTTCGAGGAAGAATTTATCGATGCAACTACAAGTGTGGGGGCATCTGTTAAAAACTTGGCTCCACTTGAAGTGAGCCAGGCTGAGGCAGTCACCACTAGCGTCGAGGATCTTAACTTGGCCATTGTGCCTTATGTAGCAGCACTTGCTAAAGTCCATCCATCTGATGTGATTCCACTCAACCGACTATGGAGGAGCAATCCACTACTCCGATTAATTCCAAGGAAAAAAAGTGAAAGAGGAAAGACAAGAAAAAGATGCGCAAAGCAAAAGAGGAGCGCCCAAAGAAGAAGAAGAAGAAAGCCAAAGCAACCACTTCATCGACTGCTGAACAATAAGTTAGTTTACTTGTCATTAATTAGTTGCATGCATAGCATTTAGTTGTCATTGCATTTTTATTTATCACTGCATTTTTGTTAGTACATTTGCATTGTAGTTGCATTTTCATTTTAATTTGTATAATATTGTCAGTGCATTGGGGACAATGCAGTCATTCAATTTAGGGGGATATTGTGTGGAATGGAAATGCGATTACACCCACATATTTGAAAATTTATTTGTCTTTAGGTTAATGAAAGTATGCAAAATTTCAACAAAAATGTGACCACAATTTTTCTTTTAAGCGTAAATCTTGAATTGTTTGGAATACTGATATGTGAATTGGATGAATGTGAATGAATATTGAGTCCTTCTATTTTTGAATGAATGATTGGGATTGCATAAGTAATGAATGGGTAGTATCAATCTTTGAATCTTAAATTAACTTACTATTTGCAGCGACATTGTACTAATAAAAGACACTCCAATGTGATTACATTGTGACTTATTAAGGGAGAACACTCCACTGCATGTGTTAGAAAAATTATCTAGCCAAAGGCTATCATTGCAAGAGTGTGTGCCGGCACAATTACATACTTCCTGGGGGTTTGTTGCAACCCATCATTACTGCCCAGGAGCAAAGGTAGAGTAATGCAATGACATCTCTCAGTCACATACAAAAATAGAAAAGAAGAAAAAGAAAACAAAGAAGAAGAGAAAAGCAGAAAAATGTTGCAATAAATACTGTATTGGTTAAGAAAGGTTGAGATTCAATGCATAATGCTAACATTAGTGAAGTTGCAGTCTTGATTGTTCATATCTATAAATTGTTGGCGCATTATTCTATCATATGAATGCAATTTATACATCAAGATTCCAGAAAACTTAAGTTGCTAGATTGATAATTGCGATGACAATTTTGTTTGTAATTTATTAACTTTTATTTACTTGAAGACAAGTAAAAACTCAAGTTTGGGGGTGTGATAGCATTAGAAATGACACTTATTTTCTCCCTAAATTTATGTATTAACTGTCCCTTTTGTATTATATTTAGCATGCATGATAGTCATTTCATACTTAGTATTTACATTTTTCTAACTCAATGTTGTGTGGCTTAAATTCTCATTATTTTATCTCTTTTGTGCACTAATGTCGCCATATGCAACATATGTATTGCGTCTGAAATTGTCAACGCAGGGATTCATCTCAAAAGATAAATGCTTGAAAAATTTCAAAGATGCAGCTACAAGTTTAGCTTAGAATTGCGGCCAGAAATGTCACCGCATGGAAACATCTACTTTGTATGAGTGAATTCACGCTGCAAACACATCTGGAAGCACCAATGCAAGAGAATAACATGTTGTCGTCGCAATTAAAGATTACAGATTGCGCCCAATGATGTCGCAAACTTGCAAATTCATGAAGAACACAGTAAATCTGCATGAGTGCACAGTTGGATTTTAACAAACTTTGACAGCTGTAGAAGGAGTTGGATTGAGAGGAGATGAGATCTACAATTCTCAAAGCTTATAAATAGAGGAGAGAAGAAGGAAAGAGATATCAAGAGGTGAAGAAATTAATTATGCAAATTCTCTAAAGCTTTGAAGCTTGGTTTGGGAGTCCGGTGAGCTGATCGAGCAAGTGTGTGACAACTTCTGACGAGGAGTGCTTGATGCGATACAAGAGGAGCGGTTAAGGAATAATCCTAGTATCCTAGGAATAATATGCTTCGAATTATTTGTTAATCCCTTTCTTAATGCTGATGAATTCTTATTGACAGTTGATTGTATATGGAAATATCTTTCAATGTTAGATCACTTTGATTCCTATTTAATTCTTCTTATTTGTTTTCCCTTGGACTTAACTGTTTTGACCACGAAAGTGTAATTGCAGTCTATCGACACTGGAAAGTGTGGTGACAAGTTAGGTTAACAAGAAAGTCAGCAGAAGTTGCTTGAGACTAGGAGGAATTCTAGTCACTTATTCTTGAGTCCAAGGCATTGCTAACACTAGAAGATAAGGTAAATGTGGGTGCTTGAGTCTTGGTTAAACAGAGAGTTGTTATTGGTATGATTTCATTGGAACCTTATTAATGCGATAGTTCATCTACAAAATACCTTGTCTACGCATCTAGCGTTGCTACTTAATGAAGCCAGTGATCCACTCCATTCTTCGCAGTTGATCACACTTTTACTTTTTACTGCATTTAAATTCTCAAAATATCAACAATAATTTATTTTACTTTCAGTTGCTCTGACATTTATCTTTATCATTACATTGACAACTTTGACTAACTTTGTGGTGTAGATCTGATTTAATTGCTCCGACAATTGAACATCAAGAACTCTATCCTCGTGGGACCGATATCTGATAGAGCAAATCTATCAACTATACTTGCATCGATGAGTGTCTGCTTGTACTTAAATGTTGTGATGTTTACATGTCGATCAGGCTTATAATCCATTTACGATTTCATATCTTTTTTCGACTCACGATGCTGCTCACACGAGTTGTCGAGGACTCAAAAAAAATGTTGTATCTCAACCATCGATACAGTATCTGTGCATATAATTGTCCCCTAATGATGCTGCTCACATGAGCTATCGAGGATATGCCCTTATGCATAAATCTCAACCATCGTAGGACCTGTAATCTATTCTTGGATTCATTTCTCATCTTCCTGATTCACTATGCTGCTCACATGAGCTGTCAAGGACTCGCAACATATGCAATACCCCAGCCATCGTGTCGGTTTCAAATCACTGGCTCAAATCTTGATATCTCTTTCATTCATTTCTTTTTCATCTTTCTCAATAGCATGTACCATAACCTGTGCTGCAACAATTATAAAGAAAACAATAATGTACTTTGTAAATGAAAATTTAACGTTACGAACTTACCAGACGAAATTGCAGTTAAATTAAACTCTAGGGGCAAATTCATAATTTTCTCTTTTTCACAATCGAGATGCAATCTTGATCTATTACAATAATTTCATTCAATTATTTAAATCAACTTGAATTTTTAATCATTTTATGCAAATAAGCCTTTTTGGTATATTTACAAAATTATCCTTAATTTTTCACTTTTATTCAATTTAGTCCTTTAGCTCAAACTTGTAATTTAACCATTTTATTTTAAATTCCAGCTTTTTAGAATGTCTAAAAGCATTTATACAGCTCACTTTTTGTAATATTTTGCCCCAAGTCCTTACAAATTTATTCCTTTAACATTTTAGTCTTTTAACGTAAAAATTTCTAAAAACTACTTTGCAAATTCATCAAATCTAGCAACCAAGCTTATAAATATTCCATAAACTTTCAAAAACTCTCTAAACTCATCAATGGCATAAACCAAATGTTTAGCAGTTTTACAAATTAGTCCCTGGGTTAGCTATATCAAGCTAAAACGAACTCAAACAAATAAAAATTACTAAAAATGGACGAAATCACACATACCTATTGAAGGACTTAAGATGGCCGAATATTCTCCTCTTTCTCCTTTGATTTTCGGTTATGAAAGGGAAAAGAAGAAGATGAAAACTCTTCTTTTCTTTCTTAATTTGATTTAAAAAACCATTTATTTACAAATTTAATATTATGTCTTTTGTTGACACTTAAATTTTAACTAAATTTAAGTCAAAATTGTCCACTCAAGTTACTAATGGTTATATTACCATTTAAGTACATTGACTTACCTTTCAATTAATAGAATTCTACTTTTGCACTTTTTACGATTTAATCCTTTTTACTTAATTAACTATCTAATCAACAAAATTCCGTAACCAAAATTTAATATCATACTAATGATCTCGTAAATATTAAATAATTAATATTTACGGTCTAACATGTCAAATTTGTGGCCTCGAAACTATCATTTTCACATATAATAAGACTCTGTAAATATTTAATAAAAATATTTATGGTTGTAAATTTCAGAAACGAGGTACCGACACCTCATTTTCTAAAACCACTTGACCTTTGAACCAAACCACTTTTACTAACTTTTAATTCACTAATTAAAATTCTTCAATTCAAAACTTCATATAAAATTATTATCGACTTATTTAATTTAAACATTCATTATAAAAATTTTCTCATCAAGTTTATGATCCCGAAATCATTGTTTCTGACACCACTGAAAATGGACTGTTACACCTGACTCAAATGAAGAAGTAGCAACTATCTCACTAGATTTAACAAAATTGCAAGAGATGTAAGTTTTTTACCATTTACATTAAGATCAAGTTTGAATCTCCCAACAACTAAGATATCTTCACTTTGCGTTTCATAATTTTTGAGAATGACTTTGGCATCGTTTAACTTTTGCTCAGTTGCTTTCAAAGTTACATCAGTTTTTGTAGTCATGTTATCCTTTTTCTTGATAGTTCCAACAAGTATCTCGTTAACCTTTCTAATATCAATAATCACATCATCTTTATCTTTGACCACAGTTTCAAGACTTCCTTTTTCTCATTTAAGAATGATAACTTCTTCCCTCAAGGATGCAGTCAATTGAACAACATTTTCATCTTTTTCAACATTTAGTTGAACACTTTGATGCTCTTGTCACACCCAAATCTGGCAGACCTGATTATAAGGCATGTAAATGTGAAGTTATATATTTGCTGTAGTGTACTTCACCCAATTGCAGTCTTTTGGCAAATAAGTAATCGTCTTGTGAGTAATTAAATATTTTATCTCATGTTATTTTGCTATTTAAGAAAATATTATGACAAGTGAAGAGTAAGCCTGGTAAAAGTTACCGCCAAATGTATAGTATCACACCTAAAATTAAGTCTAGAAGATACGAGGATATTATAGGAATTTTAATTTATTTTTGGTCGGAATTTCGTGGCATGGTAAACTAGTAATGTTTTTTACTATCGCTTTAAAAAAATTAAATCAATTTTTGAAAATAAATTTTTAAAACATTTAATTTAAAAAATAAGACTGATTTATACAAGTTAATATTGAAAGTTTTTATGAGACAATTTAACCAAGTTTTCAAATTCACCCTGTTTTCTTCCCCCACCCACGACAATTCACGTTAAACAATCCCCGATATTGTGTTTGCCGTCCCTTTTCTCTCCCAACTCTCTCATTCGATTTTGATTTCTAAATCGTAATTCCTTTTGATTTCTATCCTTCAAGCCATAGACCTTTAAAAATATTATTATTAATAAGTAAAACCTTTTCCTATTTATTTTTGGGGGCTTTTCCCAACAAAGTTAATATCAGTCGGAGCTTAAATAATCAAAGCTTTCTAGAATTATGGGGGACGGCCTCATGCGTTCCGTGGCGTAATTTGGCGCTGGTATGAATTGCTTACTTTAAAGGTTTTGCTCTACAAATGGAAACATGAGATGGGCAACCAACAGATTTCCTCCTTTAGGACAGCTCCCCAAAAGCTAATTAAAACTGGCTCCTACCAAACATAAATCACAGCAAGGCAAAATGTTTGGTAACCATATGCGGAATGAATTTTAATTTGATTAGAATGAATATTGTTGTCAATACAAGAGAACATGAGTTTGAATGCGTCGAAGTACATTATCCTCTTATTTATAAGTTAAAGAAAGGTTATGGGTAATTTTAGATATTGTGTCAAAAAAAAAGCAGATATGATTAAAACTAGACTTGTTTATGGGCCGAGCCTCTAGTAAGACATTTTTGACCCAGGGTCAACTCGACCCGACCCAAATTCACAAAAAAAATCTACTATTTTCTTATTGTTTTCTCCCTATTTTTCTATAATTTCACTATTATGTTGTTACTATTTTGTTGTTATTGTTTTGAGATTGTATAAAACTTATTTTATTGTTAATTTTGTTATTATTTTAGAAGTATTTGTTAATTTTGTTATTATTTTAGAGGCATTTGTTTGTTAAGTTGCATCTATCTTAGTGTTATTTAACTATATTTTTTTAAAATTTATTTTCAATTTGTTAGGAAATATTTACTTTAATGTTTTTAGTATTTTTAATACATTATATATTTAAAAATTATATAAAAAATATAAAAATTAATATGGGTGGGCCAAGTCGAACTCGAGTTCTAGCATTTTTATCCGGACCAAACATGGGCAAAATTTTAGGCCCATTTTTCAGGTCGGGCCAGGTTCAAACCTAGCAAACGAGCAGAAATCATTGGTTGAGCTCGACACAAACTCGACCCGACCCGATCATGAACACCTTTAATTAGAACTTATAATGAGATTATTAAAAAAACTGGGAACCATGTGAATGAGTGCTGGCATCAACCATGGCACTGCCATCGTTAAAGATGTGCAAATTTCGAGTAAAATCAAATTAATTCTGCTAATTAGTCAATTAATCGAATTAATTAGATCAAGATCAATTAATAATTTTTGAGAGTTCAATTAACAGTTAATTCGATTTGAAACCGATCGATTAACCGATTTAACAGAACTTAATAATAATATTATAATATATAAATATTCAACTGATTAATTCGATTAACTTTTTATTTATTTTATATTTGCTTTAATTATATATATATAATTTTCAATTAATTCGATTAATCAACCGAATCAACTGAAAAAATTTAATTTGATTAACTTTTTCTGAAAAATATTTTGGTTCAATTAACGGTTAAATATTTAAAAAGATCGATTAATTCAGTTAATTATAATTCAGATCGATTAACCGATTGAACACCATATGCACTCAACTCAAGCTTGTTGATGGAAAACCACGCTTGCTTTTGCAATTAGTTGCAGCCATCTGATTTTCGGGAACCCATTGTTCAATTCAGGGGAAGAATGCAGAGTATTTCCCTGCATATTCAGCTAAGGGATTTCCTTTCTCTTCTATTGTTTTGGAGGTCTGAGGTTAAAATTAAAACAGTAGGCTGTGCTGCAAATAATCTGCGAGTCATGAGTCATCTCAGCCTGAATTAATATCTTATTTTGCATACATATTTTATTAATCAACGAGCTTAGGATAGGAATATTGAGTTAACAGCAGAAGATACACAAGTGAAGCAGGAAAATATCTAATTGAATGAAATATCAATGGCGTCATTTTCATTATGTCCACAGCCTACATCTGTTCTTCAAACTTTTCTACAACAAAAGATAAGAGAAAACTACTATTTATTATTAGTAAAATATTGTTTCCTTTTATTTTCCCCATCTTAGAACTAGTATGAGTTAGCATATGTGGGAGCATTAACCAATTACAATAAAAAAGAGATGCATGGTAATGCCATTTTCCCATTTAAAAGATAAGATAGTCAGAATAAACCTTTAGACCGAGATGAGAATGACCCAACTGCATTCTTTGCTGCAGTCACTTTGCTCACTAACAGCTTCCACTTTGTCTCATCTTTCTTGCTTTGCTGCTGCATTTTCTCCTTGAAATGCCTATGAAATACAAAATACAATTACAATAAGACAATTTAATCACCAGTGTCAGTTATCCACTACATTTCATCAAATGCAATCAAATTGCAAGAGAACAAGTCTGAGCCAGCCTTGTCCCCTCTTTACATTGTTTCTCTCAAGTAGTGATTGATATCATATGTTGTTCAAATTTAATGCTTACCTACAAAGAGGAACCTTGCATGAATCAGGCTCATTGCACATGCGGGAATGCAGTTCAAGAAGCTGCCACATGCGTTTGCAGTGAACACATCCACCAGGGACCCGAGTCTTACAATTTGAGAAATGACGCACTAAAGTTTCAAGCCCTTTACAAGCTGGAAAATTACAGGCACCCCAGCTCCCTTTTAGCACCTTATCACGAGGTCCAATCGTCCTACAACCATCCTTGCAAATGTGAAGGAGGGCCTCCATAGCTTCGTACAATTGCAAGTAGACTTTTTTCTCTTCCATTTTTCTCTGCCTCTCTTGCTTTCTCTGAGGGAAAGAAAGGAATAAGTAAAACCATTGATGTAAAAACAGAATAATTCTAAAACATATAACCATATAAGGTCAACTATCAGTAAACTCCATTTCATAATAACAAGAAATCAATTACTATATTCGGGCATCATAATTAGAGCAGCATTTATGAGGGAAGGGAAGAAAGGGTATACATAGGCTGCATAACAAATAATGACAAAGTGATTCTCATAAGGGCAAATAAACAAAATCTTCCATGCGATAGAATCATGTTCCAAACTGTAATAACCTACACCTACATGCACTGCAAATAGTCAGCTCACCTCACCGAGGGTTAAACACTTTATTCTTTCAAAAGAAGCTTTCTAGTAAGAACTGAGAATTAGTAAGAGGAAACACATTGTGCCATAAAAGTAACAGAAACAAAAAGCGAAAAATGGAGAATCTTTTGGATGCGGATGAGACATTTTAAACATTGTATACTATGTTGAATCCCCTCAAAAGAAAATAATAATAACAAAAAACTAACCTACCTGAGAGAGAAAAAGAAAACAAATTGATTAACAAATACAATAAAAGGTCTATTATATTCTTTAGGAAGATCAATTAACAAATATAAACTCCTCCAAACATAAAGAAGGTTAACACTTACAGTATCTGCTTCGACAACAAACTCTACAAGTTCTTGCTCAAGAGCAGGATTGGCACGTCTCATTGCTCTCCATCCTTCAGTTAAAGATATAGATTTGAAATTCCTTACAACCATACAGACACAAATGAAGGCAAGCCTAGGTGCATCACAATTCCTTGCTAGCTGAAGAACATCTATCACATTTTCTCTAGTAAGCCAGCCTTGCTCCAGTGAGCAAATACAAATTCTTTTCAGTGATGGAATTGAGTAGAAATGTGACAAGACTAATAGATGGAGAACAAACTTCTGCAGCTCCTCCTCTTCATAGCTGTATTTCAGTATAGAATAAAACCAAGTATACCTAATTATAACAGAGATAACCGGGGACAGAGATATTTAGCAGTGCCTATAAGTTTACACAACTAGTACATAACATACTGGGACTACAGGGGAAAAAGGAAGTCCTCTCAAATGGAAAAACAAGTTGATTTCCCTTTTCCTTTTACAGATAGAAATGGTTTTCTAGAAATGTCCAGTTTGAGCTTAACTAGTATCGTACTCCTGCATGAAGGTTCTAAGAACTGTACTTTCATATCGATCATGTATTATTCACAAATTACAATCACAGACTCTACAGACACCTTTTAAAAACCGTGAAACAAATTATCTCGACATAAATAACTATGCATGGACTTGGTGGTTTGGTGCAACTCTTTGCACAGCCACAGTGGAACAGCTTAGTTCCCAGCATCCTACCTTTATATATGTTCTTAGGCCTTTTAAGGCAGTGATAAAAAGAAGAGAAAGGAAATAAACAGAGCAACTTTAAGAGACTACAAATTTAGTACTTAGTATCATGCCATATCCGTCAAATTATACATAAATTAACATATTTTCTGGTTTTGGTTGCCACTTAAAATATGCTAGAAACAGACAGGAAACTATCATCATATCATGATTTAAAACCAGATCTATAAACTACCGCTGAATATTTTATGCCAAAAGCATGCAGAAAAATATTTCAAACATACCAAGATGAATATAAAAAACGAATAAACATGCAGACAGCTCCATGAGGTACTCCAGGGATTTTGATGTATCTCATGCCATTCTTGACTTTTGATAGCCTGAGAACATTAGCCAGCACAGGCGATGCAATACTCTGCAAGAGAGAAGAAAGAAAATTTAGCTCATAAATCAGAAATCAGAGTATGATGAATTGATGATATTACAGTCTTATAGCTTCTATCTTTCCACAGGTATATGGTAAAATAAGTATTCTGCCATTTATAAGGAAACAAATTCAAGCTTGAACATTACTTAAAATTTCCGTTTTTGAAGAATAGCAGTGTAAGATCATTAGGCTGAATTTCTACTCAAACCTAAAAGCAACCAACAACAATTCAAATTCTCTATCTAATAACTAGAAGAAAAAGTTCCATAATATTATGATATAAATCAAGCCACCTTTATTGTTTTAATTAAGAGACGGCAAGGATATATATTTATATATAATTAACTCACCAAAACATTAGAATGAGCAAGAACACATGATTTTTCATGGGTGAGAATAAAAACATCTGCACCATACCCTTCCTTAAACAGCTTGTCCCATGTATCCCTTGTTTCCTTTGGGACAAAACTATATTCAAGAGGCCTCTTGGGATACTTAGTTCTTGTACAATTTTTACTAGGGAGAGGTGGCGGTTGTGGAGCGTTAGAGTTATCAGATGCAAAAGGCACAGGAGCTTCCAGCACAGGTAAAATATCGGCTGGATTTGCTTCCCCTACATTCAAAGATTTACAAAAGGGCTCACTAGGCGAGGATAGCCATGCAGAGCCAATAGCTGGTGAAGCCATCAAAAAAAACTTCTTCCCAGAATATCTGCAAATAAACCGAAGAAATGAGAATAGAGCAATCAAAAGTCCAAAACATGAATTAATCGCAAATGAGGTATGCAAGACATAAAACCAAATGCAGTAATCAATAAACTTCATAACATGAACCCGGGAGATGAATATGTACTAAATTCATCCAATTCCAAATACTAGCCGTGGAAGGAATTGTTAACATAAATTAACAAACAAAGCAGAAAACCCAATAGAAACATTCTGGTAAAGTATCAACTGTGTGCTTGTTAAAGTTTAGTGTGAGTTTGGATGAGCAGTACAGTACATTTAGCTATTTTTTTATCTCACGCCATAGTATCTAATCTTCTCATCGCCGCTATTTTTACACTACCAACAGCAAAATCTACCACCCATCCAAACCCACCTTATCCGTAGTCTAGGAATCTAAAACAATCAACAAGGATATCTAGAAGACATGGAAGGCAAAACCCATGGAAATATATCACACAAAAACTTTAATAGCTATGATAATAATTGGATAAATCAGGAAATATATAACTTTTTAGTGTTTTCTCTTGTGATTAAAATAAAATAATGGGGAACAATCAAATAATAATAAAATCCTCAACTGCCCATTTCCAATATTCTTAAAGTAAGAGTTTTTTTCCTTTTTTTTAAGGGCATATAAAAGAAAGAGATAATAATATGGTACATTAGCGATGACATATATTGCATAAACAAATCTCCTTTCGGAGGCCAAGAAAATATGGTAAAAAGAAATAAAGACTTCAGCTTGACTTTTCTGGACAGCAAATCAACGGTTCATACCTTTACAAAAATAAAAATAAAAACAAATCTTCTTCGACCCAAAGAAATAAAAGAAAGTAGTCGAAATTTGCTCGATCGTCCTCCGAGTTCTTGATAGTCTGACCTACAAAGCTAAAGACCCTGAAAGAAAAAGAAATATTTATATAATAAAATCAATTATACGGAACACAAATTTCCATTCTCTTACCAAAAATATGAACAATAAATTTACGATGAAAAATGTTTTTGAAAACAATTACGGTGAAAAGAATAATAAAATTGAAATTAAAAAGAAAGATATAACTAAGAATTGAACTGACCTTTGGATCATAAGGCTAAAGAAGATAGAAGAAGAAAAGCATAGGCAGTATTGGAGCTTCAGAAACGACGCAGTTTCAAAGGATAGAGAAGGATAAAGAAAATATGTGACTGAGGAGGGTAGAGGGGAAGGAAACTTGAGGAGAAAATAGAAGTTGGTTTATTTATTTATTGGTAACCAATAATAAATTATTTGTTTATTTTGATAATTTTTTTTTCGTTTTCGCTGTTAAAATAAAGACTTGATTTGACTTTAAATAACGGAAGATTTTTTTTAATATATTATTATGATTATATGATAATATTTTATATATATAAATATTCAAATTCAAATCTATAAACGTTATTCTTTTTTTATTGACGTTATTTATTGGGTTCTAAAAAATAGAAAATTTGAACCGTGGGCAGATGCAAAATTATTATTTTTTTAACAATCAAGTGAAAATATTATTATTTTTGTATTTTAAATTAATAATTTTATGGTTATAACATAATATAATTTAATATTTGGTCATCATAGATTGATAAATAGGGAAATGTATTAATAATCAAATCGTTAAGATCTTACCCAAATCACGTCATTAATTCAATTTGAATAATTTATATTAAGATAATTTTAAATTTTTATAATTTTTAAGCTCTAATAAGATAATATCACACTCATAATTTTTAAATATATTTAAAGATTATTATAAAGGCTTAATATAATATTTGGTATCTGAATTTGATACGTTTTCTTAATTTGGTATTTAAATTTTTTTTGACCCAATTTGATACCTAAACTTAACATTTTTTTTCTAATTTGATACCTAAACTTTTTTGGACCCAATTTGGTACCTAAACTTAGAATTTTTCCTAATTTGGTACATAAGTTTTTTTTACATTCAATTTGGTACCTAAATTTATTAAATATTATAAAAATTACGTAAAACAATAACGGTGTTGAAATTTTTTTTTTTATGTTACAAAAATATTGTCAGTTTAGAGAAAATTCATGTTAAATATAGGTACTGAACTATGCTTAATGAATTAATATTAAAAAAAGATTAGTTACCAAATTAAAAAAAAAAAAAGTTAAGTTCAGATATCAAATTGAATCTCCAAAAAGTTTAAGTATCAACTTAAAAAAAAGTGTCAAGTTTAGATACCGAATTAGAAAAATATGTCAAGTTTTAAGTACCAACTTGGAGCAACAAAAAGCTTAGGTACTAAAATAGGAAAAAGTGTTAAGTTAAGTACCAAATGTTATATTAAACCTATTATAAACTCAATTCGATTTTTAATTTTCCACCCAAACTCTATTTTTAGAAAAATAACTTATAACACATAGGTATTCGGGTTTTAGTTTTATCTCTATCTTTTATATTTTTTGTTTTTATCGATTTAATAAAATTATTTTTACTCGTGATTTTTTATCCTCGAGAAATCTTATTTTTTCAATTTCTTCATTATTTAAATTTTTCGTTGCTTTATCATATTTATCCCCAACAATATCTAATAACTTCTCTAATTTAATTAATTTATTTATATAATTAAAATTTCGAGAAAAAACAAACAGATTTATTAAATTACATTTTCAAATGTTTTCTTTCTTTTATAGATTAAATCATTTTTAGCTATTCTTTTTAATTTTTAATAGCCATTTATTTTTTAAATTTTTTTATTTCTTTAAGTGAATTTTTTGAGGAAAAACCAAAGTTTGATAACGCAATCAATGATATGGTTTCAATTTTCAATTTTTTGCTTATAGTCTTTTTTATTTCAATTTTGCTTTTTTATTTGTTAATTTTTTTTTAATTTTTAATTTTTTGCTTATGTATTTTCATTAATTTGGGAAAAACTATGAAAATAAATAAAAAAGATTATTAGAATTTGAAAAGAATAGCTAAAAATTATTTAAATTATAAAAGAAAGAAAACCTTTGAAAAGGTACTTTAATAACCTATTTGTTTATTATTATTTTGCTAAAAAATTAATTACAAGGGCATAGTTAGGGGTTGGCAAGGATCCCAAGTCCTCCTAGAATGAAATTTTTTTCATTTAGGTGATGCGTGCTCGAAGTCGGTTGATGGTTACAAGAATGTTTGTGTTGCCCGATCGTTCTAAATAGGTAACTTAAACAAAACTTTAAAAATATAGAATAAAACCTTGATTCGAAATCAAAACCAGAAATGAAATAGAAACGAAAGTTGAACTAAAGATATTTGTGACCCACTATCTATAAAGAAATAGGAACCAACAGTATAGGTTGACCGTCACACTCTGGAATGGGATGAGAATGGAAGTGATAAGATCGGTTTAAGTGAACGCCACAAGATCGTGAAATCTTGATAAGTTCGAAGATAATGTTTTTAAAGAATGAAAGAGAACAATCTCACAATATATTGATAAAATTTCTAAATGTTTTCCTCATCTTACAAATGACAACCTATTTATAGGATTAGCCTAATAGATGAATGGACAAATTCGATCATTAATGAAATACATGAATTTGGATCGTACATGAATCAAGCTAATTCATGAATCAACACATTCATCCCCTTTGTCGTCCATGCATGAATTTTCATTGTATTGGATCGATAAGTTATGTTTTGTTTATTTAAATAGACCTAGACTCATAAATATTTAATACACAAGTTATGAAATTTTTTAGACTCCATGAGCGTTGTTAAAAACGTGATTCCATTTATTTATATATATACCTTAAGAGGCACATGCTACACACTTAACCCCCACGCGCACACACACACGCACATATATATTGGTGAGTATTTGGTATATTGACAATGCTTTTTTTAACTTTACAAGTATGGTTATAAATTTGTCACGCGGCTATTTATATACATATTAATGTTTACTATACCTTATATACACTTATCATCATCCCAACACTACTTGTGAATTTTTTAAATTCCATTGATAATGTATCAAATATGTTCTCTGATATCATATATTTATAATAAAACTTTAGCTGTGAGCTTTTCTTCAATGGAAGAAACCCTTAAAAGCTTGAGAAAATTGTTTAGAGCTTGACTCGGTTTATAAAGGAAAGCATGAACATAAAGAACAATTAAAATGTTAGGTCGGGTTGTTGGGTATTTTCAAATTTGGCCAATCCAAAACAAAATAGAGGGAAGATGAAAAATTAATGTTGTTTTGAGTTGATGAAATTGAAAGTACCTAACAATATCCCATATAATTTTAATTGTATTTATGCTCATGCTTTCATCCATAAATAGAGTTAAGCTTTCAACAATTTTTTCAAACTTTTAGAAGAATCTTTCACTAAAGAACGTAAGAGAACTTACAATTAAAGTTTTATGTTATATATAATAAGGAGAAAGAAAGATAATAAATAAAAAAGTAAAAATTATATATAATAAGGAGAAAGAAAGATAATAAATAAAAAAGTAAAAAAAATTATCAAAATATTAAGTTAAACTCGACATAAATGGAAGTGGAGGTCTGTTTAAATGATAAAACGAAACTCGTCAGCATTAATGAAAGCCAAAGTATGTTTAAATAAATAAAGTAATATGCACACATGTGTTGGTATGATGATCAAGGGTGTTCATTGTCTTAGATGTGATATGGGTTCGAGTCATGTTGTTGTTAGGCTTTACCCTCTCTTTATAATTCACCAAAAAAAATGAAGTAAAACTCTATACCCATGGAAGAAATTTAGTAATAAAAAACTTATATTAAACTCGACACCCGTGAGTATTGAAAAACTCCTTCAAACAGTAAATAAATATATTCTAAAAACTAACATTTCTAGAAACTTAATTCCAACAATAGTAAAAATTTTCCCTAATCCAAATAAATGACTCAACTTAAGATAACAATATGAATCAATTAAATAAAAATGTATCTTAACTCGTATAGAACCATGGTTAAAGTTTTTGTCAAACACCTGTTTGATACGAGTTCAAATAGTGTGACTCCATCACCAAGCCCCGATATTGTATAAAAAAGTAAATAAAAACTATAGTCATGGTATAGTATCTTAGAAACAAGAAACAAAAACAGTGGGTATATTATTAGCTGAGCTATGTTACTCGTGTAAGGACTAGTTTAGTAATGTTTTTCAAAAATGTTTTTAAGTTAAAAAGCATTTTTGAGCAAAAAGCTAAAATTTTTTATTTTTACTTTTCAAAAAAGTGATTTTTCAAAGCATATTTTACCCCTAAAAGCATTTTTGAAAATCTCAAAAACATTTGTTTAGTAATACTTTTTTTTTAATATATTGAATGTAATTGTATGATAATATTTGTTCATACTTTTTTAATTTTTTGACAACGCACACACACCTTACACACACAGATGCTCGAACCCGAAATCTCTAAGATGAATAACATCCTCTTTTCTACTAAAACCACTTATTGAGTTCTTGTTTAATAATATTTTTATTTCAAAAGTATTTTTTATCTCAAAAAATACTTTTGAAAAGCAATGTTAAACTGATAAATTACAACTTAAAATTTACCACTTTAGTTATCACATTATATGTAATGTAGGCTTTGCCATTCAAAACAAAACTAACCCAATATGGAGAAAGAATTTTTTTTTATTGCAAACTAAAAACTATGACTACACAGCATTATCACTAAGATCTGAAGATTGTTTCAACAAAGACAACACATACTACTCGTACAACGATAGAACAGACATTATCAAAACAAACATCTAAAACTATTACAGCTGCCCCTATCGGCATTATTGTTCAAGGACACAACACATCCAGAAAACAAGTGCTACCCTAACCAAAGCCACGCAATTCCTCCTGTTACATATACAACCACTATTACATCGGATATATATAAAGAGAAGTTTGCATTCAGCTTCTTCCTGTTTGTTTCCTCAAATGCATTGCAGGAGTCTTACCCATATTTCATGACCTAAAGCTTCACTTCTCTATCAAAAATCCAACTGAATGGGATAATGGGTGCTTCCTTGGCCTTTTCTTGCGCTCTCTCCTCTATCCTTCTAATTCTCGAAGGAAGTGCACACAAGTAGTCCTGAGCTTTACGCCCCTCGGCTGAAAGCCCAGCTAGCTCCTTCACCTTCCATCGATCCACCAGGTGCTCTACTATATCAACATAGTCCTTAGCAGTGTAAACCCCGATTCTTTGGGCGACAGCTGAGTAGTGGTCAAATAGGTTATAATCTCGGCCGTCATATATAAACTCCGCCGGCATGGCGATTTTCTTCTTCATCATGTCAGCAAATGCCTGGACTGTTTCATCAGGATCAATCTCAAACAGCTTTTCAACGATTTTGGTATAGGCTGTCTCGTGGCGCTTCTCATCTGAGGCAATGCTACCACAAATTTGAGCCAAGTTGATATCCCCATACTCCTTGGCTAGCCTGCCTGTATTCCCATGGGAAATAAAAGTTGCCCTTTCTTGGAACGAAGTGTATATGAATCCTCGGTAAGGACTATTCTCTGTATGAGGATCCTATGGTTATACAGAAGAAAGAGTTTAGTTTAACAATGACAGATTGGAACTGTATAAAAAGAAAATAATGACCTCTTGCATGCTTGTCTGTTTTCCTTTCTTTGCAAGTGAAAAAAGAGTAATTAAATGTCAATCACTCAATCATCCTCCTAAACTGTGTAGCAAGTATGTTATTCTTACCATTCCCGATCCAATCAAGTACTGGATTGTCCTCTCAATTTGCCTCATGTCCACTCTCCCAGACAAGTAGAGATACTTATTAAGCAGATCACCATGCCTGTTTTCTTCAGCAGTCCAAGCCCTGATCCAAATGGCCCAAGGGGTAAGGCTAGCACCTGTCTCATCACGAGTTCCATCCAAGGTATTAAGCATTGTTTGATAAGTTGAAAGGGCTTCCTCAGTGATCATATCACCAACCAAAACTACAAAGTAATCATCTGGGATCTCCTTTGCCCTTTCCCTAAGCTCTCTGACTTGCTCATGAAATCCATCAGAATTAGGATCTGGAAGAAAATCGGCGGGTTGCCAACATTTCTCAACTGGTTTGAGATGAGTCAGAATGTTGTCCTCAGCCCAGCCCTCTAAAGATTTAAAGATCTCGATCTTGTGAGGCGGCATGGAGTGGGTGATCTGAACAGGCACCTCCCTTGGTGACGTGAAAGGCTTTTTCAGATTCCCAACGTCTCTGTGTTCAGTAAAAATAAACCAACTTTGGGATTACTTTCATTCTCATATTCATACATCATCATTGTCACCATGGATTCAAAGACAACTATATCATAATTGGTAAAAGCTCAAATCTCATCATAACAATGATCAGAGGCCATTAAACAACAAGAAAGTTAAGATTGTGAGACATCATAAAAGAAAAGTCTTGAAAGCCATGTCAGTTAGACTAAACAACAAAAACCCAGATTCAAAATCAGCTTTAAGTAAAAAAAAAAAAGAAAAAAGAAAAAAGGTTATGATCCATGATTATAGGCGAAAACGATCGATCAAGTTATTACAAAAATGAATAAAACGGCAGCCAAAAAGGAAAGAAAGAAAGACACTAACTTGGAGCCAGAAGGAATGGTGGAGATCATGCAAAACTTGGGAGATCTGAGGGTGGCCTTTGGTGGAAGAGCAAAGCAAGGGAGCTTCTGAGATTTCGAGGCGATGGGATTAAAATTCAAAGCCATTGTTGGTTTTCGTTTGCCTTTCCTGGTTTTCGTTTGCCTTTCCTGGTTTTCGTTTGGGACGGATTTTAACTTTATAGACTGCTCTGTCTTTTAATTATTTTTGTTTGCGAGTGTGAAAGAGTTCACTTGAGAGGGATACTTTAATACATTAGCCCTAACTTTGGTTTTAATTACTGATTTTCTCTACATATTTTTCATGTCCAAAATTAAACAACAAAAGAACACTACATCTCTTAAATGCAGACTATGCAGAGTGCAATAGACTAGTATAGGGGTGTGGAAATTTCGGGGTAAAATCGAATTAATTCGGTTAATCGATCGAATTCGATTAATTGGTCAGTTAATTAAATTCATTCGGTTTGGGATTGATTAATAATTTTTTAAAAGTTCGGTTAACGGTTGATTTGGTTCGAAATCAGTCGGTTAATCAAATTAATCAAACTTAATAAATAATATTATAAAATATAAGTATTCGGTCGAGGGTCGGTCGGGTCGGTTAATTTTTTTATATGTTTTGTACTTGTTTTAACCAAAAATAAAAAAAGATATCAATTTCGATTAATTTGGTTAACTGATCGAATTAACTGAAAAAGTTTGGTTCGCTTAAATTTTTTTGAAAAAATTTTGGTTCGGTTAACGGTTAAGGGTTTAAAAGGATCGATTAATTCAATTAATGGTAGTTTGGTTCGGTTAACCGATTAAACACCTATAGACTAGTGGAGAGAAAGCATGCAATACATGGACCTCCATTCCGAAAATGATGGTATGAAATAGGGACATCATCTTATTTTAGGGGCAAAATCATAAAAAATTTGAGGGGTCGAAATTGAATTGTATATTTTTACAATAGTAAAAATACCATTTTATCATTTTAATATCTTATATCTTTATAATTTTTTAAAGAATTAAATCAAATTTTTATCATTTTGGAGGCTAAAATATAATTTTACCATTAAAAATGTAAAATTTTAAGGGGCCTAAATGAAAATTTTTCATTTTAAAGGAGTCGGGGCGCTTGCTATCCCCCTGGGTTCGCCACTATCTTATCTGTATTTTTTTCAATAGTCTTATTTCACATCAATATTTTCATATAGAATTTCAGTATTTTCGTCTTGTAAAAAAAATCAAATCTAAAGGAAAAATCTAGAAAACTATTAAATGTATGGGTGATAGTTGCAAATATAATGACAAATTTGAATATAAAAAATAAAATGTAATATTTAAAAAAAAAAAAAGACACGAATTTTGATTTAATGTATAATTATATATATGGACTTTAATTAGGTGTAATTATACACTTGAAGTCTTAATTATGGTTCAAATATCTTTAATTTTGATTTAATCATATATATTTAAAGAAATAAATACATCAATTTATTTTTATATTAATATTGGATAAATATAATTATTTATGTATGCAATATATAAACATAAAATAATATTTTATTAATAACTGTGTTAATAATTTACAAGAATTGATCAAATCAAAATTTCATGTACAAATTACACAGAATCAAAATTAATATATATAATTACACATTAAATCATAGTTTATATATAATTTTAATATTCATCCGTTAAAAAAAATATATGTCATATGTATAAAAATCATATTAATATTAATATTAATATTAGAATACACTTGGTTACCTATCGAAAAAATAAATTAAAATTGTAAATATGATTTTTATACATTTAGGGTAATGAAGAAATTACCCTATGCTTTTCAAATCTTTTAATGTGGTATTTTTACTTTTAATTTATCTAATTTAATATATGTACTTTAATTCTGTTAATCATAATGATACTTAACCCTAACGTCGTTAAAAAAAATTGATGACATAGCTCGATTGGGATGGACCGTTTTAAAATAGTTCAATTGGTGAAAACTTCGACGTAACAATAGCAGCTAAAGAACCTTAGCTATATTAAAGCTAAGACCCACTTAACTCACGAATTTACTAGAACTTCGGTGTAAAAAAATCATCACATCTCGAGATGATGAACTGAGTGATAAGATAATTTGAACGTTACAAACTTAAAAAAGTATGATAAATTCATTTTAATTCAATAAAAAATCGAAAAAAAAAAATTCTCACAAATAAAGTTTAATTCTGAAATATTGTGTAACCTTAATAAATGTTCTAAGTCTAGTTTTACATAGACATGTTGGTGACCTTTCACATTCAACAATTAATGTATTCATAATAGCTATTAACACATTCATTCAAAGCAAGTAAATTCGATCATGACTAGTGGAAGATATTTGAAAAGTAACGTCTCTTCACTTCATTCATGTGTATTTGAATAATCATGACTAATGGAATATTAATTCTTCCATTTTATTTTATTTTTCATAGAAATAATTTTTTACCAAAATTAATTTTTTTAAAAATTCACTAAAAATTAAAATTTTCTTCAAAAATAAAAAAAATATTTTAAAATATAAAATGGTTTAATATATTTTATTTCTAAAAAAATTATTTTTACATTTTTTCCTAAAAAATTCAAGTTTTCTTTTTCAATTTTTATTATTTTTCTACTAATTTGCTTTCAGTTCCATACTACAAAGGGAAAACGAAAAACTAATGATAGATTTTCTAAATCATTCTTTTTAAAATAAATCTCTCTTGAACATCTGAAATGTTGAGACAATATAATTCTCTAAGGAATTTAAAGTAGAACATTGAACGCAAGAAAAATCAAAAGAAATTGAAAAATAAAAAGTTCCGATAGACAATAGAGTAATAGCTATCCATGATAGATTTCAACGCTTCTTCTTACGAAACAACTTACAATCATCAAACTTATTTTAAAATTTGCTTAAGTCATCTTAAACTTTCGAAAGATGAGAATTCAAAATAGAGATTTTTTAAGATACTGAAATAAAATTGAAATAAACTTTCAACTGAAAAAGCAAAAAAAAAAAAAAAAAAGCTACAAGAAACTATATATATCAAGTATTTGAGTAAATACTTTCAAAAGTTTTATATTATTATGAAGAAATACAACTTTCATTATGTTTGGTTCATTGTAATGGAATAGAATTGTAATCATTAATTCAATTATTTGATTGAATGGAATGAAATGAAATAGAACTGTAATAGTATTTTTGAGTTTGGTTAAATGAAATAAAAGTTATAATAGCATAAGAGAAAATATTGAAATGACCAGAGTACTTTTAGTAGAATTTTTTAAATAGATGATTATTATTTTTATTATTAAATTTTAATAAGATTATTATTAATATAATAAAATAATAAATAATTTAATCATATTTTAATATAATTATTATTAAATACAATTTAATAATAGTATTTTTATTATTCAATTATTGTTAAATGTTTATATAAATTTAATTTAATTAATATAATTCAGAAAAATAATAAAAGCAATATATCTAGAAAATTTTAATATTATAATTAAATATAATAATTTAGTAACATATATTATAAATATATCTAATAGTATAATTAATATATTATTTATAAAAATATGATTTATTTCTTAATAACTTTATAAATATTATGTCAAAAAATAATATTTGAAAATAAATAATTTTATATTTTATATTTAATAATAAAAACATTATTTAAGAATAAATTTAATTTTTTAAATTTAAAAAAAATCTAAAAACTATATTTAAAATTATTTTATTATATATTTTTTAATATAACTAGCTGGATTCATTTAATATAAAGTGGGAAAAAATTACAACCAAATAAAACATAACAGTAAAAAACAGCCAAACCAAAAATCAAAATAATAAAAATAAAGACTAATAATGAACAATAAATGCAATAAAAAATAAAACCATTAGCTTTCTAGGTACCGTAATTGGCCCCAGAGTTAACAATCCAATTGAGCTTGAAAACAGGAGCCTTCAGATTTTCCCTTCCATTTCCTCTTTGCTCCCTTAACAGTCTAGTTCTCTCTCTTTTTTTTTTTTTTCACAATCTAGTTCTCCCATAACAAGCTATTCGGTGAAAGGCTAGAATGACTATTCTTTGGTTGTAGCATGGAATGGCTATTCCATGAAAGGTTCAAATGAGGCCGTAATACTACTTGACTATTTCACTCATTCAGTTAAACCAAATAAATGGAATAAGACTGTTGTGCTGAATAAGGTATGAATGAAATAACCATCCATGCCAACCAAACGTGGTGTAAGTGATTACAAATGAGAGAAAGACCTCTATTTATAGTTGAGCTCCTTAAATTCAACGGTACAATATAAATTACATCCACGATGGAGGTAAAGGCCTATCTACAAGATGAAAGTCTTAGGGGATTTAAACTCTATACAATCTTATCTATTAAGATTGCAAATATTAACCATGGTAACTCTAGTTTTACTGAAGTGTTCCACTAGGCCACCAATGCTTCAAGTAGATGTGTTTCTCTGTATTCCATGAATCAGGTCAATTCATGTAGGTTAAATGAGCCCCATTTAATCAGTTGACTTCCATGAGAATTTCTATGTGCATTTGTTATGGGCTTCGATCCACGGCCCGTGACATTCTCTCGTACCCATTCTCACGACACCATCGTCGCATCCTCAGAATGACACTAGTTTGACTAAACTACCTCAATGCCTCGGTCAATTCTTTACTACTTTCTATGCTAGGTTGTCCCTTCCCTTGGAATCTTTGCCTTAGCTTATGTAACACCCTATATTCAGTCAGGTTGCTAAGCTCAAATACTAGGATGCCACACCACTGTCTCACATCATGCTTACCTCATTTAAACATTTTATTTCACATGTAATTTTTTTTAATTATCTTACTGTAGTTTTCATATGTCTTTCATACTCAAATTGATGTTAGAACATACTATCATACATCTAATAAACATCTATCACACATTAGTCATGCATAAGGACCATTTAACAAAATTTTCCAAAACTGCTATGTAGGTATCGGTATTTTGAAGAATGTATCGATAGTTTCATGAGGAGGTATTGATACTATTTGGAAAATTGATACCAAAATATATTACTATTTTAAAATTAAAAACCCAACTGTCAAAAATATCGATACTTTAATACAAGTATCGATAATTTCCCCTCAAATATCGATACTCGTATTAATGTATCAATACCAACAAGCAGAACTGACTTCCTGTACTTTGAAAATTTCAGAGGTATCATTTTTAAAACTTGATTATCGATATCTTTGTTCCAGACTTGAAAAATACAACATATATAATCATATAAATCATTCTAACAAATCCCTAAACAACATGTACCATTTACCTCATAAAATAAACCTCAAAACGTCTCAAATATCATATTTTCAAGTCCATAATGACATGCAGATAACTAAAAAGAACATAATGAAAACAAATATAAATCCACCATATTGCCTAACAATTGCTTTGGTTCTTAAACATAAATAACTTATAAAACCTACTAATAATAAAGTTTAGAATGTTATTGAGGTATCAATAGGGTGTTATGCACACATGTGCGAATTGATGACAAATGTTACTGAGATCTTGCATTTGTTGTAAACTCGAAGATATATGTGACACAAGTTTAGCTTGGACTGGTAACCTGGTGTCATTTTAAAGGTTTAATTAGGATGGGTAACCTAACATGTATATATCCAAATTGTACAAGCAAGCATATGTGTTGCTATAAAGGCTTAGTCTACACTGGTAACTTGACACAAATATTTATTAAGCTCGGACGAGCAATTGGTGTATCGAAGATACATGTGACACATGTTTAGCTTGAACTGGTAACCTAATGTCATTTTAAAGGTTTAGCATAGACCGGTAACTTGACACAAATATATATATTTAGCTTGGACGAGCAATTGGTGTATCAGAGATAGCCGTGTATGATATGAGTTTGATGTTAAAATGGATAAATGTTGATTTTAAAATGAATTGGACTAATTTATGATTGAGATATCATATGGTTTGATTATATGTTAAACTCACCTTGTTGATATTATGTTTTGTCATGTCTAGCTAATTATGCCAAGTTGTGGTAGCGTATTGTATTTGGTTGTATAATAAGGTAAGTTTTTGTTTAATGCCTACGAACTTACTAAGCACTGTATATGCTTACTCTATATGTTTTCCATTTTCCTTGTAGATCATCACCTTGCAAAATGCGTCTAGCTGGATTCTTCAAAGCTCACATTATCCTATCACCAAATTGGTAGATATTTAGTCATTTTGAACTTAAGTTTATGGCTTGTATATAAGTGTCTTGAAACACACCTTATGGTATAAAAGTCTTGATGAATTGAACATGGAAATGGATTTGGTTTATGATGTTTTGAATGATGTGCATGGCAAATGAAGTAGTTAATACTTAATTTAACAAAGTTGGATGCTTTTGGTAAGTTAGAACATGAACCTATTAGTTGATATGTCAATTTAGAAATGCTTGATGTGGAAATGGTATGCCTCGTTGTTATGCTTGAGATATAAACTAGTGAATGGTTCATTTGGTTCATGATTTATATCTCAAACATGTTGATGAATGAATTGTGTATGTAATGAGAGTAAAATTGTATGTTTTGATAAATTTGATATATGTAATATTAAGCAATTGAATGATTTTGGTTAATATGCTCAAATGTTAATGAAATTGTTTAAGCTTAATTGGTGAAAGTGAATTGAATATCTTGTAAAGAAGTTGAATTGAATGTTTAAACTTGAATGGTATGGTTTTGGGTATGTTACCAATTGAGTTTGATATTTGATGCATAAAATGTTAAGTACCATTGGACGTATTGAAATAGGTACCAAATGGTTCATTTTTACCAAAAACAGAGTCCTCGTCTCGACGATCACTCTTCTTCATCACAACTATAACCCCCTTTATTTTACCTAGAAGATATAGTCGGATCTAGAAGGTCACTACTGTATTTCTACCCTCACAACCTTAACAGCCACATTCATTCACATATATACGTATTTATATAGATATAAATAAAAATAAAATTGAATAACCAATAAATACTTGAACAAATACCAAAATCCCAAATTTTAAATCAACTTTACAATCCCAAAATAATATAATAATAATAAAATAAATTGAAACCGTAAAATAACTTATACATAATAATAGAAGAAAGTAAATAAAATAAAAGAAATGATAGATGTTCCTTCGGGTACCAAGTCACCTATGTCTCAAGTATCTATAAGGAAAGCTGTAGGGAAATGAGCTAAAAAGCCCAGTGTGTCTCTAAAGTACATACATCCTATTACATTGTCATAATAGTATTATAACACATAGTGTAACCACAAAGCATAATGCAATGCACCTATACTCCAGCACACCAACACAGTAAAGTGGTTATCCAGAATTCCTTCCCAACCAATCGTCACCAATCATAGTGTGGTTTTACTATCAGTCGTTTGAAGGGGTGATAACCACGTCTTCCACCATACAATCCCAACCCATGAGCACACAATGGTATGATTTCACATTTTTCACAATTTCAGTCTCAATCTCAGGATGATATAAATATATATCAGACTTCTCAGTATAATCATACCATTTTTCATAACATAGATATCATATATCAAAATCAACACATGATAACACATCACAAAACGTAATCATACAATAGAATGTAATACAGTCAGAAACACACATCTATAAAGCTGAAGCTCTAATGATGAGGAGGTCGTTTCCTACGCATAGATCTAGCACCAAGTCTAACAGATTAGAACCCACAAACACAAATTCTGCATCAGAAACTATACCTAAGCCATCAACTAAATATAACACAAAACTGAAATAACTCACTTGTAGCTCACAGAGCTGGTGTAGGAGCAAGTTGCACAGGTGGAGGAGGTAAGTCTTCGGTCTCAGAGTCGTCATCACCTAAACACAAATATCTCACATTAGATTCCCAAATTAAACCTCTTAATAATCTCTAAGTGCAAAATTAAGAGTAAAATAGCAAAAACAAGGCTTTCAGGTTCGAATTTGATGAAACAGACAGCGAAAACAAACTTAAGACGTTGAAAAACAAAAAGATAAGGTTTCCCAAAAAAAGTTAATGGTCAACTATCGGTCAAATTCAACGGGTCGGGTTGATCAAAGTCAATGAGTCAGGTCAGGTTCGGTTTGGGTTAGGTCGGTTCAGGTTGAGCTTGGGTCAAATGGTTTGGGTTTAAGGTTTGATTAGGTTAAGGGTTTGGTCATTGGTTTTGGGGTTTAGGCTTAGGCAATTAAGAGTCCACTTCATAGCTTAAACAACATGGCAGATTAGAGTTTCTAGCCCTTGATCGGCGGCTCCCAAGCACGGCCTTCATATATGGTGCACGTTCATTGAATTGCACCAAAAAGGGACCAAAACAAAGCCCTCAACACAACAGACATCTTATCAGCGCTCACAGTGATGACCAAAGCACAAGATTACGATAAAGTAGGGTAGCGAACAATAGAAAGCTAAACGGTCAAGGGCCGTTCTCACAAATGACGGAGACAAGGAGAGGTTTGGAGGTGTAGTTTTGAACGATGGTCGCAACGGTAGGGGTGGTGTAATGAACGAACGGCGGAAAGAACCTAAATGAAGCTTCATTGAAAAAGCACAAAAGAAAGGGGAGAGGGAATTTCGATAGGAATAAACAGTGCAATTAGAAGTTGAAGGGTTTGGGAAGAGTAAAGACTAAGTTTAAATATCCAAAGAAAAAGGGTTATTTACTCTAAGGCCCTAAAACAACTCCAGGGTTTTCGAAATAACCCAAAGTTTTACTCGATTCACAAATATGTCCCACTTCTTCACACTTCTGCACCAAATTTTTAGTTAAGATTCAATTAAGTCCCCAACCACACTTAATTTACACACTAACCCTAAAAATTCACAAGTTAATCCAAATTAATCCCTTAAATTAATTTAGAGTGTTACAACAACATCGATCAACAATAAGTGATGTTGCGATGTCGAATGACCTGACGTTATGATGTGACAAACTATTTGGCGATGTCACAACGTAGAAGTGAAGACATCACGATGCTAACCTTGAAGTTTTAAAACTTTGCAATTTGGTTCTATTTTGAACTTGGGTCGGTAAAAGAGCTTTCGTAAGCTCGATTAAAACTTGGATTTGATTGTTTTATATGAAATAAGTATGATTGTCATTAAAGTGAATATGTGTATGAAGATTTTTACTGTAAAATGTGTTAGAGAATGCCCAAAGACCAATCATGAGATTATTGTAATCACATACTCATTTTACCTTTTTATTAATAAAAGACATTGCCATTGTTATTTTAGTTTCTTTTTCTATGTATTTAAATAAATTGATCTATAATAATGTCCTAAGGATAATATAATTATTCTTAAAAGGTCCTTAGTCCAGTATTATTGTGGGCATGGATGCCGACAATAATGCATTGAGGCTAATATGTAGTTGATTGATGACAAAGCATTGTCATTGACATAGGGATGTCAAAATCAATACATGAGTATGTGTTAGAGAATGACATATTAGACTAACCCATTATGACTATGTTTTCTTAGATTATTATGCAATAGTCATGACATTACTCATAGAAATAACTATGTATATAATCCTTAGACTTGATATAATCATTGTCCTAATATAGTGAATTGTATATTTTAATACAGTCAAACGTCTATTGTAACAAGTTTGACTATAAAGACTGATGTTGGGTATGCCACAATCTATGTAGTGGGATGTGATTGATTAAGATATGATTTGTCCCTCCTACATAATGGGAGCAATATCTTATAGATGTATTGAGACTAGAAATGCATGACCATGCTCAAATAAGTTAATATGAGATATTACACTTATTTGTTTATTTTAGTTTACTTTGGATATCAAGAAACATGAGAGTGAACTATGCAAGTGTGACTACTTCATGACTTGTGTCCAATCTAGATATAAAAGACAAATGGATATAATACATGCGAATTTATCACAGAAAGGTTATGTCAAACCACAACTTCTTATAACTTGGGTAGCAATGATGCATTGATAGATGCCATTCATTTTTTGTAATATTAGAATCATTCTAATATTGTTGCTAATGTTACAAGAACTTACAGGATCACACCCTATGGTTGAAACGAAAGAAATCCAAATATAATTGGTGTTATGTTTAGCTATCACATGATTTAAATTAATTATTGAATTAATTTAATTTGATAGTTAAATATTAAACACATTAAGTATACAAACTTGTTGTATACGAATAAAAGACATAATTAATATTAATATACGAATTTGATTCATATAAAAGTTTAATATTTACTGAATATAATTTAACGTAATTACACTTATTAATTACAATGATTTCATTAAATATTAAAACATGGAAGTTAATATCTTTTTTGAAAGGATATAATGTTTTAATAAACCTTCCATATATTTCTTTAAAGGAGTATGTCCATTTTAATATGAGATTTTATATAAAAGGAAATTGAATATTAAAAACATGAAAGTTAATATCCTTTTGAAAGGATATAATGTTTTAATAAATCTTCCATATATTTTTCTAAAGATATATATTTTTATTTTTAATATGAGATATTAAAATAGAAGGAAAGATAGCAAAATTGTGTTGTTGATTTTTTTAATCAAAAAGTAAGAAAAATAAAAAGAGGATCTAGCAACTGTCAAAATATTCTTTGAAAAGTTTAGAGGGTATTTTTTTGTTCGTTCTTGATCGAGTGGACTACGTAGAGGTCGGGACGATTTTGTTGCGGCTTGGGATCGGTAGCGTGCAGAGGAAGATTTCACAGCACAGTTTACAGGGATTTTCTATATTTAAAAGGTATAATTCCGAACCTTTCATTCTCGATTTGTTCATTGTACATGGATCCAAGATTAGGATCGTCGAAATAATTTTTCCGCTACACCACGGGGCATACTGATGACCCAACAAAATGACTATAATTGCTTCGACAACGAATGTAGCCTCCTGTAAGTTGGACCAGACGATCGAGTCGGGCGATGGGTGTTACACTTATCTTTTTCGACCTTAAATTATATTTTTTTACCTAACCTAAACATGACAGTCATTAGTGTTGAAAAAAAAATTAAATCTGTATAAGCATTCTTCATGAATTTTCCTCTTTAAATTGTTTTATTTATAAAATTATTATTTAATAAACAAATTTCATGTTAGAAAATAAGAAAAAAAAAATTCATTTATTTATATTTTTCTATAAATTTGTAAGTATTTTTACCGAATAATGAACTTTTACATAATTTCTTGTTTTTAATTTTTTAGTATTTAAGAATCAAGGTTAATTTGATCGAATGCATAAAATTGATAACTAAATTTATTAAATTTTTAAAGATTTATAATTAAATTAATAAAATCTATAAATATTAAAACATTAAATTTATTATTATGTGAATATAAAAGGTTCATCATTGGTCATCTAAAGGAAGAGTGACGGAAATATTAAATTTTGTTCAAATAAAAAACACGTGTATTTACATTGTTAAAGTAAGAGAACGACATCGTTTCCATTTCGCTATCAACATTCGCGTTCTGGTTTTCCTTTTTAAGAGGTTAAAACTTAGGAGTACTGTCTCCTTTTTGGAAGCGACTTTCAACCTCGAAGGGGAAGGTAAAGAAGGTGGGAAAGCGAGATAGAGATGTTGAGGTTCACATTATATTATTGGGTGTTAATAGTTATTTTAATTCCATCCGCCTCCTTCGTTATTGTATCATCATCGAAAGAACAGCTAAGTTCAAAGCAATGTGAGGATCTGGGTTTCACGGGTTTAGCCCTTTGTTCTGATTGCAACACTTTTTCTGAGTATGTCAAGGACAAAGGTACTGAATTCTTTGGATTAATTTTTGTTTTGTCAGTCTGGGTTTGCTTTTCTTTTTTTAATTTCTGGGTTTTGATTTTAGGGTATCAGAGGGCATTGTCTAATCTTTTATTCGGGGTTATTTATCGATTTTGATGCGTTTTCCAGGTGGCAGTAATGCAGTTCTTTGTAATATGGTCAAATTTCAAATAATCATGATAATCTTCTATATAAGCGTCTTTGTAGTTGGCAGCCACAGTTTAAGTGGTTAAATGACAGAATTTTCAATTTAGGTCAGATTAAGTTTTAGCTTGATTGACATGTCATTTGGTGCGCATGTCATTTGGTGCGTATTAAAGTATATTATCTCTTATTTATGGGTTGAGAGGAAGGGGTTATGATTAGTTTTAGGAGTTATGTCAAAAAGAGTAAATATGATTGGAATATATAATAATAATAATAAAAGTCAGTTCCTTTCTCAAATTTCTCAGGCTATGGCTCCTTTCTATTGAAAATTTCAAATCTTGTAAAGTGATTATCATTTCAATACCTCATCTGCAATGTCGATTAGGAAGTATTGATTTTTTCTTTTTCTTTTAGGAAAATCCTAGTTAATTTTTAAGTATTAAGAGTTTTATTGTTATTCAAATTGCCCTGTCTCGTTTTTGCCTAATCAAATTCCTTAGGCTCCATTCTTGTTTAATTTCCCTGCCTCCTTAAATTCCTTAGGCTCCATTTGGATTTTAACTTAATCTCCAGTTAGCTGCTGTGAGCTGTATCTAGCACCAAAAAGCTGAATGGATACCTATTTGATTGTCATCTTCCTGTGCAGTTGGGAACATTTTAACTGTACTGATTATGTAGAAATAGAACTATTTCTTGCCTTCAGTACAAAATGAAACTGCCTTGTCATTCTTCTGCTTGATGATGCTATTTCAAGTATGCTGAACCATCATTGTGTGCCAAGTGTAATGCATTTGATTAACAAAAAATGAGTGACACTGGAGATTTAAACAACACAGCTGCTCTGGTGTGTTTATCTTTAATATTAGACTCAACAATAAAGACCAAATAATTGATAAGTGCATTACATGCATCGATCTGACTGTAACTACGTCTATGTGTTTTGATGACAGAGTTGATATCTGATTGCTTGAAATGTTGCACAGAAGACTCAGATGATTCTACAAGTAAGGTATGAAACATGCTTTGGAGATGGGTTTCTTTGGCACGGGAGAGGGGTTCAAAATTTTATGCTTTAGTTAGATTTTTAACCACTCATGTAATTTCTCTAAATCTCGCTTACACTTCATCCACTCTGTTTTTCTTAAAAAAAAAAAACATTTTTCTGCTCTATATTGGTGGGTCATTTAATTCCCAGATTATATCGAGACTTGTGAAAAGGAGGATGTTGCGTTTTAGCAAAAGAGTTCATCGATTTTTACATTTTTATTGAATCTCTAGCATCTATAATAGTACTGCAGGTACATCAGATAAAATATCACTCTGTAATTGTATTAAATATTAAGGGTATTAAGTTTCTTCGTGGACTTGCATGTAAGAACATATAACATGTCTTATCTTCTTTCAAAAATGCCTTTTACCGACAACTCTATTCTAAGATCATTTCTGATTTGCACTTAGTCCTGCATTTCTTTAGTCTGCTCTTTTCCTTTTTCTTTGCTGTTCTGTTTGGGGAAAGGGAATGATATTTATACCCTAAAAGAAAGGGGAAAGGTGGAAGCGAACCATATATGATGGGATTGCAGAACAGAAAGCTTCTAAAATCTAGATATTTGTTGTTCTCAATCACCTTTCTCATTTTAAATGGGAATAGAAGTTGTTTCTTAAATTTGGTATTGCATGCTGTTTTTTATTTATTTTAAATCTTTTCCTAATTTCTAAAGTTGCACCTATATTCTTGCAATTGCAGATTACGTATTCAGGTGCAATACTGGAAGTTTGCATGAGGAAACTAGTATTCTATCCGGAAATTGTCGGTTTCATTGAAGAAGAGAAGGACAAGTTTCCAACAGTTAAAATTCAGTATCTTTTCAATTCTCCTCCCAAGTTGATCATGTTGGATGATGAGGGGCAACACAAGGAAACCATAAGGTTAGGTTCTATTAATTCACTTTTGAGATATAATATCCACTGAATACAGAGGAATACTTGGACAGATTACTTTGGTCAAACTCATGATATTTCTCTCCATTCAAATTTTGGTACTTAACATCCAACCATTTTTTTTTCTCTACCTAGCCCCTTTTGTTTTCTCCCTCTATGCTAGCTCTCAAGCTATATAGAAAGATACGAAACGAATAAATATGACCTTTGTTTATGCACTAAATTTTACCTTGTTATTCTCCATATGTGGATACATGCAGAAAAGCAAATCATATAAAATTCAGCCTTTTTTAAGACTTAGAAAACAGTAGTCTTATCAATTTTCAGTTTGCATTATTCCTGCCTACATTGTGGTGAAAACAATGAGGCTTCTTACTCCTGTGATTATTTTGCAGAATTGACAATTGGAAACGTGAACACATGCTGCAATTCCTGCAGAAGAAAGTTCAGCACAATTCTGCAAGCTCATAGACAGTCGTTCACTTTCCTGTTATCGCAAGATAAAAGTAAAACGAACTCAGCAAGATTGAACTATTTATTCGTGTTATCCCTGTCATTTTAGATTATGTGCTTGAGCTTACTGATTTTGTGTCTTTAAAGAGAGAATAATTATGAATAAAGGAGTATACAGTTGATCAGATAGTACCACTATAGGCCAAGTGACAAAATTTAAGAGCTCATTCATGTATCATGCCCGTTAAGAGAATTCTATTGAATTGGATTAGCTGTATTTTGATCAAGGTTGACAGTTCTTGGCCCCCTTTCTCTTTGTTTTTGTCTCTGCAGATTATGCTTCATGGCCGTTGGTGGAAAGTTTTGACGCCTGCATAAAACTATAGAGATGCAGGACTGCAATTTAGATTCACCGTTCTATCCATTTAAGGGTAGGTTTGGATGGGTGGTGCATTTATTGCAGTTAGTGTAAAATCAGCGATAACGATGAGATTAGATACTGTAACGATATTATAACGCGAGATAAAAAGTAAACTAAACGAATCACATCATATCGCATCTTATCGTTCATTCAAACACACTCTAAGACTAATAATTTTGACTACCACCATCTTGATCTAAATAAATTTTGCTACAACCGAGAAAACTTTGTGCACTGGATAAGAAGTTGGTTACCTTCTAAGCTGATTTAGTGAAATCTCAAAGCCTTCCAGTTGTAGAGAAATAAAATCTCAATAGAATTGCCAAATAGCTTAGCCAAATATCGGCACCATTGCTTCGAGCAAGTTCAACGGTACAAGAGATTGGAACAAGACATAAACCCTGGTTTCTCAGGCTGAATGCCCTATTTCCTGGAAAATAAAAACTAATCCCATTCAAATTCACCCATAAGTTTTGAACACACAAATCAAACCAAATCAGTTTTATAAATAGAGATTACTTGGGTCTGAATGTTGGATACAAGTATAGGTCTGGAATGTTTGTTAGACATGGGAGTAGGATTGTACTTGAAGAAAAATGAATAGTGTAAACAACTTAGAGGGTTTGAAAATAAGAAGGCAGTTCAAGTTATTCTTAAAATGGTGTTTTTATTTCCATTGTTTTCAAGAAGCATGTTATTTGAAAAACTTTTTTTTTTAATCTTCCTGGGAAGATTCTAGTTGGATCTAAGGATGTCAATTGGGCGAGTGGTTGTGGGGATGCTTCTTCCGCACACATCCCCGTCAAGAATTTTCATCTTCATCCCCATCTTGTTATCCGTTACGGATACAAAACCCAAAATCATCTTTGTCTCATCACTCGTGTGGGTTTTTAGACCCACCTAATCCCCATTATACTTATCTCATGATTCACTTCATATAATATATTTATAAGTATCAGTTAAATAAATATAAATCAAATTGAGTAAGAAACTATTGAGTGCTCTTCTTTTCTAAAAAAAAAAGTGAAGGTGAGTTAAGTACAATTATCAAAATTAAATTTTTTTATAAATGTTTATTGTTTAAATATGTTTATTATATTATGCGGGGATGAGATGAGATAGGTATAAGGTTATACTCACGCCTGTCCACCACTCATGGTGGGTCTAATTTTTGTCTCTATTTTCGTCCCACCACCTGCGAAACTTGCACCTTTCCTTGCCCAATTAGGTGCGAAGTTGGGCAAGATCCCGCGAAAACTACCCCCCTGATGCCCCTAGTTGGATCATCTTCAGGTTTTTTTGTTGCTGCATATTGTTTGTTGGTATGGTTTGGAGATATGGAGCACTCAACACCTGTAAACACCACCCAAAAATACAAAAAGCCAAGAAGTTCAAAGTTAAAATTAAGGTTTTTTATAAAAATGATCGAAGTTCAAAGTTAAAATTAAGGTTTTTTTATAAAAATGATCAGAAAAAAATTTATTTACATAAATGACCCAAGTTGAAAAATATTCACTTAAATAGCCTGAAATAAATAGTGGAAATTGAAAAATGACACCCAATGATCAGCACCCCTAGATTTTCTACCTAATCATTAGACTTTTGTGTCCAGCATAAAAAATTAAATTTTTGGGTCCTTGACACCCAATGGCTGGCACCCTTGTATTTTTTGTAAGCTAGTATTATATTGGTATACGTAAAAAACTAGATTTAAAAAAAAATTTTGGGTGTTTGGCACCCAATGCCTGACACCGAAAGTCCCAGATTAAAAAATATTTTTTTGGGGTTTTTTCAACTAATGGTCGATACCTAAAAAAATACGAATAAAAAATAATTTTTTGGGTGTTTAATAACCAATGGCCGACACCACCTTTCCCAGCACCCGAGAAATTTTTTCCCACTTTTTCAACTAATGGTTGACACCCACAAAACACGAATAAAAAATATTTTTTTGTGTTTGTCAATCAATGGTCGACACCATCTTTCCCAAAACCCAAATTTTTTTTACTGGTTTAATCCCTATTGATAGTCGACACCACCTTTTTCTAGTACTCGATTTTTTTTTGCTGGTTTTAACCCTATTAATGGTCGACACCACCTTTTTCAGTAGTCAAATTTTTTTTCTGGTTTTAACCCTAGTAGTACACATATATATAAGTGTTTTGTCTACTATTTGAGCTTTTTGTTTTCATTATCAGTGAAAATTCAAAATTAAAAATATCCATGTTTTGTTTGTTGAGAGAAAATCACAACTTTTTCAAGATGAGTTCCCGCATTTTCTTTGCTTATGTTCATTTCGATGGAGAAATTCTCAATACAGATGATGAAGGTTGTGCCTTTCAAAATTGGGAAAAAATAGCAATGAGATTCAACAAGCATGTTTTGTAGAGGAATTGAAACGGAAAATCAGTACAAAGATAGTTACCCATTGCGGGAAGCAAATGTTGAGACTGTTTTACAAATTTTCGGTTTCATCAGATAAGATCAAGTTATCAGAAATAGAGCTTGTTGATGATGATGATCTAGGGACAATGATAGAAATTTATTGTCTATTTGAGATCGAAAATCCTGCCAGATTGAGTTGTTCGCAGAGATAATGGAACTCGAACCAATTCAAGTTGTAAATCTAGTAAGCCAACGTTCTAGAATAGATTTTGATCTTAATGTATGCTGAGAAGATCAATCGGGTTTTGGAGGGTCAACTCCTGAAAATCCAAACACCAGTCATCTCAAACACATGTCCTCGTCTACAATTTCATCCAGAGGTGTTGGCCACCATAGAAGATGATGACAAAAATGAAGATTTGGATGACATCCTAGAAGACATAGATGAGGAGGGTGAAGACGTTAACACTCATTCGATAGGAAACACGAGCCCTAGTATAGTTATCAAGAATAATCTTGAGGCTTTTATGAGAGACGTAGATCCAGATGCGGGTCGAGCTCATGAGTTCCCGGAATATACAAACATAGTTTTGGCTCACCTACTTGAGGAACAAACCAACGAAGAAGAGTTATTCGTAAGACAATAATTCGAGAACAAGAAGGGCTGCTTAAATGCAATAAAGAAATGTAGCTTGAAGTTAGCTGTGGATTATAAAGTGACGAAGTCACCGCAGTTTTTGTACATCGGAGAATGTTGGTGTAACACTCAAAACTCGTTATCGTCACCAGTTAGGGTTTCGAGGTCCTTCAGATAATCTATCGCAAATTAACTCCCAATATTATTTCATATATTTATATTTTAATAAAGTAATACATTATACACGACATAAATCAATAATTAAATATCAAGACAACTCAACCTGTTGGACAAGTATCGGAAGTAGTCAAGTCAGTAAGCAATTTAGAAATAGTTGTAGATTTCTACTAATAATTGGGATGGTTCGACCAGTACAAGTGTAACTTATACTGATAGTAGAAACTCTAGAGAGCTAAGAAGTCTTACCCTACAACTTCTACAGATACAAGTACTCAAACTACCGATCCTACTATAGTAACACCCAAAACCCGAACACCGTCGTCGGTTAGGATTTTTGGTGTTTTACTATTCATTTATCACTATTCGTCTTTAACATCATATTATTCAACTTTATTTATTAAAGTATTTCACTTCACACATTATATATCGTCATTTAATCATAAATACAATTCAACAAGGGTAAAAATGACATTTCCAATATTTTAGGAGACTTTTACTGGTACATGATGGTCAAGTATCGGTAGAAGTCTAGTCAGTAAAGAATTCAAAAACTGTGCAGATTTCTACCGGTACTTGTGCTAGTTCTACCGATATAAATATGATTTTTACCGATACCAGTATGCATCTACCGGTACTAAAAATTTCAGAGAGCAAAAATTCTCACCCTGCAACTTCTACCGATATAAGCATATAAACTACCGATATATCAATACTAAAAACTACCGATACTTGTAATTCAACTACCGATACTTGTAACTACCGATACAACTCAAGTCAGAGAACAACCTCTCTCCTACCCTGTACTTCTATCGAAACATGTAACAGGTTCTACTGAAACATGTATGCAAAATCTTAAGAATCATACCAAATACAAGTTCATTAACTTCATTCATACACATCTTTAATTATGCATTTAAGCTACCACAAAATACATGATTTCCATGTTAAATACAAGGTACTTTTGAATCTACTTTCTATGTTCCAAAATCCTACATTTCTACTTTCAACATTTCATCAAACATGACAAGGTTTTCACATTCTTGATATACATAAGCAAAAGATAACATCATCCTAGTACATGCCATAAGACCAAGTGATGTAAATTCTACCATACGTGCTCCGCAATAGTGTGATTTCCTTGAGAAGATCCGATCTTCAGATAGCAAAATGTATCTACAAAACAACATCAGATTCATGAGTAAGCTTATTAAGCTTAGTAAGTTTGCAAATATCATTTCCTTACAGAATAATCAAATCAGTTTAAAGATTCCTTACAGAATAATCAAATCAGTTTAAAGATGAAAACAAATATGTATTCATAATCTTATGCACAATAACGAGCTTAATCCCTTCAGTCTTCCAGATCTTAGCTCATACGAGCACTGGCAACTTTAGCTCTTACGAGCCCAGAATGGTTAGCTCTTACGAGCCTAGAATGATTAACCAATATACGATACTGCTCACACAAGCTGTCGAGAATTCGTGACATACGCGAAGACTCAACAATTGATACGGTCCAGAATTCAGTATTTATTCAGAATCTGTTAACTTGCGATGTTACTCACACGAGCTGTTAGGATATTACAACATATACAGGATCTTAACCATCGGTTTAAATCAGGCAACGACCCCAGGCCTGACATTTCGTTTCTTCCTTTGCCTCTTCAATCAACACAAATGTTTAACCTTCTTCGAGATGCTGTAACAATAGTGATACACAAAAACATACAAGGTGTATAAACTAACACTATAAACTTACCGAATGAAATTACGGTTTGGCTAAACTTCAAGGACTATTTTGCTAATTTCTCTTTTTCCGCTATCCGTGCTACGATTGTAATCTAAATCAACAATTCATCCAAGTTTCATATTAAAACACATAATCAATTCATTTAACATGATTTGATCCTTTTGGAAAAATTACGATTTTACCCCTAATACTTTCCTTTTATTCAATCTAGTCCTTTCCACACAAAACATGCAAAATACCCATTTTCTATTCAAACTATACTAGCCGAATATACTATGACCTCATACATGACCCTAAAATCCATTTATTTCACTTAAAGTACACCTAATTTCATCATTTAGCATTTTAGTCCTTAAACCCTAATTTTATTAAAAATCACTTTACAAAAAGATCCAACCTTATCATCAAGCATCCAAAACTATCCAAAACTTTCAAAGACAAGTATTTTCAATAATGGTAAGATTCACAACATTTGATAGATTTGCAAATTAGTCCTTAGATTAGTTAGATCAAGCTAACACGGACTCAAAAACATAAAAATCACTAAAAATGGTCAAGGTTTGCTTACCCAAATCATGGCTCAAAATTCTTCAATGGAAAACACTAGGTTCTCTTGTCTTAGCTGTGAAGAAGAAGAAGAAATTAGAAGAAAATTCCTATTTTTCTTCTTTAATTCATATTTATACCAAATGACAATTTTGTAAATATTTAGTCTTTCATGATTAGTTTAATTAATCTCTTATTTAGCTCTAATTAGTCCTACTTATGATCAATAAATCCCATGATTATCCACTAAAATGCCATAAGTTAATTTACCTATTTGATCCTTCAATTCTAATAAACTCCAATTAAACAAACTTGTTTACAATTTAGCCTTAAATAGAAAGGATTAAATGAATAAATAACCCAAAAGTTAGTGAAAGGTAATCATATCCTCCACCACTTGGACTTTTGACCATGGTGTAATTACCACTTTGGTCCCTTTTATTTTAATCAATAGCAATTAACTTTTACCTCTTTTACAATTTACTCCTTTTTTCATAATTGAGCAATTAATTATCAAAATTTACCCAACCAAACTTAAACTCACATATAAAGACTCTGTAAATATTTAATAAAAATATTTACAGCTCTTAATTTTAGAAACGAGGTCCCGATACCTCTTTTTTCTAAAACCACTTGACTTTTGAACCAGAACCACTTATACTAACTTTTAATTTAATAATTAAAAATTTTCAATTCAAAATTCCATATAAAATTATTATTGACTTATTTAATTTAAACACTCATTATAAAAATTTTCTCATCGGGTTTGTGGTCCCGAAATTACTGTTTTCAACACCACTGAAAAATGGGCTGTTACAACTATGAATAGAGCTACCAATACTTCTCATGATTCTATCGATACAATGCAAGTCAGTAACCAACCTCTCTCCTACCCTGTACTTCTACCGATACATGAATGAATTCTATCGATACATTTTTAATGTTAAATGCCTACTCTTAACATTAAGCAAGCAGTCAAACGAGTTCAACATTCAACCCAAAGTCAAGCATTACAAAATAACATCATCCTAGTACATGCTATATAACCAAGTAATGTAAATATTACCAAACGAGCTCCTGGGATAGTGTGATTTCTTCGAGATGATCCGATCTTCAAGCAACAAAATAGAATCTACGAAACAACAACCAATTCACAGGTAAGCTTTCAAAGCTTAGAAAGTTCGTAGAGTTTAATAAATTACCGAATAACATGTGTTGTACGATCTGTAAATCAATCGAACCAGAACAGAGCTGTACTTCTGTAATCTATAACCAGATTTCATCCCTTTTGACCAAAGGTCATTTCTATTACCAGTATATGATGTTACTCACACTAAGCTAACGAATACTCGGAACATATGAGGTACCTTAACCATCGATACGATATTTATACATATAACTGTTCCCTAACGATGTTGCTCACACTAAGCTGACTAGAATATGCAAATCAAGCATAAATCTCAACCATCGTAGGGCCTATAATCCATTCATGGATTCACTTCACATTTTAGTGACTCACAATGCTGTAAAGAATTCACAACAATTGCAGGATCTCAGCCATCAGACCAATTTCAATCTTTGGCACAAGGCTTGATAACTCTCCTTTCGTTGTTTCCATCTTTCTAAATTTCAACCAACGTTTCCCATTTGCAACAGTTGTAAAGAATACAATAATGTGCAATTTTAATTAAGAATTTAACATTACGAACTTACCAGACTTAATTGCAGTTACGGACAAGCTCCAATGACTATTCTACTAATTTCCCTTTTCCTCGTTCTGTGGTATGATCGTAATTTATCACAATAAATTATCTAAATTTCTCATTAAATCATGTAATCAAATCATTTAATTCAGTTTGGTCTTTTTTGGGAAATTTATGAATTTACCCCTATCATTTTACTTTTATTCAATTTAGTTCTCGAATACAAAACATACAAAATAACCATTCTTTTCCACACCCAAACCCAGCCGAACATTCAAGGCTTTACTACAAGTCCTTTCTTGCTACAATTTCATAACAAAGACATGTATATTTAACATTTTAGCAATCTAGTTCTCAAACCCAAAAATAATCAAAAATCACTTTACAAAAAGATCAAACCCAAACATCAAACATATAAATCCATCAAAAGTTTCCAAGAAAAAGCTTATTCAACAATGGTAAAAGTTGTAACATTTAACAGATTTGCAAATTAATCCTTGGGTTAGCTAGATTAAGCTAGTACGGACTCTAAAACATAAAAAATTACTAAAAACGGTTATCATTTGCTTACCCAAATGAAAGCTCAAGCTTTAAGATGCAAAACCCTAACTCCTCTTGTTCTAGCCATGTAGGAGATGAAGAAATAAGTGAATTTCTATTTTTTCTTCTTTTAATTTCCTTTATATACTAAAGGGTAATTTTGTAAATATTTAGGCTTTTTTAATTAACTTAATTAACCTCTTACTTAGCCTTAATTAATCTTTCTTATTAACATCATATCTCATGTTAATTCACTCACTAAAATGCTATCGATCAATTTGCTTATTTGATCCTTGTAATTAAACAATTTCTAGTTTTGTACTTTTTACAATTTAATCCCTTTTTCTTAATTAGATCTCCATTCGATATAATTTCTGAATCAAAATTTAATATGATGCTAACGACATCATAAATATTAAAATAAATAAATTTACGACTCGACTCGTCTGTGTTGTAGTCCCAAAACCATAATTTTTGACACCATTAAAAATCGGGCTATTATAATTGGAAAGCCTCAAGTTGGTGTAAGTGATGTGTCCGAGCCGCGTTAATGCAACGGACTCAGATATGGACTATAAAGAAAATAGAAGGTCCACACACATGCACGTTTGTTTGTACATCGGAAGTTAGATGCAAAGACCATATGCAATTACATCATGCCCATGGTGAAAGAGTCCCTTTTAACTCAGGTATCGGTCTTTGTTGCGGCCATGCAATCTCGCTTTAAGTATAAGGTTTCGTACCGGAAGACATGGTAGGTAAAGAAAATGGCAATGCGTGAGTTGTATGGTGACTGGATGCGTCATACAACGAGCTTCAAGGGTGGATAGCCGCGATGAGGGAGTATGTGTCGGGGATAGTGACTGATTTGCAAACACTACCGTATAGAGGCTCGGACGGGGTGATTCAATAGAGGAAACAACATTTCCACCTATTATTGTAGATGTTGGAGTTGTGTGTTAGGGCCTTCCCTTACTGTAAGCCGATGGTATAGGTGAACGGAACCTGGTTATAAGACAAATACACACAAATGCTCATGATTGCTATTGCACAAGATGACAATCGAAATGTACTTTCGATCACTTTTTCCATCGTCTAAAAAGAGTGCTTCGAGTCCTGGGAATTTTTCCTAAAGGAATCTTAAGAGGTACGTTGTCAGATAAGACAATGTTTACCTTATATCGGACAGATCGAAGGGGATACTTACTGCAATAAGGCGATCGAGGGTTCTATGGAGGTCTATTTATTGCATCCGACACATGGTGGCAAACTTCCTTTGTGATTATAGAAATAAAGAATGAAAAAAAGAGCTCTTGGACATGGGTGAAAATGATTGTTTGTATTTTTTTATTCGTTTTAAATTCAAATTTTATCAGTGCGTGAATTTTTAAAATACTAATTAAAAATTGCATATGAGCTCATGAGTTTGAACCGCAGAGATTCAGGCAAAAGTTCGCAAGGCTTGAAGCTAAAATTAAAGATTTACCAAAAAATATCTATGGGTGGTTAGGTAGCGTCGAGACGTATTAATGGCCACAAAGTTATGATGATGGGTATCAGTATGGCCAGATGACGACCAACCTCGTCGATTTGACTAACGTTGTCTTGAAGCATACACGACATCTGCCAATTGCTGCTATTTTCTCAACAACCTTCTATTGGTTGGCCACATTGATGCTTGCAATGGGGTAGTTGCAAGCAAAGTAGATGGAGGCCTGACATGTGTACGTTGAGGACATTCGAAATGCCAACAGTCAGAGGGCTCGAACGATGAATGTAGAAATCTATTTGCACGAGTTGGTGATTTTTCGGGTTTCAGAGTACACCAGTCGTCGTTCGCGTGTTCTGCCTAGTTTGTACGCAATTATTCTGGCAAACAAGTGTTGTGAGTGCGGTAGATTTTAGACTCTTTGATATTCATGTGTGTATGTTCATGCAACGTGTGTGACTGCAAATTTAAATGTTGAACAATTCGTAAACGAGGTGTACACACTGCAACGCACATTGCATATTTGGGGGAATGAATTTCCTGTAATGCTCGATCGAACTGGAAAGTTTCACCGCTTGCTTTTGAGATGCTACTGGACTATAGTCTCCTTAGAAATCCTAGAGGTTGACCACATTCGATGAGGATTTGAAATGACATGGACATCAAGGAGACGTACGACCCCAAATTGTGCATGGTTTGTCGAACATCTAGCCACAACCGATTGACTTGCCCACATCGTGTCTATGTTTCTGGTCAATCATCTCGTAATGCTGAACTAAAAGACAAAGAAATTTGCGCATGTCCACGAATATACATACAAATTATACATACAAAATGTTGTAAAATTATAGAACTATACAAATTATACAAGTTTAAAATGAAATGAAATTAAATTCAAAATTATAATACAAGTTCAAATTTAGTTTAAAATGAAATTAAATTAAATTGAAAATCAAAATACAAGTTTAAATGAAATTCAAATGAACTTAAGTTTAAATGAAATTGGAATGAACTTAAGTTGAAATTAAAAAATTGTAGTTGAAATTAAATTTAAATTTAAGTTGAAATTATGTTTAATTAATACAAGTTGAAATGAAATTGAAATTAAATTAAATTTTAAGTTGAAATTAAGTTTAATTAATACAAGTTGAAATGAAATTGAAATTAAATTTAAATTTAAGTTGAAATTGAATTTAAGTTGAAATGATTTCCATGGTTAAAAGAGGGTTTGAATTCGGGGAAGTTGGGGAATACCCCAATAAAACTTTAATTGTCCTTATTCTAAAGATGGCCGGTCCTGAGGTAATTTCACAATTTCGACCAATAAGCCTATGCACGGTCCTTTATAAGTTGCTTATGAAAGTCATTGTGAAAAGGCTAAAGCCTCTATTACCTTTGCTTATTGATGAAAATCAAACTAGTTTTGTTGGAGGACGCTACATTTTGGACAATGTTGTTATTGCATAAGAAGTGGTTCATTCGTTGAAATTGAAGAGAGGTAAAACTGGTTGGATGGTGAGAAAAATTAATTTGGAGAAAGCATATGACCGGCTTCGGTGGAGCTTCATAAAGGATACTTTAGAAGAGGTAAGGATTCCTAATACCATCGTCAGATTAATTATGAAATGTGTATCTTCGTCTTCCTTGCAAGTGATGTGGAATGGGGGTTTCACGGAAGAGTTTTGTCCCTCCAGAGGTGTTAGACAAGGAGACCCAATCTCTCCATACCTATTTGTTCTTACCATGGAGAGACTTGGGCATGTGATTAAAAAGACTGTTTTGTGTTGTTCTTAGACACCTATATATCTGAGTAGGGGGCCTTTGTCTCACATCTTCTTTGCTGATGATCTGGTGTTTTTTGGAGAAGCGAGCTTGGAAACTGCTAGGGCGATGCGTTTTGTTCTCAATGAGTTTTGCTTGCACTCGGGTCACAAAGTCAGTCTGAGTAAGTCCAAGCTTTGTTTTACGTTAAATACTGAGGAGGGTGTTCATCGATCAATTGGGCAGACTTTGGGATTCCAACAAACAGTACACTTGGGCGTGTATCTTGGGTTTTCGCTCTTTCACTCTAGAGTTACGAGGAGCTCTTTTCAGTTCATTGTGGATAAAGTTCAATAGAAACTCAGTGGATATGATGCAAGGTTATTGTCTCTAGCTAGTATAGTTTTGCTTGCTAAGTTAGTACTTTTGACTATACTTGGTTATTTTATGCAGACTGTTATGATTCCTATTGGTGTTTGTCACAAAATTGAGCAAATTGTTAGGCAATTTGTTTGGGGATCATCGACAGATATGAGAAGGCTTGCTTTGGTTAGTTAGGATGATTGTTGTAAACCTCTTATGGTAGGCGATTGATGGTGTTACAAATGACATATATTTTCTCCCTAATTTAGTGTTTTAATTGTCTCTTTTATATCTCATTTAGAATGCATTTTGAGCATTTCATACTTAGTTTTTACATTTTCTAATTCATTACTAGTTAGTTTGTTTCTTGTTATTTTTATTTGTTTTTGTACTAATGTCAACGCAAGTAGTTTGATATATTGCACCTTAGAATTGTAAGCGTAGGAACTCAGTCCAGGAGCTTAAATGATGGAAGAAGAATGCAACCACAAGATCAGCTTAGAGTTGCGAGCAGCAATGTTGCCACCCTAAACATGAGCTCCGAATTGGAGAACTCAAGCTGAATTCACATTTGGAAGCACCAGTGCAGGAACATCACAGATGTCGTCGCAGTTATGGTTTCAGATTGCATCCAGCAATGTAGCGACAATCTGCAAATCTCTAAAGAAAATATTAAAACTGCGTGAGTGCAGAGCTGTACTCTAACTAACTTTGACAGTTGCAAAAACTTGATCTGGATTTGATAATGGGAGAATGAAATCTGCAATTTCATGAGCCTATAAATAGAATAACAAAGAATGAAGAAATCATCAAGAATTAAGGGATTGAATTCTACAAATTCTGTGTGATTTTGGAGATTTAATTGGAAATTAGGAAGCTGATGAAGCAAGTCTGCAGCCACTTCTGACGAGAGGTGCTTGATGCAAGGCAAGAGGAACAATTAGGGAGTAATCCTAGTAGTCTAGAGATAGTAAGCTTCGATTGTTCTCTGTAATTCTTCTTTAACGATGATAGATTTTGATAACATTAATTGAATACGAGAGTGTCTTTTAATACTAGATCATTTTGATTCTTATTTTATGCTACTTAATTGTTTATTCTTGGATCTAATCGCTTTAACAATAATAGTGAAATTGCAGTCCGTCGACATCGAGAGATGTAGTGACAAGTTGGGTTAACAAGTTAGGCGAGACTAATCACTTGTTCTTGAATGCACAACATTGCTCACTCTGAGAGGTGGAGTGATTATGGGTATTTAAGTCTAGATTAAACAAAGAGTTGTTATTGGTAAGAACTCAAAAGAACTTTATTGTTGCGACAATCCATCTATACTTTACCTTGTCGACGCATCCAACATTGCAACTTAGCAGAATCAGTGAACCATTTCAACCCTTTTACACTTGATCACTTTTATATTTCATGCATTAAAACATTAAGCACTCAACACAACACATTTGATTTACTTTCAGTACATTGACATTTAACCTGTGACATTTAACTCTGATTGCATTGACAATATTAACTATTTTAGTGTGTGGATTTAATGTAATTGCATTGACATCCTTACGCACGTTTTACTCATTTTCATTATTAATTGCTCCGACAGTTAACATCAAGAACTGATTTCCTCATGGGATCGATATCCGATAGAATTGTCTATCAGCTATACTTGCATCGACGTGTGTACGCTTGCACAATCGCTGTGATGTTTCAGACACGATCAAGTTTTGGCGCTATTGCCGGGGAAATTGACATTTGTTTGATGTTTAATTTTGTAGTTGCAATTAATTCTACTTACTTAACTTTTAATCTCTATTGATCTGTTTATTTTCTATTATTTTCTTTTTCAGTTTTATAAGTGTTACATGTCCACAAGGAGAAATCCTAAGGACATTATGAGCTTTGATCTAGAGTTTGAGAGGACACTAAGGAGGAAAAGGCAAGAACAAAGGAAAATGACTGGTAATAACAACAACAATTTACCACCATTGCTGCCACAAGATGAAGTTCCTCTAGTGATGCCACAAATTGTTAATGATATACCACCACCACGTCCACAAGAAGAACACATGCAAAATAGGACAATAAGAGATTTTGTTATGCCTATACTTGATAATTTACAACTAGGGGTTATGAGACCAGCTATCCAAGCTGAGAATTTTGAGCTGAAACCGATGATGTTTCAGATGTTAAATTCAAATGGGCAATATTCTGGTTTTCCTCATGAAGACACAAGAGAACACTTAAAATCATTTTTGCTTATTTGTGCATCCTTTAGTCAACATGGTGTCCCTGATGATGCCTTGAAAATGTAATTATTTCCTTATTCATTGTAGGGTAAATCAAGAACATGGTTCTTGGGATTGCCGACAGGATCAAATTACATCTTAGAATGCGTTAGCAACGCAGTTTGTTTTGCGTTTCAATCCATCGACAATGAATGCAAGGTTACGAAATGATATTACTGCATATCATCAACTGGATGATGAAAATTTACATACAACATGGGAGCGTTATAAAACATTGCTTCAACGCTGCCCAATGCATGGAATTTAGCAAGAGACCCAAATAGAAATTTTCTACAATGGTTTAAATGCTCAGACAATGAATCTTGTCGACACATCAGCTAATGGTCCCTTGTTAGATTGTACATACAATAAAGCCGTAAGAATTCTAGAGAGGATTGCTCAGAACAATTATCAATTTCTGATCTGTCGTTCTACATAGGTAAAAACTAACCCTAGAGTTCTTGAGTTAGATGCTATTTCTGCTTTGTCAATGTAGGTAATGCAAGTATCCTCATTGGCCAATATCATAAAGAATATGAAGGGAATAAATGACGTTGCTCCTATTCAAGTGGCACAACAATTGGATGTGTTGATATTTTCTTGTGAAATTTACAACGACAATCATAGTTATAAGGACTACCCACAACATGCAGAAAATGCTTTTTACGTCAACAACATTAGAGAGGGTTCATTTGGTAACTCATACAATAATCGATCTCAACAACCCTGAGGGAATCAAAATGCTTCCACATTCAGATATGGAAATTCCTCAAATCAAAGAGGTTATAGACAAAGGGGTTACAATAGCAATCCACAGCAAAATTATAATAAGAATTCGCAAATAAATTCTCGATCTGAACAGATGCAGTCACATAGTCAGATGCAACCACAATCTCGATTACAACCACAATAATATGTGTTGCCACATATGTAAGGAAAACATTATCAACATCAACAACTGTAATTTTCTCAACCTAAGTCAAATCTTATGGCTACTCTTGAGGCATTGATGCTCGAGCATATAATGAGAACTGAAGCTATAGTGTAAGGCAATTCTTCTTCCGTCCGAGCATTGGAAGCCCAGCTAAGACAGTTGGCTTCTAATCTCAACACAAGACCACCGGGCACTCTACCCAGTTATACTGAGAATCCTACGTAAAGGGGAAAGGAGCATTGTAAAGTGATCAAGCTGAGGAGTGGAAAGCATATGGTTGAACCAAGCAGTTCTAATTAAGACCATGTTGATACATCTGAGCCACAGCAATAGGAAGAGGATGCAGCTGAAGAAAGTCAAGCAAAAGCAAATGAAGAGGAACCAACTGTAGTGTCATCTATATTTACAGTTTGCCCAACTAAGTTATCGATGCAACTACCAATGTCGACACTATCGAGTTTTCCACTACAACTCACTGCTACGAGACCTTTTCCATTCCTGCAAAGATTTAAAGAGAAAGTCCATGATAAAGAATATCAAAAGTTTTTTCTACTTTGAAACAATTGTATATTAACATACCTCTTGTTTGATGCTCTTGTGCAGATACCTAGCTATGGGAATTTATGAAAGAGTTGTTATCAAAAAAGAAGAAATTGTTCGAAATTGAGACGATTGCGCTCACAGAGTGGTACAGCGCTGTGCTTACAAATAAGTCACCAACCAAGATGAAAGATCCTGACAACTTCACAATCTCATGCTCCATTAGGAATCATTATCTAGGTAAAGCTTTATGTGATTTAAGAGCAAGTATTACCCTTATGCCTTTGTCTACTTTTAAGAAATTAGGAATAGGTTCGATGAAGCCCACTGCGGTGACACTGCAACTTGCGGATATATCCTTAGCACAACTGGAAGGCCAAATCAAAGATGTTCTTATCCAAATTGAAAAGTTTGTATTCCCTACTGATTTTATAATCCTAGACTGTGAAGTAGATAAAGAGGTGCCCATTATCTTAGGGCGACCATTTCTAGCAACGGGATGCACACTTATCGACTTATTCAAGGGAGAACTTATCATTAGTCATAACGACAAGCATGTGACCTTTAGTGTGTTTAAGGCATCTCCGTCAAGAAGTAAAGAGCAATGTCACCATATTGATGTGCTGGAAGAAATCATTTCGGAAGAATTCAATGCAAGAAGTTTAGCAGCGTCAGATAAAGATGCGGCTACATTTACTGAGGAAATCCTAGATGACTGTGTTGACAAAGAGGAGGTTAACAATTGTGAGCCAAGATAGAATTGGCAATTGGAGTCTTTGGATTTGTCTAATAGGATAATCTTAGTGTTTAAACCATCTATTGAACAAGCTTCTACCTTGAAGATGAAGCCATTTCCAACGCATTTAAAATATGTCTTTCTTGGTAACAACGAGACATTACTTGTTATTTTCAACACGTCCCTCGATGCAACTCAAAAAGATAAGCTCATTGCCATTTTGAAAGAGCATAAAAGAACCATAGCCTGGAGCATTGCTGATATCAGAGGCATCAGTCCCTTTTTTTGCATGCACAAAATTAGTCTGGAAGATGAAAAGAAGCAATCAATTGAGCAACAAAGATGACTTAATGAGAAGATGAAAGAAGTAGTGAAGAAGGAAATTATCAAATGGTTAGATGCGAGCATCATTTACCCTATCTCTGATAGTGATTAGGTATGCCCTGTTCAATGTGAGCCTACAAAGACTAGTTTCATAGTTGTGACCAATGACAAGAACGAGTTGATCCTTACTCGCATTGCGACTGGCTGGTGAGTATGCATGGATTACTGTCGACTAAATGCAGTCACAAAGAAGGACCATTTCTACTACCTTTCATTGATCAAATACTAGATTGGCTAGCTAGTAAAGCCTATTATTACTTTTTAGATGGCTATTCTGAATACAAGCAAATTTCCATTGCACCGGAAGATCAAGCAAAGACTACGTTCACATGCCCTTTTAGAACCTTTACTTTTTTGACGTATGCCATTTGGGTTGTGTAATGCGCCAGCAACATTCCAAAGATGTATGATGGCAATTTTTTTAGACATGATCGAGGATTCTTTAGAGGTATTCATGGATGATTTCTCTGTCTATGGACAGAATTTCGACTAATGCACTGACAATCTGACAAGAGTCTTGAAGGGATGCTAGGACACAAATCTAGTTCTGAATTGGGAGAAATGCCACTTCATGGCAATTGAAGGCATTGTCCTCGGGCATCGGATATCTTGTCAGGGCATTAAGGTTGATAAAGAAAAGGTGAGAATCATCGAAAAACTACCACCACCCACTAATGTTAAAGCAATAAGAAGCTTTCTTAGACATGCTGTCTTTTATAGAAGATTCATTCGAGATTTTTCCAAGATAGCTAAACCATTATGCTTATTGCTGGAGCAAAATAAAAAATTTGTGCTTGATGACAATTGTCTGGACGCATTTATAACAATAAAAAAACAGTTGATACAATCCCCGATTGTCATTGCATCGGACTAGACACAATCGTTTGAACTAATGTGTGATGTAAGCGACTTTGCTGTGGGAGCTGTACTTGGCCAATGAAAAGAGAAGGTATTCCATTTTATTTACTATGCTAGTAAAACTCTAACTGAAGAGTAGGTTAACTATACTACCACTGAGAAGGAGTTGCTAGCAGTAGTCTTCGCATTCGACAAGTTTCGTTCATATCTTGTTGGCGCAAAGATTACAGAATACACAAACCACTCCACATTGAAATATCTTCTTACAAAGAAAGACGCCAAGCCTAGACTGATACGATGGATCCTACTCCTTTAAGAATTTGATGTTGAAATCAGGGATAGGAAAGGATCTAAAAATCAAGTAGCTGACCACTTTTCTCGACTGGAAGTTGAAAGTGAAGATGGTAGACGTTCCAAATTATCGAAGCATTTCCAAACGAACAATTATTTTTTGTTAACGCATCGCCCTGGTACGTCGATGTTGTTAATTACCTTGTGTGTGGAAAGCTACCCATGAGTTATACTGGTCACAAGAAATTTAGATTCATACGCGATGTTGCAAAATATCATTGGAACGAGCCATACTTATTCAATGTATGCGCCGACAACATCATTCGTCGCTGTGTACCTGAAGAATAAATGATTTCAATCCTATGACATTGCCATGATGCTCCTTATGGAGGACATTTTGGTGGCCCAAGGACTGCTGCTAAGGTCCTACAGTTAGGATTTTATTGGCCCACATTGTTTCGAGACACCCATAACTTTGCACAACAATGTGATCATTGTCAACACACTGGTTCAATATCTCGACATAATGAGATGCTCCAACAACTTATAATGGAGGTAGAGCTCTTTGACATATGGGGTATAGACTTTATGGGACCATTTCCAAGTTCTTTTGGAAATGTGTATATTTTAGTGGCTGTTGACTATTCTTGAACTGGATCGAGGCAATTGTGGTGCCAAAGGATGACGTTTGGACGGTGTTGAAGTTCTTTCACACATACATCCTTATAAGATTTGGAACACCGAGAGCATTGATAAGTGACCAAGGAACTCATTTTTATAATAACCAAGTGGCGACTGCATTAAAAAGATATGGTGTGGAGCATCGTATGACTACTACGTATCACCGACAAACCAATCGTCAAGCCGAAGTATCCAATCGACAAATTAAAGGCATACTTGAGAAGGTGGTTAACCCATCTAGAAAGGATTGGTCTTTGTGGTTACATGATGCATTGTGGGCACTTCGCACTGCATACAAGACTCCATTGGGAATGTCGCCATATTAACTAGTGTTTGGTAAGTCTTGTCACTTGCCAGTTGAGCTTGAACATAAGGCTATATGGGTAATCAAGCAGGTGAATATGGATTATGATGCTGCTGGAAAGAAAATATTGTTGGACATCACAGAGCTAGAAGAAATCCGACGCCATGCTTATGATAATGCCGTAATATACAAGGAAAAGACAAAAAGATGACACAACAACATCATTTTGCATCGACAATTTCACCCTAGTCAGTTGTGCTTTTATTTAACTCACGTGCATCCAGGGATTAAACAAAGAGCTGTTATTGGTAAGAACTCAAAAGAACTTTATTGCTGTGACAATCCATCTATACTTTACCTTGTCGATGCATCCAGCGTTGCAACTTAGCAGAATCAGTGAACCATTTCTACCCTTTTACACTTGATCACTTTTATATTTCATGCATTTAAATATTCAGCATTCAACACTCAACACATTTGATTTACTTTCAGTACATTGACATTTAACCTCTGACATTTAACTCTGATGACGTTGACAATATTAACTATTTTAGTGAGTAGATTTAACGTAATTATACTGACCAAACTCCTATAGTTTCTATGAATGTTTTTTCTCTTATTTGGAAGAATATTTTGCCACCATGGATTAAACATTTTTTTATGGCTTACTTGGCGTCAACGTTTATTAACTAATGCTAAGAGGACAAAACACTGTATGACTGATGATTCAAGTTGTGTGATTTGTGGAGCTTCACAGGAGTCGATTGTTCATGCGCTCCGAGATTGTGGCGTAGTTGTTGCTATTTGGCTAAAAATTTTGGACTTTGATATGGTCTGCTGTTTTTTTTAGCTAAGTTTCGAAAAGTGGATGGCTAAGAACTTGGCTGGGCAGTTTTGTTTGGGTGGTAGTGTTGTTGATTCGAGTTTGCGGTTTGCTATCTTTTGTTGGCTGCTATGGAAACAAAGAAACATTCCTTTTTTTTTTCAACAGTATCTTGGTCAGGAGAAAGATTTATTGAAGGTGGTTGTTGGCATGGTGCAGAATATATAGGATGTTAGTCGCAGGAAGGACACTACCCCTGCTTCCAATGTAGTGGGGAAATCTTGGAGGCCACCTGATATAGGGTGGTTGAAAGTCAATACTGATGGGGCTGCTGGGTTGAATGAACATTGGTCTTCATCAGGTGGTGTCTTCTGTGATTCAAATGGAAAATGGCTGCTCGGGTTTCAACGATATATCGGTCTAGGGTCGGCTCTTAATGCGAAACTATGGGGCATGCTTCATGGGATTCAAGATGCAGCAAGTCGAGGATTTGAGAAGGTTATCTTAGAGAGTGATTGCTCGATTGCTGTAAGGATGGTTAATGATTGTTTGCAAAGTTCCAACTCTACAACGATTGTGTGACAGATTAAGGACATGGCCAATCGGTTTGTTAGGCTGCATGTTCGATTCATTTGTAGAGAAGCTAATTCCGTAGCAGATAGGCTTGCCAAAACTTGCACGAAGATGGATCCATTTCTTGGATAGTTGATCTTCCTGATATGCATGTTCAGAAACTATTGCAAAGTGATTATATGTGTTTTCCTGATGTATCATTTTCTTGAATTCTAGGCTATAAAATGCCTCTTTTATTATAAAAAAAATACAAGTTGAAATGAAATTGAAATTAAATTTAAAATTAAGTTGAAATTAAGTTTAATTAATACAAGTTGAAATTAAATTTAAATTTAAACGAAATTAAATTTAAGTTTAATTAATACAAGTTGAAATTAGATTTAAATTTAAGTTGAAATTAAGTTTAAATTTAAGTTGAAATTAAATTTAAATTGAAATGAAATTAAATTTGAGTTGAAATTAAGTTAAGTTGAAATTAAATTAAAATGAAATTGAATTTTAAAATTAAAGTTTAATAATATAAAGTTTAAAATTAAAATTTAAATAAAAAAGTTTATTGGGTCAAGGGTCACGGCCATTGGTAGACCAATGTCAGACAAGCCCGTGTCAGCATGGTCTTGGTCATTGGCAGGCCGAGCGTCAAGCCCTACAGGCAGTAGCTGGATTTGGCCATTGGCAGACTGTGTGTTAGGGGTCTCAACCATTGGCTGACCATGTGTCAGCTAGGCCAATGCCAGGCCCGATGGGACAATTCCCAACAGCTATAAAAAAGTAAATAAATAACTAATAAAAAACTTAATTAAATAAATAATAAGTAAATGTATAAAAATTAATTAAAAACTTTTAATTTATTAAATAATAATTTTAATTTAAAAAACTTTTTAAATAATAATTTTAATTTAAAAATCTTTTTAAATAATATTTATTAAACTATTTTTATTTTAAAAACTTTTTAAATAATATTTTTCAAATTTTATAATTAATAAAAACTTAATTAAAAACGATTTAAATAATATAAAATAATTTTTAATTCTAAAAACGACTAAATAATAGTTTTCAAATATAAATGAAATTATTTAAATTAAATAATGAAATTTTATAATAAAATTTAAATTAAATTTTTTTTAATAGGCTTGTAAGGCTTACATTTTAGGCTTTTTGAGCCTCGAAAAATGGAAGTAGGCCTGCCATTGGTCGACACTAAGGTTGGCCTATCAATGGCCGACAGCCAATCGCTTCTCTGACGTGACTAAATAGTGGTCAAGGGTAAAATTATCATTTACCCCTGACCGGATATGAAAATTACCATTTTACCCATAATTGTTCCTTACTATAAATAGCATTTAACCACCGAGATCTAGCTCACCATCGTCGACGACCTTCAATATCTGTTGTCATCCACCGTATTCCGCTGTCATTCGTAGTATTCTATCGTTCGATTACCTTCGAGAATCGTCAATGATCGACATTCAGCTCTGATAACCTCCGAAAGCCACCGTTGACAATCTTTGACTACTATTGACCGCCGTTGACCACCATTGACCAATGGATCCCAACAGTCTCAGTGACAATGAACACATTGTCGAAGTTGTTGGAGCAAATTAGGCAGAATAATTCGTCTTTACTTATATCATTCAAATTACCGTTTTCTTAATATAATTATACGTGTTTTAATCGCAAAGCTCGTACCAAACTGTAAGACCCCGAATACATCATTCAGGCTATTTTCTCGAGGAATCGGTTTTACACTATGTGTGCACTGTAGGGTTTGAGATTGCTGCCTATATTCAACTAATGAAACTTCGTGCCGATTTAGTAATGACCTTAATCAAAATATGGCGCCCCGAGACCCACACGTTTCACCTTCCGTGTGGGGAGGTCATAATTACAGTGTAAGGTGTAGCAATCCAGTTGGGGCTGTTAATGGTCTTGCAGTGACAGGTCGTGGTAAATTAAATGATCCTTAGGGCACTTGTGAATGGCTACTTGGCAAGGTGCCCCAGAACGATGAAAACGAAAGAATAACCCATTAAAATTTACATGGTTAAAAGTTAACTTTTAACATCTCCCTAGAAATTCAACGTAGATGGACATTATCTACCATGCAAGAGCGTTCATTCTGCTGCTAATAGGTGGGGTACTCATGCCTGACAATACAAAGAATAAAGTGAACATCGTGTACCTCCCCTTACTTGAGGACATGGAACATGCTAGGAGATTCAGTTGGGGCTTTGTTATGTTGGCATACTTATACCGCGAGCTTTGTCGAGTGGTAAAGTCGGTAACTCGGACCATGGGCGGTTGCTGTATTTTGCTCCAATCTTAGATATTATATAGACTGCCTTTTCTTGCCAACGTCTCCCACTTACCACTTGTGTGCCCACTCGTGAATAAGTGACTCGATAAATCAATTTTATCTTTTTTTTTTAAATTTATAAAATATTAATTTATTACATGGAAAAAATAATTCGAAATATTTTTAAATTTTTCAGATGGGTGGCAAATTCGGGAATCGGGCGATTGGGGTAATTGCCTGTTTATCGTATGATGATAGAGACCCATTCTGGGGTTAAGGTAAGATATGTTTTCAATTTTTTTTCAAATAGAATTATTCAAAATATAAAAAATTAACTACACTCGTGTTGTTTATACTGTGCAGTTTGTGTGGATGCCTTATGTTGGGGAAGAAATTACGTGTTTCATTCCATCATGGGTTTACGACCAGCAATAGTTGTTCAAGTGTCGTGTCCTGTTATTTAATTTCATATGGTGGAGTGGCATGCTGGGGATCGGGTTTTGAGACAGTCCGGTTGCATGCAACCTATCTCGAGCCCTCTCTTCGACCTTGGTGATGTCCACGGACTGGACAAAAAGGGAGTGGGCAAGGAAGTAATAAATTGGGTGAAATATTTAGCACCATATATCGCTCTTTGGGATGATCAATATTCGAGGCGCACTCCCTTGTATGTCTTAGAGGGAGATTTCTTGGGTACCCAAGAGTACAACCAATAGTATATGGCAAATGGGATGACATTCATTTTGGAAGGACAATATATGGTGGTCCGGGACCAGCTTGTATCGAAAGGCAACCGATGACATTCGATGAACGACCCATGTCCGCGTCATGGCCCAATTTTTCCATTTGATAACCCGATCCCTGATCTCAAACCTGAGCTTGAGCCCCAACATGAAACATCTGCCTCGTCCTCCTATGTACGTGTGCCCCAATTTCCTTGTTATATGGAGGATATTTTCGACGACGACCCCGAGCCTTAACATTCGCAATACTTCAGATCATCCTCATATCAATCGGAGCTCTATTGGTAAACACATACATCGACCATGAAGGATATTTTTCCCTCGACGCCTCCGGTCACTTAATACTCCAGAACTCTTGATGATGATGTGTATGATTATACCACACTTCTACATACACTAGTCGAGACACCGAATGTTGGGACACTGTGATGCAAGCACAAGTAGTGCAAGCTCTAATAATGCGAGCATGGACCTTGCGAGCTTGGAAGATGCGAGCACTCATGTTACGAACATTAGAGCTATGAACACTGATGTTGCGAACACTCGTGTTGCGAGCATGGATGTAAGGTGAGCCTCGCATGAATCAATCGAGCTACCTAGAGGACCAATCATGCGAGCACAAGCTAAGAAATTCAATCAGGCTGTCACGAGTTTACTTAAATTAATTTGGGAAGACACTTCATGCATTCCATGCATTTCATACAACTCGTCATGCATTCCATGCAATGTGATGCACATTCTTAACCATTTAGTTATTTTAATCCATGTCTTAATTATGTTTTGTGTTATTGTGATAAATATTTTTAGTATGTCCTAACCAACATGTTTAAGATGATGTAGGAATGTCCATGGCTGGCCAACACAAGCTTTTAATGCACCTACCAACATTTAAAGTGCTGAAAACACCTCTCCAAAAGGGCATTTCGTTATCAGCAAAGGAATTCAATGTTCTCTTCATGCATGGCTGATTGGGTTCATAAATGGTCTCAAGGTGTCTGAATGCTCAATAGCTGATCATGGGAACATGGAAAGAGCCTGTTTGGGTTACTCAAAGTCATTAATGCACCACTCACATTTAATCCAAGTGCTTGGGGAATTTTAGCAGAATTTAAACACACTTTTTCCTAGTCAACCAAGCACTAAAGTTGGCTAACTACTGCATTAAAGCAGCCACTACATTAACTAAAAGTGCATGGGCAATATTAGACAAATTTATGATGTAATTTTGATTAATTATTTCATGTCTTTTCAGCTAGTTACTTGTAAGCCTATTAAGGCTTAACACATTTTGTAAAAAAACTTTTGATGAATTTTAATCTTATTGTGAATTTGCAAACTCCTTGTTCTTATTCGACTCAAATTAACTTATCAAGTAATCCTTATGGCATCAATCTGATTCTTCTAAACTTATCACTTCTCTGAAGTGTGGCGTTCACCCTTATACCAATTGGTTCCTATCTTGCTAGATAGAGGGTCACGGTCTTTACTTGCAATTCGTTTTAAGAACTAATATAGGAATCGAGTCAATATTCTTTTATAATATTGGTTCATTCTTGAGTTCTTAAAAGTGAATTCAAGCCTATCCATTTATATCCTTCGCATATGCATTCATCCACCATTCCAAAGCTTATTATTTTCATTTCCAAGCTTCACGAAATCCATTATGAACGATACTTCTTAATTTCAATCGGAACTCACGCGACTCGTAATCATCCCTCGAGGATGAGCTCGCATCACATTGGAGGCCGGACCGAGCAACTATGAAACGCCTCAAGAAGGTGCACGACTTCGTCAACCTCGGAGGCACCCGAATTGTTACAAGTAAGTGCCGAAGATGTTGCCAGGATCAAGACAATTTTGATTTTTTTTGGTTAAATTTTTATCTTTAATTTATAATTATTATTTTTCAATATAATTTTAATTTTTCGATAATAATTATTTGTTCACATTTCACAACAAAATATTTAATAAAATATTTATATAATTCGAATATATATTAATACATGAAAATACAAACATTGTTGAATAGCAATACGTAACAAATTAAATTTACAGATACAAAAAATTAAAAATAATTGATAATATTAATACACAAAAATTTAAAATTCGAACAACAATAGTACGAAATAAATTAAAATTAAAGATACAAGAAAATACAAACATAAATAATGTCCATCTGCTTGAATTAGGTCTAAGTCGTCTCAGTTGGCCATTAGATGACAGAGAAAGTCATTCGACCTTTGATAGCATAACCTTTACGATTATACCACACAATTACATATGACGGGAAATATATCTACATTGGATCAATACCTCAACAGTACTTCAACTATTAAATTGCAGAATAACAATTCTTCCAACGTAGATAATGTTCATCTGTGTTGGACATCTCAGGTAGTCTTTAATGGCACAGGAAATCATCCTACCCTTGAAGACACATCCTTCCCGCTTCACATGCCAGTATATAATTCAACTCCAGGAGTAGATGACAATATATAATTCAACCCTGAAATTCGATTGTACACTTCAAAACTCTCCCCCAGAACAAAACAATCATCTGATGATACACTAGAAAACATTCTCATTTCTATGTTACTCTTGAGAGCAATTTTTTTTGCTCACAATCTCAAAACCAAAACCTTTGTCCTATATATAGAGGAGGTTGTCGTCCATTAATAGGGAAAGTTGGTGTCAACCATTGGTTGCCAAATACAAAAAAAATTATTTTTTAATCTGATAAAGTTGGTGTCGGCCATCAGTAGGGATAAAACCAAGAAAAAAATTTCACTACTGGGAAAGATGGTGTCGACCATTGGTTGCCAAACATCAAATTTTTTATTTATTTATTCGTGTTTTATGATTGCCTGCCATTACTTGAAAAAGTGAGAAATTTTTTTCGGGAGTTGGGAAAGGTGGTGTCGACAATTGGTTGCCAAACACAAAAAATAATAATTTTTTATTTGTGTTTTATGGGTGCCGACCATTAGTTGAAAAACTGAAAAAAAATTTCTCAAATGTTGGGAAAGGTGGTGTTGTTGCCAAACACCTAAAAAATTATTTTTATTCGTATTTTTTTTGGGTGTCGGCCATTAGTTGAAAAAACTCAATTTTTTTTAATTTGGGTCTTTTGGTGCCGGCCATTGGGTGCCAAACACCTAAATTTTTTTAAAATCTGATATTTTCGTATATCAATATAATACTGGATTAAAAAATACAGGTGCTGACCATTAGGTGTTAGGGACCTAAAAAATTAATTTTTTTATGTCTGATACAAAAGTCAGCCAATGATTGGGTAGAAAATCTAGGGGGTGCCGGCCATTAGGTGTCATTTTTCAATTTCCACTGTTCATTTCAGGTCATTTAGGTGAATATTTTTCAACTTGGCTCATTTATGTAAATTATTTTTTTGGGTCATTTTTATAAAAAAAAACCCTTAAAATTGCCATTTATATATGACAGTTTCTCAACATAAAATAAACAATGAAGGAAGAAAGGTTTTTGATGGACCATGCATTTACAAGCATCACGAAAACGAATCCAGCACACCCAAATTCTAAATTAAATACTACAAAGTCATTACTCCGCACTTGACCATCTCAATTCATGATTTTTTTACAGGAAAAAAAAATAATGCAATTCTTTCGTATCGACTCTCCTCTCTTATTTTCACTTTTTGTTTCCCCTTTGAAAAAGAGAGGTAAAACCCACATTCATAATTGTTATGTAGGTCAAAGTTTGAATCTCTTGAAATTCTAAGCTGAGGTTGTTCAAAGTTTAAGGGCATGCTGATGTTAAAGCTCTTAGGTTGCATGTTTATGTGGGCATGCCTATTCAACAATGCACACAACATTGTGCTTTGGATAGATGATTACTCTTACAAAGGTAAGTTGGATCATCATATGTGACAACTGAAATTCAAAAGTAATTGATTTCTCTTGGAGGACTTACTAAACGAGATGGTTAGATATGATTTAGTTTTGACTCAATAGGTAAAGTTTGGGTGAAAAAGGTAACAAATGATCATATGTGACAACTAAAATTCAGAAGTAATCGATTTGTCCAGGAGGACTTACTAAACAAGATGGTTAGATATGATTTAGTTTTGATTCAATAGGTAAAGTTTCGGTGAAGAAGGCAACAAATGGCTTTCATTTAGCGATTACAAGGTTGAGTTCAGCAATGTTTGTGTGTGTTGAAGATATGAACCATGCACTATTTTATGTGTAAACTATAAAAATAGTCACTTTTGTTTGTCTCAGATTACATTTTAGTCACTTATGTTTGAAATGTTACGTTTTAGTCACTTTCGTTATCGTTTTGTTACGAAGTGGTCACTTTGTCGTTACCTCCCTAACTACAATCCTACATGGCAGTCCAAATGGGTTTTAAATACCAACTTGGATGTCCAGCTCAGATGAAAATAATTTTTTAATTAAATTAATTGAATTAATTGAAGATTTTAAATTAGTTACAACTAAAAAAGAAAAAATCAGTTGGATATTCAAGTTGGCATTCAAAACCCATTTGGATTGCCACGTAGAATTACAGTTAGGGAGGTAATGAAGCTTAATGGCTGAGTGATCACTTTGTAAGTGACCAAAACGTAACATTTCAAACATAAGTGACTAAAATGTAATCTGAGGCAAACAGAAATGACTGTTTTTATAGTTTACTCCTATTTGATTGTAACTTCATTTTCCATTTTTTGTGCGGTTTCTTTAGATGCTAAATTTGAATCTATGTTGATCTAGAAATTTGAGTGGAACGCGTTTATTTTTGTATGAACCTGGAATTGTTTATGGTATATTTGGGATTACTAGGAATAATAGGGTGTGGGTTGGTTGAGGAATTGCTCTTCATTATGGAGATTAGATCCTTATATTGGTTAAAAGTTATTAGAGAGGGGAGTATGTTCTCTAGATTTTTGGGTGGACTGACCCATTTGTTTGTGTGAGGTCTCATGAGTATAAACATTAGTAAAAAAGTTATTTTGGATAGGGGTGAGAAAAATTTGATTCGATTCAAAAAATTCGATAAAAAATTCAAAATTTGAATTAAATAGTTCAACTTAAAAGAGTTATTTGAATCAACTCGAATAAAAAAAATCAAATTTTTTGATTTAACTCGAATATGAATTACACAATTTTAGTTATCTAAAAATCTGAATAAGAAAAGACAAAACTACGTTGTTTTGATAAATGTTTATCTTTTCTAAAGTTGAAAGTAAACAACATTATGTTAAAAGGCAAAACCATTATATTGTTTATGCAGTTAAATAATCATGTACTTCGTCTACTAGTTAAATAATCAATCCATGTAAACACAACATTGAGTATAAATAATCAAACCTTTCATCTCCCATAATCTTTTTTTCTTTTTTTCATTCTTTTCTTTAATCGACCTCTCCCTCTTCCTTTTTCCATTTTTTCCAAAGAAGCTCTAGTCACCGCCCTCTCGCCGTTCGTGCACCTCACTGCCGCCACCATCGGGCTCCCCATTGTTGTACGAACAAAACCTATCCTTAAATCTTCCCTCACTAGCAACCGTTCATGAGAACGATGGTGAAAACCATTCGGGTTTCCTCTCTTGTGCCACCCTTCGCCGCCTGTTCTGCCACTTTGGAGTTGTTCTTGGACGTTGGTAACCATTAAATCTCATGTGGTGGCTATTGTGATTCCTCTTTGTGTGTCCAACATGCAACGTACTGCTTTGCCGGAGTTCCTTTGGCCGACTCCGTCAAGAGTTTGGGAAACCTTAAACTTTGCTGCTGCATCTAGTGAGGGTTAGGCAATCCATGTTGTGAGCCCAACTAGCCAAACCAAAGACCCAAAGCTTGAGCCCATTGGTTTGATCCAATCAGATGACGCAATGTGTGAGTCCAAATGTGAAGAGGCCCAAACCTAAAGACCCAATTAGCAACCCAAACCATGAAGCCCAAATTTGTGACCCAATACCTTAAAACCAAGCTCGAAGCCGTAAGACCCAAGTTTGTGACCCGAACCTGACTTGATTGCGAACCCGACCCATTGATCGAAACCCGACTTGATTGCGAACTTGACCCGTTGACCATTGACCCGAACCGTTGACCATTGACTTTGATCATTGACTTTTTTGACTAACTTTGACTTGACATTTTTCGACGTGATTCTGAATTCGCAGTCCGTTTTGTTAAATTCGAACCCGAAAGCCCTATTTTACTATTTACAAGTTATTGTACTCAGTAATTTCTAAGAAAAATGAATAAGGGATTTGACTTGAGATCTTTTGTACGTAGCTTCGATAGTTTCACGTGAGTATTTGTTATTCGGTTTAGTGTTGTGTTTAGTTGTGACATGGTGATAGAGTTGATGAAAAATTTATTCTTGTAGGTTCTAATTTACCTAGACTCGGAGTTAGAGCTGAGCGTGAAAGGCATTCTGCATGACATTAGAGCTTCTGCCCACTTGAGGTGTGTCTCTATCTGTGCTATATATTCGTTGTTTGATATTACTCGTTGTTGTGTTATTTGTGTGATATCATTATGAGATGTGTTATCAGTATGACCTTATTCCGTGTTGTGTAATGTATTTTGATTTTTCATGCATATTTGTCGGATTGTGGACATTTTGAATATCATGTGTATTGCATTGTGTATTCAGATTTATTATCATGAGATTGCGATTGAGACTAAGATTCATGTGTTATAATATCATTGTGTGTTCATGGGTTGGGTTGTACAGTGGAAAACGTGGTTATCACCCCTTTAAATGACTGATAGTAAAACCACTGCGATTGGTGACATTTGATGGGGATGGGTTCTGGGGATCCTCTCTACTATGTTGGTGTGCTAGAGATTGGGTGCATTGCATTGTACATGTGATTTTATTATATTTATGTTGTGATATTTTGTGTGCAGTTTAAAATGTTTTGAAAATCTCTGTGATATTATGTTGTGTTTGCCTACACTTTAGAGACACACTAGGCTCTTTAGCTCATTTCCTTTAGTTTCTCTTACAGATTTATTCGGACTTAGGTGACTTGATACTCGGAGGACCTTCCTTTTTTATATTTTTATTTCATTATTCGGATTATCTTGGTTGTTCATAATATTTGAGATAGGGATGTAAATTCAAATTTGGGATTTTGATATTTTGGATATTCTTTTTACTTAAATTCGTAGGTTTTATTCAGATTATGTTATTAAACATGTATGCTTGAATTTATAAACTTTTAAAAATCATTAAAAAAAGTTGATTTGTTTTTACTGATCATTTTATCGTAAATTATAATGTTTTTAAGATTTAAGTGGTTTCCCTGAGGGTGAAATCACAATTGTGACCTTCTAGATTTAGCCATTTCTTCTAGACCGGGTAAAGGGGAATACAATTCGACTCGACTCGATCGAATACTCAACATTGAGTAAAAATTCAGGTGCTTGCAAGAGTAATTTATTTCACATTGTATGCATGGGCGAAGTCAATTTTTTTTTGTAACACCCAAAATCTAAACACAGTCGCCAGTTAGGATTTCCGTTGTTTTACTGTTCATTTATTACTGATCATCTTAGCGCAATATTATATAACTTTATTTATTAAAATATTTCATTTCACATGTTACACATCATCATTTGAATATAAACACAAATCAAAAAGAGTAAAAATGCCATTTCCAATATTTAGGGAAGCTTCTATAGGTACCTGATGGTCAAGTATCAGTAGTAGCCCTGTCATAAAACAATTCCAAAACGGTGCAGATTTCTATCGGTACCTGTACTAGGTCTACCGATACAAGTATAATTTCTACCGATACATGTCATGCATCTATCGATACTAAAAACTCCAGAGAGCTATAATTTCCACCCTGCAACTTCTACCGATACAAGTATGTATAACTACCGATACTCACAATTCAACTATCGATACAACTCAAGTCAGTGTACAACCTCTCTGCTACCCTACCGAAACATACATGGGTTCTACCAAAACAAGTATGCAAAATCTCAAGATTTATACCAAACACAAGTTCATTAACTTCATACATACACAACTTTAATTATACATTTAAATCAACACAAATACATGATTTTTATGTCAATACAAGGTACTTAAAGTCTGCTTTCAACATTTCATCAAACATAGCAAGGTTTTTCACAACTCATTGTACATAAGCAAGAAAGTAACATCATCCTAGTACATACTATTTTAACCAAGTGATGTAAAAGTCTACCGAACAACTTTGGGATAGTGTGATACTCCAAGATGATCCGATTTTCGAACAGAAAAATTGAATCTACAAAATAAATGCAAATTCACAAGTAAGCATTTCGTACCTTGTAAGTTCATAAAGTTAAATAGATTCACCAACTTCAAGAGTTGTAAATCAAATCAACTGAATTGATTAAACTGTATACATTAAGGTAAGTTTCAATTCGCATTTGATACTCACGGTGACACAAAGTCATCAGACCTTTAATCCGCAATGGATTTCACTTTGTTCATATACTCACGGTGACACATAGCCACCGGACCTTATAATTCACAAGGGATTCATATACTCACGATGACACTTAGTCATCGGACCTCTTAATCTGTAAAGGATTCATATACTCACGATGACACTTAATCATAGGACCTCTTAATCCGTAAAGGATTCATATACTCACGATGACACTTACTCATAGAACTTCTTAATCCGTAAAGGATTCATATACTCATGATGACACTTAGTCATTGGACCTTTTCGTTTATGGCTCAAATCCAGTTTGCCTTTCGTTTTTCCTTCATTCTCGTCTTCCATAAATTCGATTATCATTTCTTCTCATTACAATAGTTTATATTACAAGAATATGCAATTAAAATTAGTATTTAACCATACGAACTTACTAGACTGGATTGTAATTGTGAATGGATTTTAGGGACTATCCTGTAAATTTTTCTTTTCCTTGATCGGTGGCATGGTCGTATTCCACGTTCACAAATCATTCCATTTCTCATATTAAATCACACAAACAGTTCATTTAACACCATATAGTCCTTTTGGTAAAATTACGATTTTACGCCTAATACTTCCCGTTTATTCAATCTAGTCATTTCAACATAAAACATGCAATATAACCATTTCCTTTCTAAACCGTAGTAGCCGAAAGTTCCAAGCCTTCACACAAGTCCTTAAATTCCATTTATTTCACACCAAGTACACCCAATTTTATCATTTTAACATTTTAGTCCTTAAACCCTAATTTCATCAAAAATCACTTTACAAAAATATCAAACCCAATCATCAAGGATACAAATCCATCAAAAACTTTCAAGAGAAAACATTTTCAACAATGGCAAGATTTATAACATTTGACAGATTCACAAATTGGTCCCTAAATCAGTTAGATTAAGCTAATACGGATTCAAAAACATAGAAATTACTAAAAACGAGTGAGATTTCACTCACCAAATCAAAGACTAAGCTTGGTCAAATATTCTTCTTTCTCCTCTAGGGTTTTCCTTTATTTCAAGGTTGAAGAAGATGATTAAAATCATCCAAATTATCTTTTATTTAATCTTTACTTATTTATTTGTCATCCAAATTATCTTTCATGTAATCTTTACTTATTAATTTGCATTTTAGCAAAATACCCTTAATGAATTAACATGATTTTCACCAATTAATGGTCCATAACCGTCCACTATACCTTGTGAAGGTATATCTACTCATTAAGGACCCTTCCTAAGTCATTCGTCTACAATTTAGCATGTTTGGTCAATGATTCCTACATTTTGTGACTTTTATGATTCAGTCCTTTTTACTTAATTAACTATTTAAACATTAAAATTTCATAACCAAATTTTAGTTCGATGCTAAAGAAGTCGTAATTATTTAAGTAAATAAATTTTTGACTTGACTTATCAAATTTGTGATCTTGAAATCACTGTTTTCGACACTGCTAAATATCGGGCTGTTACAACTCTCCCTCAAGAAAATTTCGTCTCGAAATTTCTTACCAGTGAACAGAGTAGGATATTGTGATTTCATCAATTCCTCTACTTCCCATGTAGCTTCCTGAAGCTCGTGTCGGTTCTATAGAAATTTTACCAATGATACCCTTTTGTTTCGTAGTTCTTTTACCTCACGAGCTAGAACGTTAATCGGTTCTTCAGAATATGAAAAATTTGGTTGTATCTCAACCTCACAAGGTGTAATCACATGCGAAGGATCAAACTTGTACTGTCTCAGCATCAAAATGTGAAACACTTTATGAATCTTCTCTAATTCCGGTGGTAAAGCCAGCTTATATGCCATAGGACCAACCCGTTCAATGATCTCATACGGCCCAATAAACCGTGGACTTAACTTTCCTTTCCTACCAAACCTTTGCAATTTTTTCAAAGGTGAAACTCTCAAGAAGACTCAGTCTCCCACTACAAACTCTATATCTTTCCTTTCAAGATCTGCATAATACTTTTACCGGTCAGATGCTGCTTTCAAACAGTCGCAGATCACCCGTACCTTGTCTTCGGTCTCATGAATCAAATCAGTTCCAATCAACTTAGACTCACTTAACTCTGACCAATACAAAGGTTTTCTGCATTTTCTACTATACAATGCTTCAAACGGAGCCATTTTAATATTGGTCCGTTAGCTGTTGTTATATGCAAACTCCACCAATGGTAGTTACTTTTCCTAGCTACCCTCAAACTCATGTATACAACACCGTAGCATGCCTTCAAGAATTGTATCACTTGTTCTGATTGGCTATTTATTTGTGAATGATATGCAGTACTGAAATTCAGTCTGGTTCTCAAAGCTTCATGCAACTTACCCCAAAACCTCGAGGTGAAACGTAGATCTCTGTCAGAAATAATAGATGCTGGTACTCCATGTAGTCATACTATCTCAGATACATACAATGTAACCAGCTTCTCTAGTAGAAAGTCCACTCGGATAGGAATAAAGTGAGTCGATTTTATCAATCTGTTCACTATAACCTAGATCGAGTCTTTCTTCCTCGATATCACAGGTAATCCTGTAATAAAATCCATAATGACCCATTCCCATTTCCACTCAAGAATAGTAATAGGTTGCAACAGTCCAGACGGTACCTGGTGTTCGACTTTTACTTGATAACACACTAAACATTTAGTCGCGAACTCTGAGTTTTCCCATATCATACCTGACTACTAATACATCTTCTTTAGGTCGTTATACATTTTCACGCTGGCCGAATGAATGGAGTAAGTACTACTGTGAGCCTCTGAAAGAATGTCCTGTCTTAAGTCAGAATTATCAGGAATGCAAACTTTACCCCGAAAATACAACATACCATCATTACCTACAGTAAATTCAGTAGTTGCGTCATTCTGCATTTGTTCCATCTTAGCCTTAAGCTTTGAGTCATCATTATGCAATTCTCGTATCCACTGTAAGAATAACGATTTCATCTGAAGTTCTGCCATAATAAAACCATCACCCTCAATTGAAAAATCAGCATTCATTGCTCTTAATGCAAATAATGATTTTCGGCTCAAAGCATCAACGACAACATTAGCCTTTCCTGGATGGTATTCAATTACCAAATCATAGTCTTTTAATAATTACAACCACCGATGTTGCCTCAAATTCAGTTCCTTCTAAGTCATTAGATACCTTAAACTTTTATGATCTGTGAATATGTGACACTTCTCCCTGTGTAAATGATGTCGCCAGATCTTCAAAGCAAACACAATGACACCTAACTTTACGTCGTGGGCCGAATAGTTCCGTTCATGCAGTTTTAATTGTCGAGAGGCATAAGCTATTACCTATCCTGTTTGTATCAATACACAACCTAAGCCATTCAGAGATGCAACACTGTATACGACAAGCACTTTACCCGTTTTAGGTTGTGTCAATACCGAAACTTTTCTGTCAACAATTTCTTCAGCTAATCAAAACTCTGCTGACACCTTTCTGACCACACAAACTGAAAATTCTTCTATAGCAATTATGTCATCGGTAAAGCTAAAATAGAGAAATTTCTCATGAATCGATGATAATGGCCTGCTAAACCTAGGAAATTACGTACCCTGAAAACATTCTTAGGTACCTTTCAATCGAGAATAGCCGACACTTTACTTGGATCAACCCGAATCCCTCCGATGATACTACATGCCCAGAAATCCCACTTCCTAGAGCCAAAACTCGCACTTGCTGAACTTTGCATACAACTGCTTTTCTCGCATTATTTGCAAAACTTCCCTCAAATGTTGAACTTGCTCTGTTTTTGACTTGGAATAAATCAATATATCATCAATGAATACCACTACAAATCTGTCCAGCTGAGGTTTAAAAACCCGGTTCATCAGATACATAAATGCTGCTGGAGCGTTGGTTAATCCAGATGGCATTACTAGAAACTCTTAATGTTCGTATCGAGTTCTGAATGCTGTCTTCTACGCATCACTGTCTCTTATTGCATCTGATAATAACCCGATCGGAGATCTATTTTAGAAAAGACGGTCGCACCTCTCAACTGATCAAACAACTAAAAAATACGAGGCAATGAGTATTTATTCTTGATTGCTACCTTGTTTAGCTGTCTGTAGTCTATACACATTCTCATTGATCCATCTTTCTTTTTCACAAATAATATTGGTGCGCCCCAAGGCGATATGCTCGATCGGATAAAGCCCCTGTCCAATAACTCTTGCAATTGTGCCTCTAACTCTTTCAATTTAGTGGGTGCCATCTTGTACGGTGGAATCGAAATCAGTGCGATTCCAGGTACTAAATCAATGCCAAACTCTACTTCTCTGACCAGCGGTAAACTCGATAACTCCTCTGGAAACACATCTGTAAATTCCTTGATAATCGGCACTTATTCTAACTCTTTTCCGGTACTCTGAGTATCAAGTATATAAGTCAGAAATGGTTCACAACCTTTACGAACCATCTTCTATGCTGATAAAGATGAGATTATTCTGGTGCCACTATTTAACTTCCCAAACTCACCTGTGATTACTTCTCCTGTTGACTGTTTCAAGTCGATCCGTCTTCGTTTACAATTAACTACTGTATCATGCTTAGTTAACCAGTCCGTTCCTAGAATTACATCGAACTCAGTAAATGGTAATAACATCAAATCAACAGGGAACTTACAGTCCCAAATTCGAACATTTACGGCATACCAAATTAACAATGCTACTATGACCCAATGGGTTTGTGGCTTGTACGTCAAACTCAGTCGACTCGATAGGAAATTTCTTTTCAGTGCTAATGTAGTACAAATATATGAATGAGTCGATCCTAGGTCAATTAGTGCACACACAATATCATTAAAGAGATAAAATATACCAGTCACAACATCAGGAGCGGTAGCCACTTCTCAAGCTCGGATAGTATGAGTCTGTGCAAGTGCATGAGCCTCAGATCTAGCTATAGTATCCCTGTTATCTCCGCGGTTTCCACCTGTACCACTACTCTGCCCCGGATGTCTACTCTTTTGTGGTGTAGCAGGAGGTTTTACACTCTGTTCCTCTTTTGCTTCAGATCTCATCGGGTAGTTCTTTAAAAAAATGATCTGCACTTCTGCATCGATAACATGTCCCTTTCATCTTGCGACACTCACCTGCATGGCTCCTCTTACAATAGCCACATATCGGGCTAGGTATGTTACGAACGCTAGCTACACTGTCTGCGAGTCTGTTTTGAAATTTAGATTCCGGTAGTCCCAACTTACTCCTACTCAAAAATACTGAAAAAATTAGACCCCAACTAGCCTCTTCTCTGAATCTCTTCGATGTTGGCATATAGAAGGTCCTGACAATATTTTTCTCTCTTCGACGTTGGCATATAGAAGGTCCTGACAATATTTTTCTTTCCAGATTCTTGAAACCTCCTTTCCCTCTATCTCTTGCTGTGGTAAATTTCTTCCATCTTTTGAGCTCTATCTACTAGGACTACTAATGGTCGGATTTCAAAACCACCCACCATCATTCTGATCTCGTTGTTTATCCCTTCTTTGAAACGAACACATAGGGCTTCATCAGTTGGTACAACTTCTTTGGTATACTTGCTAAGTTGTACAAATTCTCGTTCGTAATTTGCCATTGTCTTATTTCCCTGTCTCAGTTCCAAAAACTCCTTCTTCTTCTTATCTAAGTACCGCTTACTAACATATTTCTTCTTGAATTCTGTTTGAAAGAAATCCTAGGTAACCTCATTTTCAGGTATTATTGCCACGATCATAGCCCACCAGTTATAGGCCTCATCTTTCAGTAGCGATGTGACACACCTTACATAGTCTTCCGCAGGACAAGCCATTTCATTCAAAACTCTAAACGTAATTTCCAGCCAGTATTCAGCTCTGGAAGGATCATCTTTCACATTTCCTAAAAAATCCTTAGCCCCGTATTTTCTTACCCTATCTGTAAGGACACGACGTCTCGGTTCTACCACTAGAGGTGGTGAAGGCCTTTTTGGGGTGCTATCGGTCGAGTACCTGGCTATGTGATAGGAGGCGTAAGGGGTGGTGCCATCGGATTATTTCTCATGAATTCTGTGAACCACTGCCCCATTAAGGCGAAGAACATATTCTTTGCTTCATTTTCTGTCATCGGTAATATTGATGCATTATGACTAGCCCTAGAGTCATTAGTTGGAACATTACTGTTTACCTCATTAGTTTCCTCTTTTTCAGAGTCAGGTATCATGTATTTATCTGCAAAAATCTTAGTTAGATCGGATTTATCCATATCACACTATCACAGGTTCATATGACATGTACTTCTAAATCATCAAACACGACCATACAGTCTAAGAAACGACTAAATCGTAAGCTCTGATACCATTAAATATAACACCTAAAATTTAAACATCGTCGTCAGTTAGGATTTTCGATATTTTACTGTTCATTTATCACTGATCATCTTATCGCAATATTATACAACTTTATTTATTAAAATATTTCATTTCACATGTTACACATCATCATTTGATTATAAACACAAATCAACAAGAGTAAAAATGCCATTTCCAATATTCTGGGAGGCTTCTACCGGTACCTGATGGTCAAGTATAGGTAGTAGCCTTGTCATAAAATAATTCTAAAACGATGCATATTTCTACCGGTACCTGTTCTAGTTCTACCGATACAGGTATAATTTCTACCGATACATGTCATGAATCTACCGATACTAAAAACGCCAGATAGCTATAATTTCTACCTTGTAACTTCTACCGATACAAGTATGCAAACTACCGATACACCTATACATACAACTACCGATACTCACAATTCAACTACCGATACAACTTAAGTCAATGTAGAACCTCTCTCCTACCCTATACTTGTATCAAAACATACATGGGTTCTACCGAAACAAGTATGTAAAATCTCAAGATTTATACCAAACACAAGTTCATTAACTTCATACATAAACAACTTTAATTATGCATTTAAATCAACATAAATACATGATTTTTATGTTAATACAAGGTACTTAAAGTCTGCTTTCAACATTTCATCAAACATAGCAAGGTTTTTCACAACTCATTGTACATAAGCAAGAAGGTAACATCATTCTAGTACATGCCATATTAACCAAATGATGTAAAAGTCTACCGAACAACTTCGAGATAGTGTGATGCTCCAAGATGATCCGATCTTCGAATAGCAAAATTGAATCTACAAAATAGATGCAAATTCATAGGTAAGCACTTCTTACCTTAGTAAGCTCATAAAGTTAAATAGATTCACCAACTTCAAGAGTTGTAAATCAAATCAACTGAATTGATTAAACCGTATACATTAAGGTAAGTTTCAATTCACATTTGATACTCACGATGACACAAGTCATCAAACCTTTAATCCGTAATGGATTTCACTTCGTTCATATACTCACGGTGACACATAACCACCGAACGTTATAATCCACAAGGGATCCATATACTCACGATGACACTTAGTCATCGAACCTCTTAATCCGTAAAAGATTCATATACACACGATGACACTTAATCATCAGACCTCTTAATCCGTAAAGGATTCATATACTCACGATGACACTTAGTCATCAGACTTCTTAATCCATAAAGGATTCATATACTCATGATGACACTTAGTCATCAGACCTCTTCGTTTATGGCTCAGATCTCGTTCGCCTTTCATTTTTCCTTCATTCTCGTCTTCCATAAATCTGATTATCATTTCATCTCATTACAATAGTTTACATTACAAAAATATGCAATTAAAATTAGTGTTTAACCATACGAACTTACCGGACTGGATTGCAGTTGTGAATGGATTTTAAGGACTACTCCACTTATTTTCCTTTTCCTCGATCAGTGGCATAGTCGTAGTCTACATTCACAAATCATTCCATTTCTCATATTAAATCACACAAATAGTTCATTTAACACCATATACTCCTTTTTGATAAAATTATGATTTTACGCCTAATACTTCCCTTTTATTTAATCTTGTCCTTTCAACACAAAACATGCAATATAACCATTTACTTTCTAAAACTTAGTAGCCGAAAGTTCCAAGCCTTCACACAAGTCTTTAAATTCCATTTATTTCACACTTAGTACACCTAATTTCATCATTTTAACATTTTAGTCCTTAAACCCTAATTTCATCAAAAATCACTTTACAAAAATATCAAACCTAATCATCAAGGATACAAATCCATCAAAAACTTTGAAGAGAAAATATATTCAATAATAACATTATTTATAACATTGGAAAAATTCACAAATTGGTCTCTAAATCAGTTAGATTAAGCTAATACAAATTTAAAAACATAAAAATTACTAAAAACGGGTAAGATTTCACTCACCAAATCAAAGACTAAGCTTGGCCGAATATTCTTCTTTCTCCTCTAGGGTTTTCCTTTGTTTCAAGGTTGAAGAAGATGAATAAAATAATCCAAATTATCTTTTATTTAATCTTTACTTATTTATTTGTCATCCAAATTATCTTTTATTTAATCTTTACTTATTTATTTGCATTTTACCAAAATACCCTTAATGAATTAACATGATTTTCACCAATTAATGGTCCATAACCGTCCACTATACCTTGTGAATGTATATTTACTCATTAAAGACCCTTCCTAAGTCATTCGTCTACATTTAGCATGTTTGGTCAATGATTCCTACTTTTTGTGACTTTTACGATTCAGTCCTTTTTACTTAATTAACTATTTAAACATTAAAATTTCATAACCAAATTTTAATACGATGCTAATGAAGTCGTAATTATTGAAGTAAATAAAATTTTGACTCGACTTGTCAGATTTGTGATCTCGAAGTCACTGTTTCTGACACCACTGAAAATTGGGCTGTTACATTTTTTTGGGCAGATTTCTCATGTAACATTGTAGCTTTTGGGGAGACAAGTTTCTAACCTAATTAATGAAACCATTTTCCTTAAAAAACAACAAAAACAACAACTTAGCTTTTTTTTTTCAACTTTCATATTAGATGACACTATGTATTAAACACACTATTTTAATTTTGAAAACCAACTTTAGTAGTTAAATTTATTCAAGTTCTTCCCATTTTAAGTTAATTTCAAGGTAGTTTTAAATGCTACATTATGGAATCTCAAATCATTTGTAAATATTGAGGAAAAATAAAAATAAGTTCTATCAATTCATCATATTTTTTTTGTAAAGAACAAAATATTTCAAGAACTGAAGGCAATCCAATAAAGAGAATGAAAAAGAAAAAAAGAATAAGGAAAGAGAAACTTTTAAAAAATAAAAATAAATGAGTTTATGGTGAAATAGTGAATTTAATGGTGGAGTGATCGACTTGGTCAATTTAATTACCGATAGTTATTAAATTAATGAAAAAAAATTAGAAGTGACCAAAATAGGAGCAACCTAATCTTTGAGTGATTAACGGGCTAGTTTACCCCTTTTAAAATAATCATTCAAACAAGCAACTATGCTTCAAACACATTTACATATTAAGTCTCAAATTTTATTGTTTAATATAATGTAAATATGGTTAAAACATAGTTGCTTGTTTGAATGATTATTTTTTGTAAATCTGACGGTGGTTGCTCCGACAACGAATGTAGCATTTTGTAGCTCGGACCCGATGATCGGGTCGAGTGAAGAGTGTTACAGAATGCTAATCAACATAACATGAAATAAATGAGTAAGTTCTTGAAAGCTATTATTATAGACAAATTCTACCAATGGTAAATAACGCTCCCACCCTGACTCTAAATCTATTATGCATGCCCTAAGCATATCCTCCAGAACTTTTATGACACGCTCTGATTGTCCATCCTTTTGCGGATGAAAAGCTGTGCTGAAATGGAGCCTTGTGCCAAGAGATTCATGAAGTTGTCTCCAAAATCTCAAAGTAAATTGAGGGTCTTTTTCAGATATGATCGAGTTAGGTACACCGTGTAATCTAACAATCTCACGAATATACGTTTTCGCTAATTTCTGGAGTGACCAATAGTTCTGACTGTAAGGAAGTGTGTTGACTTTGTGAACCGATCCACAATCACCCATATTGCATTCCTCTTGCTTGAAGATAGAGATAATCCTGTTACAAAGTCCATGGTGATGCGTTCCCATTTCCATCTCGAGATAGAAATACGTTGAAGAAGTCCCGTATGAACTTAATGTTTTGCTTTCACTTTCTGACACGTGAGACACTTGCTCACAAATTCCACAATTTCTCTTTTCATTCCCGACCACCAATACAATTCGCGCAAATCGCGATACATTTTTGTTCCTCCCAGATGCATAGCAAAAGAGCTATCACTTCACGAAGTAGTATTTCCTTTAATTCGTCATTTTACGGAATGTAAAGCCGATTCTGAAATCTCAAACAATCGTGTTCATCAATGCAGAAACCCTTAGTAAATCCATTATGTATCCTTTCTCTAATTTTTATGAATCTTTCGTCATTTAATTGAGCAACTTGGATTTGATCCAACAATACAGGTTTAACTACAAGCTCAACCAATAAACTACTATCATCACTTAAGCTGAGTTGAGCAAATATTGCTCACAACTCATAGGCTGCTTTTCTACTTAGTGCGTTAGCTATAACGTTAGCTTTATCAAGATGGTAATCAATGATGCAATCGTAGTCTTTCAGCAGTTCAACCCAACGTCGCTGTCCCAAATTCAACTCTTTTCTAGTCAGAAGATGTTTAAGACTTTTGTGATCCATGAATAAATGACATTTCTCACCTGTAACACCCCTTACCCGATCCGATCGTTGGATCCAAGTAATTAAATGCTACAACATAATATAATAAATCAACTAATACTTAACTTGATAAAAATTCAATTAATTACCATTAGACTATATATATTCAAACATACTATAAGTTAGAATTCTACAAGGACCTAATTACACAGTACAAGCATATAGAAAGTTTGAAATATAAAATTTATGAAAGTTAAAAATCAACATTAAGATTCATAGATAACATCGATATCAGATTTTAAATGGTAAAATTTATCTTTAAGAGTTCATACCATGCCAAAATTTCCTATCAAACAAAAACAATAATATTACCTACTTAACCACCTAATATCTAACCAATGTGCCCTCATTGACACCACAAATTCAACCTTAAAAAAAATAATTTCACATTTCACACCAAATAATAGCATTCAAATTCACATATTCAAACACAATGCATATCCCTATCTTACCTTATTTCAAATGTCACAACGAGACTTTTATCAAATATCCAGAGGATAGTTCATCGAGGCCTGTTTAATACTAATCTTAATCACACATATATAAGTAAAGTGTCTAATTTATACTACCAAATGTTGCATCACTTCATATCATCAATCAAAATACACACAGAACATATCCAATATATTCCTACTACATATATGAACATAACTTTTATATATTTCCAACCACATCACAAAATGACCATTAAATATAAAAGGAGCTTTAAAGAACTAAAAGACTTCCTAGGTACATGCCAAAAGAAAATCAAAATAAAACATCACCACTACTCGAGTTCGAGCTTGTCACTAGATGCTGAGTTGACAAGTGAACCAAATAGTACCTAACCTGCATACGAAAAATAAAATCGTACATTGAATAACTTGATCATATTTCTATAATTCAAAATTAAAGCAAAAATATAAATGCATTTTCATGCTCAAACTAAAACAAAATAAAGCTATATTAATATCATTTCAATACACAAATTCATACAAACATTATTTTACTTTAAAAATATTACAAATACCATTACATGGCAACTCAACTTATACATATCCATTACCCATTTGATTTCCAAGACACTTTTCATCTCATATCACTCTTTATTTTAATAGCATTTTCATTTCAATAACATTTTTCATATCAACCAAATAGTTCAAATTTATCATTTATTTTCCCTATTAACATGACTTAGACTCGAACGGATACACGGATCCAACCAACACACCAGTTTGGCACCCAGTGCCTCATCGGATAAATCTGAAGCAATTATTTGTACCTAATGCTATAATGAGTTGACACCCAGTGTCTCATCGGTTAAACCGAAGTAATTTGGCACCCAGTGCCTCATCGACTCGTAGTCGAAGTAACCCTAAACTCATCCTATCCTATGACATGCCATCTATATCCAACTTAGCCCGAATAGTTAATAGAGTTTCCATTTAAGATATCTTTATCAACAATTATCTCAATTCATCCTTACTCTAATCATAACACATTCAAACAAAATATGACTATAATAAATCTTCACATAAATACTCAATTTCACAATTATAAAAACACATTATTCATACATTTCCATTTTTTTTCATCTAAATACACTAATCAAATTAACTAGTCCAAACCATTTCATTTCCATTATCAACTCACCTCGTATTCTTACCATGCATAAACAACTCAAAATGTAGAAAGTTACAAAGAATTCGGGTTATAGAAACACAAACCGTAAACTTTGAGCTATTCGTCGATGACCTTGTCTTTTCCTTTCTTTTTTGAGGAATCTGGATTGACGTTAGCTACGGAAATAAATAAACCATACATAAAATTAATACACAAATAATTTCTCATTTAATTACTAATTTATACAACTTTTACACTTTATTAAATAAGTCCCTAAAATCGGGATTAACTTAACTTTCATACTATACCCTAAATTTTATTATTAAGAACACACTAGCCAAATTTAATTTCTTAATTCTCATTGCTACCCCTAAAGCTTTATCTACTAAAAAAGGGTAACATCCAAAATTTTGACAACACCGAAAAATAGGATATGGGTTAGCTAATTCGAGATACCAAGATTTTGAAAACATAAAAATTATAAGAAAAGAGACTAAATTGATTAACCAATTAAAGCTTGAAACCTTAAACTTCTATGGCAGTTCATCCTTCTCTCCCCCTTTCCCTGCTTCGAATTGAAAGAAATGAAAAGAGAAATGATTTCTCTTTCTATCCACTTCTAATTTCTATTCATCATTATTTATTTTTTTATTATAATATATTATTGTAATACTATTATTTATCATATATTAAAACCAATATAATATTATATATATATATATATATTACTTTGACCGTCCATTTCAATTAGGACAAAGGTATATTTACCTTTTAAGTCCCTTATTTATAATTTATCTTATAATTAAATAATAATTCATACTTTTATACTAATGCGATTTAACCTTATACTTAAATTAATTACTAATTAGACGAAATTACTTATCTGAAATTCAATTCACTATATAAAAAAAACTTTGTAAATATTTATTAAAAATATTTACGACTCTAGTTTACGAAAATGGGTCTTGAAACCACACTTTTCGATGCCACTGACTTTTGGGTCGTTACAATTCTCCCCTCCTAAAAAAATTTCGTCCTCGAAATTTACTTGAAAATAGATGTGGATATCGAGATCTTATCATCTCTTCCGATTCCAAAGTTGCTTCCTCGACACTATAGCTACGCCACAAAACTTTCACGAGTGGAACACGTTTGTTTTTTAATTCTTTCACCTTGCGAGCTAAAATTTCGATCGGTTCTTCTTCGTAAGACAAGTCAGGTTGAATTTCAACCTCAAAAGGTGTAATTATGTTTGAAGGATCTGATATGTACCGTCTTAGCATCGAAACATGAAATACATTATGAATCTTCTCTAGTTTCGGTGGTAAGGCCAGCTTATATGTTATAGGGCCAACCCGTTCAATGATCTCATACGGCCCGATAAATCATGGACTCAGCTTTCCTTTTCTACCAAACCTTAGAACTTTCTTCCAAGGTGAAACTCTCCAGAAGACTCGATCTCCCACTGCAATTTCTACATCTTTCCTTTTAAGATCTGTATAAGACTTCTTCTGATCAGACGCTGCTTTTTGGTAGTCGCGAATCACCCTTACTTTGTCTTCAGTCTCTTGAATCAAGTCGACTCCAACTAACTTATGTTCACTGAACTCCGACCAATACAAAGGTGTTGTACATTTCCTACAGTATAATGCTTTGAACGGGGCCATTTTAATACTAGTTTGATAGCTGTTGTTATATGCAAACTCTACCAATGGTAGATACCTTTCCCAGCTGCCGTTAAACTCAAGTATACAGCATAACATATCTTCAAGGATCTGTATCACCCGTTCTTATTGACCATCCGTCTACAGATGATATGCAGTACTAAAATTCAGCTTGGTTCCCAAAGCTTCATGCAACTTACCCCAAAACCTCGAGGTGAAACGTGAATCTCTGTTAGAGATAATAGATGTTGGTACTCCATGTAGTCGTACAATCTCAAATACATACAATTCAACCAACTTTTCTAGTGGGAATTCCACTCAGATAGGAATAAAGTGAGCCGATTTCGTCAATATGTCCACTTTAATCTAGATTGAGTCTTTCTTCCTCGGCGTCATAGGTAATCATGTAACAAAATCCATAGTGAACCGCTCCTATTTCCACTCAGGAACGGTAATAGGCTGCAATAGTCCAGACGGTACGTAGTGTTCAGCTTTTACTTGCTGACACACCAAACATCTAGTCATGAATTCTGAGATTTCTCGTTTCATACCTGGCCACCAATACATCTTTTTCAGGTCGTTATACATTTTCACACTGCCCGGATGAATGGAGTAAGTACTACTGTGAGCCTCTGACAAAATGTCCTGTCTTAAGTCAGAATTATCAAGAATGAATACTCTGCCCCGGAAATACAACATACCATCATCATCTGTAGTAAATTCAGTAGTTGCATCATTCTGCATCTGTTCCCTCTTAGCTTTAAGCTTTGAGTCATCTTTTTACAACTCTTGTATCCATTGTAAGAATAACGATTTCATCCGAAGTTCTGCTGTAATAGAACCATCACCCTCAAGTGACAAATGAGCATTCATTGCTCTCAATGCAAATAATGATTTCCTACTCCAAGTATCAGCGACAACATTAGCCTTCCCCGAATGGTATTCAATTACCAAATCATAGTCTTTCAATAATTCCAACCACCGACGTTGCCTCAAATTCAGTTCCTTCTGAGTCATCAGATACCTTAAACTTTTATGATCTGTGAATATGTGACACTTCTCTCCGTATAAATAATGTTGCCATATCTTCAAAGCAAACATAATGACAACTAACTCTAAATCGTGGGTCAGATAGTTCTGTTCATGCAGTTTTAATTGTCGAGAGGCATAAGCTATTATATGTCCTACTTGCATCAACACACAACCCAAGCTATTCAGAGATGCATCACTATATATGACAAACTCATTACCTGTTTCAGGTTGTGTCAATACTGCAGCTTCTGTCAACAATTTCTTCAGTTGATCGAAGCTCCGTTGACACCTTTCTGACCACACAAATTGAATAGTAATTTCGTCATCGGCAAGGCTACAATAGAGAAATTTTTTTACAAATCAACGATAATAGCTTGCTAATCCCAGAAACTACATACCTCGGAAAGATTCTTAGGTTCTTTCCAATCGAGAATAGCTTGCACTTTACTTGGATCAACTCGAATCCCCTTCGATGATACCACATGGCCCAGAAATCCCACTTTTCGGAACCAAAACTCGCACTTGCTAAACTTTGCATACAATTGTTTTTCCCTCATTATTTATAAAACTTCCCTCAAATGTTAAACATGCTTTATCTCTGACTTGGAATAAATCAATATATCATCAATGAATACCACTACGAATCTGTCTAGCTGAGGTTTAAAAACCTGGTTCATCAAATCCATGAATACTACCGGAGCGTTAGCTAACCCAAACGACATTACTAGAAACTCATAATGTTCGTATCAAGTTCTAAATGTTTTTTTCTAAACATCACAGTCTTTTACTCGCATCTGATAATAACCCGGTCGAAGATCTATTTTAGAAAAGATGGTTGCACCTCTCAACTGATCAACACGAGGTAACCGGTATTTATTCTTGATTGTTACCTTGTTTAGCTATTTGTAGTCTATACACATTCTCATTGATCCATCTTTCTTTTTCACAAACAATACTGGCGCGCCCTAAGGCGATATGCTCGATCAGATAAAACCTCTGTCCAACAACTCTTGTAGCTGTGCCTTTAACTATTTCAATTCAGTGGGTGACATCCTGTACGGTGGAATTGAAATCGGTGTGGTTCCGGGAACTAAATCAATGCCAAACTCCACTTCTCTGACCGGCGAAAAATCTTGTAACTCCTCTGGAAACACATCTGTAAATTCTTTGATAATCGGCAGTTGTTCTAACTCTGTTTCGGTACTCCAAGTATCAAGTGTATAAGCAAAAAATGTTTCACAACCTTTACGAACCATCTTCTGTGCTGATAAAGATGAAATTATTTTGACGCCACTGTTTAACTTCCCAGATTCAACAGTGATACTTCCCTTGTCGATCGTTTCAAGTCGATCCGTCTTTGTTTACAATTAACTACTGCATCATGCTCAATTAACCAGTCCATTCCCAGTATTACATCAAACTCAGTAAATGGTAATAACATCAAATCAGCAGGGAACTTACAGTCTCGAATTCTCAGTGGACATTCATCAAATTAGCAGGGAACTTACAGTCCCGAATTCTCAATGGACATTTACAACATAACAAATTAACAATGACACTATGACCCAATGGGTTTGTGACTTGTACATCAAACTCAGTCGACTCAACAGGCAATTTCTTTTCACAGTACAAATATATGAATGAGTCGATCTCAGGTCAATCAGTGCACACACAATATCATTAAAGAGATAAAATATACTAGTCACAACATTAGGAGCGGTAGCCTCTTCTCGGGCTCGAATGACATAAGTCCGTGCAAGTGCTCGAGCCTCAGATCTAGCTATAGTATCCCTATTATCTCCACGGTCTCCACCTGTACCACTACTCTGCCCCAACATGTACTCTTTTTATGGTGTAGCAAGAGGCTTTATACTTTGTTCCTCCTTTGATTTAGATCTTATCGAGCAGTTCCTCAGAAAGTGATCTGCAGTTTTGCATCGATAACATGTCTCTTTCATCTTGCGACACTCACCTGCATGGCTTCTCTTACAATATCCACAGACCAGGCTAGGTATATTATGAATGCTAGCTACACTGTCTGCGGGTCTGTTTTGGAATTTAGATTTCGGTGGTCCCGACTTACTTCGATTCAAAAATCCTGAAGAAACTGGGCCTTGACTAGCCTCTTCTCTAAATCTCTTCGGCGATGGAATAGAGAAAGTCTTGGTAATGTTTTTCTTTCAAGATTCTTGAAACCTCTTATCTCTCTGTCTCTTACTGTTGTAGATTTCTTCCATCTTTCGAGCTTAGTCCGCTAACACTACCAGCGGTCAAATTTCAGAACCATCCACCATCATTTTAATCTCATTGTTTAGCCCTTCTTCAAAACGGACACACATAGCTTTATCAGTGGGTACCACTTCTCTTGCATACTTGCTAAGCTGCACAAACTCTCGTTTGTAATCTGCCACTGTTTTATTTTCGTGTCTCAGTTTCAAAAATTTCTTTTTCTTTCTATCCAGGTATCACTTGCTGACATATTTTTTCTTAAATTTTGTTTGGAAGAAATCCCAAGTAACTTCGTTTTCAAGCACCATAGCCACGATCATAGCCCACTAGTGGTAAACCTCGTCCTTAAGCAGCGACGCGCCACACCTTACATAGTCTTCAACAAGGCAAGCCATCTCATTCAGGACTCTCAATGTATTTTCCAACTAGTATTCAGCTCTAGAAGGATCGTCTCCTACACTGCCTCGGAAGTCTTTAGCTTCGTATTTCCTAACCCTATCTGTAGGGGTATAACGCCTCGATTCTACCATTAGAGGTGGTAGAGGCCTTTCTGAGGGTGCTACCGGTCGGCCACCTGGCTGTGTGACAGGAAGCATAGGGGGTGGTGACATCGGATTACTTCTCATGAATTTTGTGAACCACTGTCCCATTAAACCGAAGAACATATTCTTTGCTTCATTTTCTGTCATTGGTAATATTAATGCACTATGACTAGCTTAGAGTCATTAGTCGAAACATTGCTGTTTACCTCATTAATTTCATCTTTTTCTGAGTCAGGCATCCTGTATTTATCTGTAAAAATCATAGTTAGATCGGATTCATCTATATCACACTATCACAGGTTCATATGGCATGTACTTTTAAATCATTAAAGACGACCAATACAGTCCAAAAAATGGCTAAACTGTAAACTCTGATATCATTAAATGTAACACCCAAAATTCGAACACCGTCACCGATTAGGATTTTTGGTGTTTTACTGTTCATTTATAACTATTGATCTTATTGTTATTTTATACAACTTTATTTATTAAAATATTTCACTTCACATGTTACACATCATCATTTAAACATAAACATAAATCAATGAGGGTAAAAATGACATTTCCAATATTTTAAGAGGCTTCTACCGGTACCTGATGGTCAAGTATCGGTAGTGGCCATGTTAGTAAACAATTCTAAATCAGTGTAGATTTCTACTGATAACTATGCTAGTTCTATCGATACAGGTATAATTTCTACTGATACATGTCATGCATCTACCGATACTAAAAACTCTAAAGAGCTATAATTCTTACCTTACAACTTCTACCGATATAAGTATGCAAACTATTGATACATCTATACATATAACTACCGATACTCACAATTCAACTACCGATACATCTCAAGTCAGTAAACAACCTCTCTCCTACCTTGTACTTCTACCAAAACATACATGAGTTCTACCGAAACAATTATGCAGAATCTCAAGAATTTTATACCAAACACAAGTTCATTAACTTCATTCATACACAACTTTAATTATGCATTTAAGTCAACAAAAGTACATGATTTTTATGTCAATACAAGGCACTTAAAGTCTACTTTCAACATTTCATCAAACATAGCAAGGTTTTTCACAAACTCATTGTACATAAGAAAAAGGTAACATCATCCTAGTACATGCCATATAACAAAGTGAGGTAAAAATCTATCGAACAACTCTGGGATAATGTGATGCTTCAAGATGATCCGATCTCCAAACAGCAAAAATGAATATACAAAACAATAGCAATTTCACAGGTAAGCACTTCTTAGCTTTGTAAGTTCATAAAGATAAATATATTCACAACTTCAAGAGTTGTAAATCAAATCAACTGAATTGATTAAACCGTATATATTAAGGTAAGTTTCAATTCGCATTTGATACTCACGATGACACAAAGTCATTGGATCTTTAATCTATAATGAATTTCACTTTATTAATATACTCACGATGACACATAGCCACTAGACCTTATAATCCACAGGGGATTCATATACTCACGATGACACAAAGTCATCCGACCCTATTAATCCGTAAAGGATTCATATACTCACGATGACACTTATTCATCGGACCTCTTAATCCATAAAGGATTTATATACTCACGATGACACTTAGTCATCGAACCTCTTCGTTTATGGCTCAAAACTCGTTTGCCTTCCGTTTTTTCTTCATTCTCGTCTTCCACAAATCTGATTATCATTTCATTTCAATATAATAGTTTACATTACAAGAATATGTAAAATTTAAATTAAAATTTAACCATACGAACTTACCGGACTGGATTGCAGTTGTGAATGGATTTTAGGGGCTATTCTTTTAATTTTCATTTTACGCGATCGACGGCAAGGTCGTAGTCTACATTCACAAATCATTCAATTTCTTGCATTAAATCGCGCGGTCTATCCATTTAACACGATCTAACCCCTTTTGGTAAAATTACGATTTTACCCCTAATACTTTTCTTTTATTCAATCTAGTCCTTTTAACACAAAACATACAAAACACTCATTTTCTCCTCAATCCATACCAGCCGAACATTCATCATAGTCCTCACACAAATCCATTTATTTTACAATAAGTACAACAATTTTACTATTTTAGCATTTTAGTCCTTAAACCCTAATTTCATCAAAAATCACTTTACAAAAAGATCTAACCCAAACATCATACATTCAAATATATCAAAAGCTTTCAAGAACAAGCAGTTTCAACAATGGAAAGTTTCATAAGATTTGACAGATTCACAAATTAGTCCTTACACAAGCTAGATTAAGCTAATACGGACTCAAAAACACAAAAATTACTAAAAATGGATGAGAATCACTCTCTATTGAAGACCCAAGCTAGCCGAATATTCAAGCTTTTCTGTTAGGGTTTTTAGGTTAAGCTTAAGGAAGAAGATGAGTGAAAATTACTCAAATTTCCTTTTCTTTTGTTTTAACTTAACTAATTTAAAATTTACCAATTTGCCCTTAATGAATTAAACCAAATTTCCACTAAATAAAGACCCCAAACTGTCCATTATACCTCCTAAAGGTATATTTACCATTTAAGGGACTTTCTAAGCCATCCCTTTACAATTTAACAAATTTAATCTATGATTCCTACATTTTGCAACTTTTACGATTTAGTCATTTCTATTTAATTAACTATCCAAACGATAGAATTTTCATAACCAAAATTTAATATGATGCTAATGACATCATAAACATTAAATAAATAAAATTTACGACTCGACTCATTGGATTTCGTGATCTTGAAATCATTGTTTTCGACACCATTGAAAATCAAGCTGTTACATGGTTAAACTGCGATAAGTGAGCCCAGCTCTAGTTAGATTAACCAACAAAGTCCATCAATTCATGGCACCCAGTGCCTAGCAGATAAACCGCGATAATTAAACCCAGCTCTAGTTGGATTAACCAATGGTTTGTGCCCAACGCTAGTCAGATAAACCGATGATCCTAACACTTAGTGCCTAGCAGATAAACTGCAAAAGTGAGCCCAACTCTAGATGGATTAACCAATATTATCCGTCAAATCCTGGCACCCATTCATCATTTCATGTTTCTTTGTCGTTTAATCACTTATACATAAGTTTTGTTATACATGAGTCAAAAGTTCTATAACATTTAAACATAATTGAATTTAAATCACAATTAATAGAAATAATAAGTTCGGGAATACGAACTTACCGGTTACCATCGCTTTCCAAAACTTTGTTTGCTACTCAATGAATTTTTCCTTCCCACGATTAACGTTTGTTCTACTGACTTCTTGATCTGTTTGAACCAATCCATTCAATTAACCATTTACATTGTCATTTATGTGTTCAAATATACAGAACTATTCTCTCATTCAATCTATGTTTTGTACCCTTAACAAATAACTTTTAATCAATTTGGTACTTAGTCAAAAATCATAGCAAAATCATATCCTTATCAGGATACACATGCTTATATATTATTTTATTTATTTCTTCCCATTTCTAGCATTCTCTAATAGCCCATGTTTATACCCATATTCATCAAAACTCCATATAAACTTTCATATTCATAAACGAGTCCAAAACTCCATAATTTCTATTCTTGCTTAGCAATTTTAGCCAATCCAACAATCAAACATAAAACTCTGTAGAAAAACATTGTTAAACCTTCAAAAATGTCCATGGCAACTATTTAAATTTTTAATTGATTTTCAAAAAGACTCTTAACCTAGCTAGTTTAGATCAAGACTACCACAAAAACATAATTTCCATAAAAATTTAAGGCTAAAATGCCTACCATGCAAAGCTTCAATAATGCCGAATGAGAGCTCGCAACCTTCTTTCTTTTCTTTTAATTTTTTAGTGAAGAAGAAAACGTTTAGAAAATTTTTTCTTCTTTTCTTTTCATTTATTTTACCTTTACTAAACTTAATTATTAGTTTACTATATTGACCTTATTACTTAACAAAAATTTCAATCCAAACTTCACTTCCACTAATACTACTTTGGTAAATTTACACTTTTAATACCAAAAGTTTATATTTCTAACTCTTATTATGTAAACATGATTAATTAATAATTCTTTAGCTCTCATATAATAACAAATTAATATTTCCTAAGCAATATTTTTGATACTATTAATTACGGGTCATTACAATTCTCCCCTCCTAATAAATTTTCATCTGCGAATATTCTTACCAGAGAAAAGGTGAGGATATTGTGATTTCATCGTTTCTTTGGAATCCCATGTTGCTTCCTTAACATTTTGACTATGTTAGAGAACTTTCACCAAAGGAACTCTTTTATTACGTGGCTCTTTCACCTCACGAGCCAATATCTCAATGAGTTCTTCCTCATAAGATAAATCGGGTTGAATCTCAACTTCTTCTATCGAAATAACATGTGATGGATTTGATCGGTATCTGCTAATCATAGATACATGGAATACATCATGCATTTTCTGTAGTTCATCTAGTAGAGCTAAACGATACGCGACAGATCCTACTCTTTTGAGAATCTCATATGAACCTATCAAACGAGGACTCAGTTTTCCCTTTTTACCAAATCGTAAAATTTTCTTCCATGGAGATACTCATAAGAAAACTCTATCACCAACTGAGTATTCAATATGAAGACATTTCAAGTCTGCATATGATTTCTATCTATCTACCGCTACTTTTAATCTTCCCTGTATCACTTTAACCATGTTTTCTATCCCTTGAATCAATTTTTTTCCCACTATCTTCTTTTCATTTAACTTAGACCAACAAATCGGAGTTCGACATCGACGGTCGAATAAAGCTTCGTATGGAGCCATTTGAATACTTGCTTGGAAGCTATTATTGTAGACAACTTCTGCCAAAGGCAAATAACACTCTCAGCTTGATTCAAAATCTATTATGCATGCCCTGAGCATGTCCTCTGGAACTTGTATGACACGCTTCGATTGTCCATCTGTTTGCGGATGAAAAGTTGTACTAAAATGGAGCCTTGTGTGAAGAGATTCACGAAGTTGTCTCCAAAATCTCAAAGTAAATTGAGAGTCACTATCCGATATGATCGAGTTAGGTACACCGTGTAACCTAACAATCTCACAAATATACATTTCCCCTAACTTTTAAAGTGACTAATTTGTTCTAACTACAATAAAATGTTCCGACTTAGTGAACCTATCCACGATCACCCATACCGCATTTCTCTTGCTTGGAGACAATGGTAATCTCGTTACAAAGTCCATAGTGATATGTTCCCATTTCCATTCAGGGATAGAAATGGGTTGGAGGAGTCCCATAGAAACTTGGTGTTTCACTTTCACTTTTTGACATATAAGACTCTTGCTCACAAATTTTACGATTTCTCTTTTCATCCTAGGCCACCAATATAATTCTCGCAAATCTGATACATTTTCGTTCCGCTCGAATTCATAACAAAGGAACTATCGTGAGCTCCGTGAAGTAGTACCTCTTTTAATTCGTCATTTTGCGAAATATATAGTCGATTTTGGAATCTCAAGCAATCATGATCATCAATGCAAAAATCTTCAATTAACCCACTGCATACTCTTTTTTTAATTTTCATAATTCTTTCATCATTTAACTAAGCAGCTTTGATTTGATCAAACACCATCGGTTTGACTACAAGTTCAAGCAATAAACTACATTCGCCATTTAGATTGAGTCGAGCAAACATTGCTCGTAATTCATAAGCCACTTTTCTACTTAGTACATTAACCACAACATTATCCTTATCGGGATGGTAATCAATGAAGCAATCGTAATCTTTCAGGAGTTCAACCCAACGCAGCTGTCTCAAATTCATCTCTTTTTGGGTTAAGAGATATTTAAGACTCTTATGATCCATGAATAAATGGCATTTCTCACCGTACAAGTATTGTCTCCAAATTTTCAGAGCGAAAATCACAACAGCTAGCTCCAAATCTTATGTTGGATAATTGCGTTCGTGAGTTTTTAATTGTCGTGATGCATACGCAATCACCTTCCCCTCTTGCATTAATATACAACCCAAACCATTCAACGAAACATCGCTGTAAACTACAAATTCCTTTCTCGATTCAGGTAGATTTAACATCGATGCCTCTGTCAATAACCGTTTCAGTTCATCGAAGCTTTCCTGGCATCACTTGTTCCAAATAAATTGTGTTTTCTATTGAAGAAGTTTCGTCATTGGCAAAGCTCTCTTTGAAAATCCTTTCACGAATCGACGATAATATCCCACTAAGCCAATGAAGTTGTGAATTTCTGATACATTCCTAGGTGCTTTCCACTGTACAATTGCTTCTATCTTTTTTGGATCCACACGAATACCCTCGACAGATACCACGTGACCCAAAAACATCACCTCTCGAAGCCAAAATTCACATTTGCTAAATTTCCCGTACAACCTCTTTTCCCTCAAAACTTGTAAAACAATTCGCAAATGTTGCTCATGCTTGATTTTTAATTTTTAATAAGTCAAAATATCGTTAATGAAAACATCTATGAACTGGTCTAGATATGGTTGAAAAATGCGATTCATTAAATCCATGAAAGCTATTGGAGCATTCTTCAATCCAGAAAAAATCACAAGACCATTGAGTTTTAAACATTGAGTTAACCAGACCATTCCCAAAATAACATCAAAGTCACCAAACGGCATAATTAACAAATCTATTTGGAACATTGAGTTTTGAATTTCTAATGGACAATGCTTGCAGACCTAATCGACTAATATTGTTTGACCCAAAGGACTTGATACTGACATTGCTATTTTAGACATTTCAAAATTCATAGATCTGAATTTAACCATATTAGAGTTAACATACAAATGAGAGGAGCCAGAGTCTATCAGGGTATACACAGGTGTAGAGAATAATAGAAAAATATCTACTACAACATCTGTAGTGTCTCCCTCATCCCTCGTTCTTATGAAATAGGTACGAGTTGGTACCCTGGCTTCAAACTGATGAGCAACAATTTCGCTCCCTTTTCTAGATCCCCCTCTCGCAACTAATCCACCTCTACTTTTTTTCTGACCTCGAATAGCTGAAGTGGCTCTTTGAGTGACATCTAGCATCTCAATATCATTCTTCAGACATTCTCGAGCAAATGTTCAAGTGATCCACACTTAAAACACCCTTTATTTAATTTCCAGCACCTTCCCCAATGTCTCCTACCACAATGCTCACAAATCGGCATTTCAAAAGTCTTATTCAACCCTTTCACACTTCCCACAGAGATTGTAGGTTGATTATCTCTTACTCTATTCACCATAGCCGATCTTGCCACTAACTTTCAAAATCTCGTGATTCTTTATTCCTCTTTAGCGTGAAAAAAGAACCAGGATTCCCAATCCGTTTCTTTGTAACATGAGAGGGCTCGAATTTCTTACTTAACTCTAACGATTGTTCCACAATTTTTGCTCGTTCAGAAAAATCTATGAATTCTTTGATTCTCAAGGCCACTAGTTAAGTTCTGATTTCATCATGCATACCTCGTAGAAAACGTTTACACCTTTCTTCCTCCGTAGGGATCAATTCCTTAGCATAGTTGCTAAGCCATGAATATTCTTATTCATAGTCCGCTACAGATAAATCCCCTTGCTTTAACATGAGAAATTCTTGTTTTTTATTTTCCAAATATAGTTCTCCAACTTACTTCTTTTGAAACTCTCACTGAAAGAATTCCCAATAAGCTCTTTCTTTGGAAATGTGTTAGGTAACTATCTACCACCATGTGTATGCTTCACCTTGTAATAATGATACCACACATATCACAGTTTCCCGATATGTGCATTCAAGTTTTTGTAGAATTCTTATTCTAGATTCTGACCACACTTTCACCGTTGACGAATCTACTCCTTTTAATCCTTTGAATTTCGTAGCACCGTACCTTCTCAACTCTTTAATAGGAGCTCATCTGGCCACAGTTGATGGCATCACTATAGGGGTCACTCCAGCTACCCTCTGCAGGGCTTTTGCAATCATACATAATATGTTCATATACGCTTGCCCTTCATTAAGGCCTCCCTTATCACTTGCTCATTATGCACCATCTGATTGCACACTAGGAGTGATAGACTCAATTATATCCAATTTTTAAGTAGATTTATGGTCAACATTTTCCTAAATCGCAATGTTATTGGATTCGTCTGACATCTTTTAACTATAAAACAAATGTCTCACATCAGCATCCAAATCCTAACTCTATTATGACTCAACTTTGGCTTGTACCTCTAAACACAAGTACGAGCTCAATTTAGGTCGATAATCGGCTAAACTCAAAACTTATGATAACATTAATTGTAACACCATAAACTTGTAACCGTTATTGGTTTAGGGTTCCAGAGTATTACCAAACATTTTACCATTAACATTTAGCTTTTATCAATTATTGAAATCCTTTTAAGTCATACACATACTCATATCAAATCAGACAAATAAACATGTGTACCTATTTTGTCTCTCATCACATGCCCGTGTGTGAAACTGTGTGCCAAACCGTGTTTCTATACGAAATAGCACCACACGACCGTGTACTAGCCCGTGTAAACTGTACTACACCTTAATATGACACACGATCGTGTGACAACCTGTGTCATAGGTCGTGTGTACCTAAATTGCTTCCTAAGCAATGTATTTTCTTTACCTAAACTGTTCCATAAGTTATCCTAACCAGTAACACCCTTATACCCGATTCACACGTATACACCCGGTATAGAAGTATTACATACAGTATCGGAGAATTTAACATGAGTACAATAAAATTTTTCTTTCAAACGATGTGTTTTAAAGTTATTTCATTCAAAAATGATCATTTAAATTTATCAACTCGTAGTAATCCAAAACAAAATTTATAACCATCCATTGGAGACACATAATAGTACCATTTGTACATGTCATTTTTACCAAAAGTAACGTACCTAAACTTGAGTCTTCCAATATGATGATGTGATGTGAGGAGAGGTCCCATAGCTCGACTTAACTTCTCGTAGCTTCTGTACCTACACGTTAAAATAAACGCATTAAGCCAATGAAGGCTTAGTAAGCACTACAAAATTAATGAACAACTATTAAATAACTCATGCTTATACACTTCTTGCCTTACTAACATATACCATATAACTTACCACATTGGCTTAATTCACACTTTGATCCATTTTTCTTCCACTTATTAGTCCATTGTAGACTTTCATAGAACTCACCGGATAAACGGAACAATCAGGACGTACCAAAGTACTTAACAGAGGGCACACAAGTGCTGGCAATAGTAGGCACACACAATGCTAAACAGAAGCACACACAGTGCTGAACAGAGGCACACACAGTGCTGAACAGAGGCACACACAATACTGAACAGAGGCACACACAATGCTGAACAAGGGCACGAAACATGCTAAACAGTAGGCGCGCAAGTGTTTCTTAATGGCATGCCACTAATTCACAACGGTTCTAATTTGTCTACATGGGCATAATCTCATTTAATATCATTATTCATAATTTATTCATCATATACCTCTTTACTCCTATTTTCACTTTTTTTTTTAAAGTTGTCCATTTGAGTTACAGCCACTAAATTATTTATATCTTGAGATACATAATTTAAAATTCATATTTACTTAATGTTTTTGAAACTAGACTCAAATATCTTTCTACCATAAAAATTTCAGAATTTTTACTTTATCCAATTCATACAGAAAATTCTTTCAATTCACTCTTTCTCTGCAGATTAACAGTTTCAACCTTTCCTTGCTAAAAATTAATTATCTTTTAGTACATGAATCTAATAATGTTCCTGTCTATTTCTTTTGTAAATAAAATCATTAACAATTCAGTCAAATAAATTTTAGTCTATAATAATTTTTCTACATGTTTCTATGATTTTTCAAAGTCAAAACAGGGAAACTCGAACCTACTCTAACCTTGTTATACAAAAACTAGTATATTTCGAAATATAAAATTCCATTTCTTTCACTGTTTCTTCCATATGAAACTACACTCAATAAGATTTAATTACATATTTAATTTGACCCTTAACTCATTATATACAATTTTTTGGTGAATTTTAGATGTTAATCCTCTGTTCTGTCCAAATTGTTTTAACGGACATGTTTCCTTTTCCATGTTTCTTTACACTATGTTTTACTCAATCACACATAATTACCATTCTTATAATTATACATATCATTGTATTCATTTTATCACAATTAATCCCTTCATTTCATCATTGTAGATATTCATACCATGTACCTATTTAACAATTTTTATGCTAATAATTCATATACCATTAGAGAAAGTAAACTATAATTCAAAACTCTTGTAGTACTTACAACAAAAAAGTTGATATTCTTCTCTTCTTACTCCTTGCTCTTCTCTTTTCCGTTCTCTTCAATTTGATCCTTGTCCCTCTTTCCTTTTTCTTCAATTTCATATAAACACACATATAAGCTATAAGCTAAAATTCAATGATTTTCATGCTAAAGTATGGAAATATACATGTATGTCATGAGAATTTATTCATCTCTTACCTTAGCTCTTGAAAACACAAAACTCTATTTCAATCCCTACACTCTTTAACACCTCAAAGTGGACTCTATATGAAAATTAAGGTGTCCACTAGCTTCCTTCTATGCCTTTCTTAAAGAAATTACAAAGAAAAGGGAGGTTTTTGAAACTTGGAAGGTTTAACAATGGTGGAAGGACCTAATTAGAATTAAAGCAGAAGTTTGGAGAAATGACATAGGCATGGATGGTTGGCTTTCCTAGAAAAGATGTTATTTCAACTTTTTAATTAATTTTCATCTCTCAAATTCTCTAGACTTTCCACTAAAAATATCTCTCTTTATAAAAATGATAAAATTGCTCTTTTAGTCCCTAAACCATCCAACTTTACACGTTGGCCCAAAATCATTGCCTCAAAAAATATCACCCATGCTAATTACTCACTTGCTCTTCCTTAATCTTTATAATTCCCATGATGACTCATAATTCATTTTAACTAAATTTCTACTTAGTCCTTCCTTCTTTCACACAACTACTAATTAATCCTTAAATTTTCCAAATCTTCATATTTTAACATCATATTTTAATTCATAACTCGTACCCAATACTGTTCCAAATCCAGTTAAAAAATGCGGATGTTACAATTCTCCCCCCTAAAATAAATTTCGACGACGAAATTTACCTGCATTGAACAACTGTGGATATTGTTGTCTCATTGTTTCTTCTGTTTCCCATGTGACTTCCTCTAAGTTATGATGTCTCCATAACACTTTTACTAAAGGAACCCTTTTATTTCTCAACTCCTTCACTTCTCGAGCTAAAATCTTTATCGGTTCCTCTTCATAAGTCAAATCCGATTGTATTTCTATAACCTCCGGGGAAATCACATGAGATGGATCAGACTGATATCTTTGTAACATAGACACATGAAAGACATTATGTATCTTGTCTAATTCTGGAGGGAGAGCTAATCGATAAGTCACAGGACCAACTAGTTCCAATATCTTATATGGCCCGATAAATCTTGGACTTAATTATCCCTTTTTACCAAACCAGAGAACTTTCTTCCATGGAGACACTTTCAAGAAAACTTTTTCACCCACATCGTACTCTTTATCTTTTCTTTTCAGATCAGCATATGATTTATGTCTATCTGAAGCAGCTTTTAATCGGTCTCGTATCAACTTTACTTTCTTTTCAGTTTCTTGAATCAGATTAGGACCCATTAACTTACGTTCACTTAGTTCTGTCCAACACACAGGAGTCCTACACTTTCTTCCATACAATGCTTCATACGGTGCCATCTGAATACTTGACTAATAACTGTTATTATAGGTGAATTCAATCAATGGCAAATACTTTTCCCAATTACCTTCAAACTCAATAATACAGCTTTTCAACATGTCTTCTAGAATCTGAATCACTCGTTCTGATTACCCATCTGTCTAAGGATGATATGTTGTACTAAAATTCAATCGAGTACCCAAAGCTTCATGTAATCTTTCCCAAAACTTTAAAGTAAATCTAGGATCCCGATCAGAATAATAGATATAGGCACACCATGAAGTCTAGCTATTTCATCTATATACAATTGTGCATACTTATCCATTGAGAAATCAGTTCTTACCAGGAGAAAATGAGAAGACTTGGTTAATTGACCAACTATCACCCAAATAGCATCTTTCTTCTTTGGTGAAAGTGGAAATCTCATGACAAATCCATTGTAATTTTTTCTCATTTCCACTCTAGAACGGTTATCGTTTGAAGCAACCCCGATGGCACTTGATGCTCTACTTTTACCTTCTGACATATCAAGCACTAGGAAACATACTCAACTATATCCCGTTTCATCCCTTTCCACCAATAAAATGGCTTTAAGTCATGATACATTTTGTTACTTCCTGGATGTACAACAAACGAACTATGATGAGCTTCATCCAAAATTCTTCGTTTCAAATCTTCTTGATTGGGCACACATAACCGATTATGAAATCTTAAACTTCCATCACTATCAATTTCAAATTCATTACCTTTTCCTTTTTCAAGTTGTTTCTTAATCTTCATCAACTCTTCATCATCTTTTTGTGCCTTTTTCACTTCTTGCAACAGAATCGATTTTACTCTGAATTCAACTAATAACTCACCCTCTTGTTGCATCTCCAAATGTGCATTCATTGCCTTTAGGGCTACCATTGACTTTCTGTTCAAAGCATCAACTACTACATTCGCTTTCCCGAGATTATAATCAATGATGCAGTCATAATCCTTAATCAACTCAATCCACCTCCTTTGTCTCAAATTCAACTCTTTCTAAGTTAGCAAATATTTCAAACTTTTGTGATCTGTATAAACATAACACTTTTCTCCATATAAATAATATCTCCAAATTTTCAATGCAAACACCACCACAGCCAATTCAAGATCATGTGTCGGGTAATTCTTCTCATGTGGCTTCAATTGCCCTGATGCATATGCAACCATCTTTTCATCTTGCATTAATACACACCTCAAACCATTATAAGATGCATCATTGTAAATCACAAATTCTTTACCAGATTCTGGTTGTATCAACACTGGAGCTTCAGTTAATGCTACCTTTAATCTATCAAAGCTTTGTTGGCATCTTTCATCCCATTCAAACTTCACATCTTTTTACAGCAGTCTTATTAAAGGTAATGCAATCATAGAGAATCCCTGAACAAATCTTCTGTAATAACCAGCTAAACTAAGGAAACTTCTTACTTCTATCACATTCTTTGGCAGTTTTCACTCTAATATTGCTTCAACCTTCTTTGGATCTACTCGAATACCATCATCCGACACAATATTATGACCTAGAAAATTAACTTCTTTCAACCAAAATTCACATTTGATTAACTTGACAAACAATTATTTTTCTCTTAGAATTTGCGATACAACTCGAAGATGTTTCTCGTGTTCTTCTTGTCCTTTTGAGTACACCAAAATATCATCAATAAATACCACCATGAACTGATTCAAATATGGTTGAAAAATTCTATTCATAAGATCCATGAATGCAGCTGGTGCATTAGTCAATCCAAACGGCATCACTAAGAACTCAAAATGACCATAACGAGTCCTAAAAGCAGTCTTTGGTACATCAGAATCTTTTACCTTCAACTAATAGTATCCCGATCTAAGATCAATCTTTGAAAACATACTTGTTCCCTTCAATTGATCAAGTAAATCATCAATCCTGGGTAGTGGATATTTATTCTTTATCGTCACTTTATTCAATTGAAGATAATCTATACAAAGCCTCAAAGACCCGTCTTTCTTTTTCACAAATAAAATCGGGGCTTCCCACGGTGACACACTGGGACGTATAAATTCTTTATCTAATAACTCTTGCAACTGAGTCTTCAATTCTTTTAACTCTGCCGGTGCCATTCGATAAGGTGCAATTGAGATCGATGCAATACTTGGAACTAAATCAATTCCAAATTCAACTTCTCTTTCAGGAGGTAAACCAGACAACTCTTTAGGAAACACATCGGGAAACTCTCATACCACCGGTATCTTCTCAATCTCATTATCTTCTACCCGAGTATCCAAAACATAAGCAAGAAAAGCATTATACTCTTTCCTAATCATCTTGAAAGCCTTAATTGCAGAGACTACATTCGATAAAGCACATAATTTCTCACCAATTACAACTACTTCTTTTCCATCTGAAGTTCTCAAAGAAATTCTTTTTCTTCTACAATCAATCATGACTCCATGTTCAGATAACCAATCCATTCCCAATATTACATCAAATTCATGAAATGTAAGAGCCATGAGATCTGCTGGAAATTCACAACCCTGAATCTTTAAAGGACATCTCCTACACACTTTATTGACTCTTTCATTTTGCCCAAAAGGATTTGTAACAATCACTTCATGTTCAGTGGGTTCTACTACTAATTCTCTCTCTTTCACTAATGAGATGCATATGTATGAATGTGTATAACCAGGATCAATTAATGCAACTACAGAAGAGTCAAATAAAGAAAATTTACAAATTATGACATCGGGAGCATCTTCTTCTTCTCTCAGTCTGATTGCATATGTCCTTGGTCTCCAAGACTCTGATCTATCAGCCCCATCTTTTGTTGATCTCATACCAACATTACCAAGATTTTCGGGCAATCTGCTTCTTTGTGGAGATGAACTACCTTTTACAGACTGTTCAGTAGTATTCTACACCACTCTTGGACAATCTCTTATAAAATGATCTTGAGACCCACATCTAAAATAGGCTCGAGTATTCAATCGACACTCTCCCTGGTGAAATCTTTCATAGTGTCCACATGGTGATTGCATTTGCGATGGCCTTCTTCTAGTACCACCTGTACTAACTATGGAAGTTCCCTGTTGAGTCTATCGTGTTTGGCTTCGAGATCTCTAACCAGTAGAAAAAGAAGCATATCTAGGATCTCTAAACTCTCTCATTCTTTTCGAAGAAGGGGGAGATGCAGAACTAGTGGCTATTCTCTTTCCAGCACTTTTCTCTTTCGAACGAATCAATCCTTCTTCTAACCTCTAAGCTCGATCAACCAGAACAGGAAATTCTTGTAAATGTAACGGTAGAAGTGAAACATATACCTCTTCATTCAATCCCCACTTAAATCTTCTACACATATCTGCTTCATTAGCTATCAATTCTTTAGCATACCTGCTCAGTCTGAGAAACTCACGTTCATACTCTGCCATGGTCATGTTATTCTTTTTCAAGTCTAGAAATTCCCTTTCTTCTTCTCCAAATAGAGCTCATTGATGTATTTCTTCTTGAATTCAGACACAAAGAAATTCAAGTTGATCCTTTTTGCGGGATGAATATTTATCATTGTAGTCCACCACTGGTATACTTCACCCTTTAACAAAGACACTGCACACCTTAATTTTTCTTCTTCAGTGCATTGTAATTCATCAAATACTCTTTGACTATTTTCAATTCATTCCTCAGCATAGGCTAGATCATCATCTTTCTTACCTTTGAACTCCTCAGCACCATGTTTTCTTAATCTCTCTCAAGGAGATTGGTCACTAGATGCGGAGGGTTGTGGTTGAGGAACACTAGCAGGAGGTGGTGGAGGAACAGTCTGTACATTACTATTTCTTACAACCTGTTGTAATAACTGATTCATCGTTTGCAATAAAGCTGCAATCGAAATTTCTTGTTGAGATGGCATTGATTCACTTGTAGGTTGAGTAGGTTATCTACTATTACCAAACTCTTCTTCTCTATTAGGGTTAGGGACTCTACTTTCAACTTCATCTTCCGACTCTTCACGTCTATTTAACATATCTACTTTTTACAATATTCACAGATTAAACATTTAAAAAACTAAACATCCTCTCATATAATAAATGACATGTACAAGTGGACTCATTTCTAAGCCCCAAACATTAGAAAACTTGGCTCTGATACCAACAAATGTAACACCCCTATAACCGATTCACACGTATAAACACGGTATAAAAGTATTACATACAGTATCAAAGAATTTAACACGAGCATTATAAAATTTTTCTTTCAAACAATGTGTTTTAAAGTTATTTCATTCAAAACTCATCATTTCAATTTATCAACTCGTAGTAATCCAAAACAACATTTATAACCATCCATTGGAGACACATAACAGTACCATTTGTACATGTCATTTTTACCAAAAGTAATGTACCTAAACTTGAGTCTTCTAATATGATAATGTGATGTGAGGAGAGGTCCCTTAGCTTGACTTAACTTCTCGTAGCTTCTGTACCTACACGTTAAAATAAACGCGTTAAGCCAGGGAAGGCTTAATAAGCACTACAAAAGTAATGAACAACTATTAAATAACTCATGCTTATACGCTTCTTACCTTACTAACATATACCATAAAACTTACCACATTGACTTAATTCACACTTTGATCCATTTTTCTTTCCACTTATTAGCCCATTGTAGACTTTCATAGAACTCACTGAATAAATGGAATAATTAGGAAGTACCGAAGTACTTAACAGAGGGCATATAAGTGCTGGCAATAGTAGGCACACAAAGTGCTAAACAGAAGCACACACAGTGCTGAACAAAAGCACACACAGTGCTGAACAAAAGCACACACTGTGCTGAACAGAGGCACACACAGTGCTAAACAGAGGGCACGAAACGTGCTAAACAGTAGGCGTGCAAGTGTTCCTTAATGGCATACTACTAATATCACAACGGTTCTAATTCGTCTACATGGGCATAATCTCATTTAACATCATTATTCATAATTTATTCATCATATACCTCTTTACTCTTATTTTCACATTAATTTTTAAAGCTGTCTATTTGAGTCACAGTCACTAAATTATTTATATCTTGAGCTAAAGTATTAAAAATTCATGTCCGCTTAATGTTTTTGAAACTAGACTCAAATATCTTTCTACCATAACAATTTCAGAATTTTTACTTTATCCAATTCGTACAGAAAATTCTTCCAATTTATTCCCCCTCTGTAGCCTGACAGTTTCGACCTTTCCTTACTAAAAATTAATTATCTTTTAGTACAGGAATCTAATAATGTTCCTGTCCATTTCTTTTGAAAATATACTCATTAAAAATTCAGTCATATAACTTTCAGACTCTAATAATTTTTATACATTTTTCTATGATTTTTCAAATTCGAAACAGGGGAACTCAAACCTACTCTGACCTTGTTATACAAAAACTGGTATATTTCAAAATATAAAATTTTATACAAAAACTGGTATATTTCAAAATATAAATTTTTTTTTCTTTCAATGTTTCTTCTATATGAAACTAAACTCAATAAGATTTAATTACATATTTAATTCTACCCTTAACTCATTATATACAATTTTTGGTGAATTTTATATGTTAATCCTCTGTTCTGTCCAAATTGTTTTAATGGACATGTTTTATTTTCTATGTTTCTTTACACTATGTTTTACTCAATCACGCATAATTACCATTCTTATAATTATACATATCATTCTATTCATTTTATCACAATTAATCCCTTCATTTCATCACTGTAGATATTCATACCATGTACCTATATAACAATTTTTATACTAATAATTCATATACCATTAGAGAAAGTAAACTAAAATTTAAAACTCTTGTAGTACTTACAACAAAAAAGTTTATATTCTTCTCTTCTTACTCCTTGCTCTTCTGTTTTCCTTTCTATTCAATTCAATCCTTGTCCCTCTTTCCTTTTTCTTCAATTTCATATAAACACACATATAAGCTATAAGCTAAAATTCAATGATTTTCATGCTAAAGTATGGAAATATACATGTATGTCATGAGAATTTATTCATCTCTTACCTTAGCTCTTGAAAACACAAAACTCTATTTCAATCCTTACACTCTTTAACACCTCAAAGTCAACTCTATATGAAAATTAAGGTGTCCATTAGCTTCCTTCTATGCCTTTCTTAAAGAAATTACAAAGAAAATGGAGGTTTTTGAAACTTGGAAGGTTTAACAATGGTGGAAGGACTTAATTAGAATTAAAGCAAAAGTTTGGAGAAATGACTTAGGCATGGACGGTTGGCTTTGCTAGAAAAGATGTTATTTCATCTTTTTAATTAATTTTCATCTCTCAAATTCTCTAGACTTTTCCACTAAAAATATCTCTTTATAAAAATGGTAAAATTGCTCTTATAGTCCTTAGGTCATCCAACTTTACACTTCGGCCCAAAATCATTGCCTCCAAAAATATCACTCATGCTAATTACTCACTTGCCCTTCCTTAATCTCTATAATTCTCATGATGACTCATAATTCATTTTAACTAAATTTCTACTTAGTCCTTCCTTATTTCACACAAGTACTAATTAATCCTTAAATTTTCCTAATCTTCATATTTTAACCTCATATTCTAATTCATAACTCGTACCCAGTACTGTTCCAAATCCGATTCAAAAACGTAAATGTTACATAACCAAAAGGAAAATTTTCTAAGTATCATAGTACATCCCAAGCATCAAAACAAGTTCAACTCATATCATCAAAACTTAACCAAGAGCTATCATTCAAGATACATTTCTAATACATCTCTTAAAGGGGTAGCCTACCTATATTACCTCTCCTATACCAACATAAATTGTTTTAATCCATAGCTAAGGGACATCATAATGGTGCATCAATCCAACGTTAATAACAACAGACATCTTAACTAATTCAATTCTAACTATCCACCATTTTATACATACTAACAACCAACTCAATCATTCACCAAAAGTTTTGTCATGTTAAACATACATGTTTCCTATCATTTGGATATATTTAAAATATTTACATTGTATCAAGAGTAACTAATTTCTCATATCATTCTCAATATTCAAACAAATAATCATTCAAGTAATATTCACAACAAAATATCACCTAAAGACTTCTAGACTTCTAATTTGTCCTAGGTACATGCCAAAATATCAAAAGAGGACTTCGTCGACTTTGAGTATTGGTTTTCTACGAGATGCTGAGTCCAAATCTACTAAATACCTAACTTGAATCATGAGAAGATACTTCAAATTAGAAAAATTACCATTTCTATAATAATCATAAGTCAAAGTGTCAAAACGAATGAACTTAATCCATAATATCCCTAATACAATTCAATCCATGTCACTTCATTTCAATTTAACTAACATTGTATTCATGTATGACTTTATAGGTACTTTCTATTCAAAAGTACTCATTCATCATTCTTTCTCAATAATCTATACGTTCTTACCAAAAAGGTTTCATCGAGTCTTAATATTTGTTTCCCATCAACTCATGGCACCCAGTGTCTAGCGAATATACCGCAATATGTGAGCCCAGCTCTAGTTGGATTAACCAACAATTTTGCGCCCAACGCTAGTCAGATAAACTGACAATCTTGGCAAACAATGCCTAGCGGATAAACCACAAAAGTGAGCCCAGCTCTAGTTGGATTAACCAACTAATAACCGTCAATTCCTGGCATCGAGTGCCTAGCAGATAAACTGCAATTGTGAGCCCAAATCTAGTTGAATTAACTAACAATATCCGTCAAATCCTAGCACCTAGTGCCTAGAGGATAAACCGCAAAAGTGAGCTTAGCTCTAGTCAGTTAAATTGACAAACATTTAATAAGTCATTTCCATAATTTATTCAACTCATACTCTATCACAACAATTCAATTCTACCCTTTCATCATTTCAAGATCCATTACCATTTAATCACATATACACAAGTTATGTTATACATGAGCCAAAAGTTCTATAACATTTAAACAAAATTGAATTTAAATCACAATTAATAGAAATAATAAGTTTGGAAATATGAACTTACTGTACTATAGCAACTATTAATTTGGGAACGATCACTCGTTGACCTTTTCCTTTCCTCGATTCTTGGTTGGTCCTTTTGTTTCACAATCTATAACAACAATTAAATTTCTTTCATTCAATCCATTATTTAAAATGCTAACTCAATTCATAAATTCTTTTAATCAACTTCATATATATTGTTTTACTCTAAACCCCTCATTCGAACATCCATATCTACTTTTCATTTATTTAATTTCTCAACATGTATAATAAAACTCTTTTAATTCAAAAATCCCAAGATGTACCATTTAACTATAACCAAAGGAGTTCCAAGTTAACCAATTTCTATTAATATCCCAAAAATAATTCATATTTATAATTGATACAAAATAATAAATAATTTTTTCCATCTTCATATACAAATTTCCAATTCACCATCTCACCACAATCCATTTAATTAAACAATTTTATTTAACCTCCAAACTTCATATTCTATCATATAAGAAGACTGAAACACCAACCATTTTCATGGCAACTCCTTCAATCTCTTATCATTTTGCAAGATAATTCTTGAAATAGATAGTTTAGACTATAATAACTCCAAAAACATATAAATCCAAAGAAATAAAACACATTATGCCTACCATGAAAGAGTTTTCTTCCTCCACAAAACTAAGTTCCTTCAATGGGCTTTCTTTTCAATTTTTCTCCTCTAATTTTGGTAGTGGCTAGAGAAAGTGGTTCACCCCTTTCTTTTTTTCTAATATGATTAATCACTCATTATTAATTTACCACTTTATTCCTTCTTAAAACAAGCTATTTAATTAAAGTTTAACCCCCAAAACAATCCACTATTATTTATTATGTATAATTGCTTAATAAATCCTTTAACTCTCATAGTATCAAAATTTAATTCTTTAATATGGACATATTCTTTAGATTTCATTTTATAATTTGATCCCTCCTTCGAACTAATAATTAAATAACTCGGTTTATTAATTAAGTATTGATTCTATTATCATAATATATATATATATAGAGAGAGAGAGAGAAAGAGTCTCGTAATTACCATTTTTTGACACTATTAAAAACAGGTCGTTACAATTCTCCCCTCCTAACAAGTTTTCTTCCTCAAAAATTCTTACAAGAGAAAACGTGAGGATATTGCAATTTCATCATTTCTTCGAGTTCCCAGATCGCTTCTTCGACTTTATGACTACGCCAAAGAACTTTCACCAATGGAACTTGCTTATTACGTAGCTCGTTCACTTCACGAGCTAATACTTCAACCAATTCTTCTTCATAGGATAAATCAAGTTGAATTTCAATTTCCTCCATTGAAATTAAATGAGATAGATCTAACTTGTATCTCCTGAGCATATATACATGAAACACGTCATGCATTTTCTTTAGTTCATCTGGTAAGGCTAAACGATACGCTACAGGTCCTACTCTTTCGAGAATTTCGTACGGACCTATGAAACAAGGACTCAATTTTCCCTTTTTACCAAATCATAATATTTTCTTCCATAGGGATACCCGTAAGAAAACTCTATCACCAACTGAGTATTCAATATCACGATGTTACAAATATAAATACGATTTTTGCCTATCTGACGTTGGTTTTAACCTTCCCCTTATCACTTTAACCATGTTTTTCGTCTCTTGAATCAATTTTGTTCTCACTATCTTCTTTTCATTTAACTCAAACCAACAAATCGACGTTCGACACCGACAGCCATATAAAACTTTGTATGGAGCCATTTGAATACTTGCTTGGAAGCTATTATTACAGAAAAATTCTGCCAATGGTAAATTACACTCCCAACCTGACTCAAAATCTATTATGCATGCCTTAAACATATCCTCCAGAACTTGTATGACACGCTTCGATTGTGCATCCATTTGCGGATGAAAAGCTGTGCTGAAATGGAGCCTTGTACCAAGAGATTCATGAAGTTGTCTCCAAAATCTCAAAGTAAATCGAGGGACCGTGTAACTAACAATCTCACGAATATATGTTTCAGCTAATTTCTAGAGTGACCAATCAGTTCTAACTGCAATAAAGTGTGCTGACTTTGTGAACTGATCAACAATCACCCATGTCGCATTCCTCTTGCTTAGAGATAGAGGTAATCCCGTTACAAAGTCCATGTTAATGCGTTCCCATTTTCATTCCGGGATAGAAATAAGTTGAGGAAGTCCTGTAGGAACTTGATGTTCCGCTTTCACTTTTTGACACATGAGACACTTGCTCACAAATTTCGTGATTTCTCTTTTCATTCCCGGCAACCTATACAATTTGTGCAAATCGCGATACATTTTTGTTCCTCCCGAATGCATAGCAAAAGAGCTATCATGTGCTTCATGAAGTAGTATTTCCTTTAATTCATCATTTTGTCTAATGCAAAACCGATTATGAAATCTCAAACAATCGTGCTCTTCAATGCAGAAATCCTCAATCAAACCACTATATACCCTTTCTCTAATTTTTATGAATCTTTCATCATTTAACTAAGCAGCTTTGATTTGATCTAACAATACTGGTTTAACTATAAGCTCAGCCAATAAACTACCATGATTACTTAAGTTGAGTCGAGCAAACATTGCTCGCAACTCATAGGTTGCCTTTCTACTTAGTGCGTCAGCTATAACATTAGCTTTACGGGGATAGTAATCAATGACACAATCGTAGTCATCCAGGAGTTCAACCCAACGTCGCTTTCTCAAATTCAACTCTTTTTGAGTCAGAAGATATTTAAGACTTTTGTGATTCGTGAAAAATGAAATTTCTCATCATACAAATAATGTCTCCAAATCTTTAAAGTAAAGATCACCGTCACAAGCTCCAAATCATGGGTTGGATAGTTACGTTCGTGAGTTTCCAATTGCCGTGAAACATAGGCAATCACCTTCCCCTCTTGCATCAATACATAGCCCAAACCATTCAATGATGCATCACTATAAACTACGAATCTTTTTCCTGATTCCGGTAAGGCAAAAACTGGTGCCTCTATCAATAACTGCTTCAACTCATCAAAACTCTCCTAACATTTCTTTCTCCAAACAAACTGTGCATTCTTCTGAAGAAGCTTCATCATCAACATAGCTATTTTTGAAAATCCTTTCACGAAACGACGATAATATCTAGCTAGGACAATGAAACTATGAATTTTCGATACATTCCTAGGTGCTTTCCACTGAACAGTTGCATCTATCTTTTTCAGATCCACATGTATGCCTTTAGCTAATATCACATGTCCCAAGAATACCACCTCCGGTACAAAATTCACATTTGCTAAATTTTTCGTATAATTGCTTCTCTCGTAACACTTGTAGCACAATTTGTAAATGTTGCTCGTGTTCGTCCTCTGATTTTGAGTAAATCAAAATATTGTCAATGTAAACAACTACGAACTGATCAAGATATGGTTGAAAGATGTGATTCATTAGATCCATAAATGCTGCTGGAGCATTCGTTAGTCCGAACGGCACCACCAAAAATTCATAGTGCCCGTGACGAGTTCGAAAGGCTGTTTTTGAAACATCACTACCTTTTACTTTCAACTGATAGTATCCCGATCTCAAATCAATCTTAGAAAACATAGAAGCTCCCTTAAGTTGATCAAACAAATTATCGATACATGGAAGAGGGAATCGATTCTTAATTGTCAACTTAATTAACTAATGGTAGTCTATTCAAAGTCGCATTGTCCCATCCTTCTTTTTAACAAAAGACATTGGAGCTCTCTAAGGTGATACACTTGATCGTATAAACCTACACTCTAATAAATCTTGCAACTGTACTTTCAACTATTTCAATTCTATAGGTGCCATCCGAAACGGAGCTATAGATACTTGAGCTGTACTCGAGATCACTTCAATTGCAAATTTTACTTCTTAACTGGGTGGTATCCCAGGCAATTCCACAGAAAACACATCGGGAAACTCACAAACCATCTGAGTATTTCTAAATTCAACTTTTCCAGTCTTAGAGTTAATAATATAAGCTAGAAAAGTTTCACATCCCTTTTTCATCAACTTCTCTACTTGAATCGCTAAAATTATTTGAGTCGATCCACTTGATCTAACACCATTTACTTCAATTGCTTCCCTATTCGGGTTTCTAATTGAAAACCTTTTCTTACGAAAAGTGAGAACCACTTAGTGTTCAGTCAATCAATCCATTCCTAAAATCACATCAAAATCCCCGAAAGGCATAGTTAGTAAATCTACAGGAAATATTAAATCCTGAATTTTTAGCAGACAACGTTTGCATACTTGATCTACTAATATAGTTTGCCCCAAAGGACTTGACACTGACATAGGTACCTGTGACATTTCAAGTCTTATACTCCTCATTTTAATCAATCCCTTACAAACATAAGAGTGTGAAGAACCAGGATCTATTAAAGTGTATACAAGAGTGGAGAATAAAAGAAAAATACCTGCTACTACATTGGTAGCATCCCCCTCATCACGGGTTCTTACTATATAGGCACGAGCTGGTGCTCTAATTTCTAACTGATTAGTAGTCGAGTCATTTCACCTCATTGATCCACTTCTCAAAGTCGATCCACCCTTTCTCGCTCCTCGACCCCTTGTAACAGAAGTAGATTTCTAAACAACATTAAGCACATTGTCTTCGTTTTTTGGACACTCTCGTGCAAAGTGATCTAACGACCCATATCGAAAACAACCTTTAGTTAGTTTTCAACATTTTCCCAAATGCTTCTTTCCACAATGCTCACAAGTTTGCATCTCTGAATCTCTGTTTGGCCCTTTTATGCTACCAACAGACATTTTTAGATTGACGATCTTGTGTTCTATTTAACATAGCTGATCTCACAACTGATTTTCTAAAATCTTGAGTCTCCTTTTGGTGCTGAAAAGAAGCTTGAAGTCCCAAAACGTTTCCCAGTAACACTAGGAGATTCAACCATTTTTTGTAAACTTAGGGATTATTCCACCATTTTTGCTCTCTTTGAATAAGTCCGCAAACTCCTTAATCTTTAAAGCTATCAACTAAGGGATTGTAAAAATCTTTTGCAACTTTCTTTTTCTATTGGGATTAATTCCTTGGCATAATTGTTAAGTCGTGAGTATTCCCGTTCATAATCCACCATTGACATATTTCCTTGCTTTAGCAAAAGGAATTCTTGTTTTCTATCCTCCTAGTACATTTCTCCGACATACTTCTTTTGAAATTCGTCTTGAAAGAATTTTCAATTAACTCTTTCTTTAGGAACGTGCCTTGTGGCTATCTGCCACCATGTATAAGCTTCGCTTTGTAACAACGATACTGTGTAGATAACACTTTCCCAAAAAGTACATTCTAAATTGTTATAGAATTCTTGTTGTGGATTCTAACCATTGTTCAGCCGTTGAAGGATTCAGCCCTTTTAATCCCACAGATTCCATAGCACCGTATCTTCTTAACTCTTTAATAGGACCTCGTTTGGCCACAGTTGATGGCGTCACTACAGGGGTCACTCTAGCTACCCTCTGAAGGGCTTTAGCAATCGTGCATAATAAATTTGTATAAACTTTCCCTTCATTAAGGCCTCTATTATCACTTGCTCATTGTGCACTATCTGATTGCACACTAGGAGTGATAGACTCATTTATATCCAATTCTTCAGTATATTCATAGTCAACAATTTCCTGACTCACAATGTTATTGGATTCGTATAACATCTTTTAACTATAAAACAAATATCTCACATCAGCATCCAAATCCCGAATCTACTATGACTCAACATTGGCATGTACCTCTAGACACAATTACGAGCTCAATTTAGGTCGAGAATCGGCTAAATCCAAAAGCACTGATAAAATTAATAGTAACACCCTAAACTCGTAAATGTCACTGATTTAGGGTCCCAGAGTATTACCAAACATTTTACCATTAACATTTAGCTTTTATCAATTATTGAATTCCCTTTAAGTCAAACACATACTCATATCAAATCAAATCAAATAAACAAGTGTATTAACGTAATTTAAATCATACATGTCATATGCAAGCATTACAAACAATTAAGGATCAAATTCAAACAATTTCAAAACTTTTAAAATAACTTGAAATTTCTCTTAAAAACAGGGGCACATGGTCATTTGTCTCAAACACACGCCTGTGTATCCACATTTACACATCTGTGCCCTTGGCCGTGTATTAAACTGCGTTCTTACTCAAAAAGCATTTCCACGACCGTGTCACAAATCCTGTGATAGACTGTGTACCTATTTTGTCTTGCATCACACACCCGTATGCCAAGTCATGTTTCTATATGAAATGAGGTTACACGACTGTGTACCAGCCCGTGTAAACTATATTGCACCTTAATATTGCACACGACCGTGTGACAGCCCGTGTCACAGGCCGTGTGTACCTAAATTGTTTACTAAGCAAGGTATTTTCTTTACCTAAATTGTTCCATAAGTTACCCTAACCAAAAGGAAAATTTTCTAAGTCTCATAAAACATCCCAAGCATCAAAACAAGCTCAACTCATATCATAAAAACTTAACCAAGAGCCATCATTCAAGGTACATTTCTAATACATCTCTTAAAGGGGTAGCCTACCTAGATTACCTCTCCTATACCAACATAACTTAAATTGTTCTAATCCATAGCTAAGGGACATCACCAATGGTGCATCATTCCAACATCAGTAACAACAAAGACATATTAACTAATTCAATTCTAACTATCCACCATTTTATACATACTAATAACTCAATCATTCACCAAAAGTTTTTTCATGTTAAAACATACATGTTTCCTATCATTTGGATATATTTAAAATATTTACATTGTATTAAGAGTAACTAATTCCTCATATCATTCTCAATATTCAAACCAACTATCATTCAAGTAATATTCACAACAAAATATCACCTAAATACTTCTAGATTTCTAATTTGTCCTAGGTACATGCCAAAATATCAAAAGAGGACTTCACTGACTTTGAGTACGGGATTTCTGCGAGATGTTGAGTCCAAATCTACTAGATACCTAACCTAAATCATGACAAGATACTTCACATTAGAAAATTCCCATTTCTATAATAATAATAAGTCAAAGTGTCAAAACGAATTAACTTAATCCATAATATCCCTAATGCAATTCAATCCATGTCACTTCTAAAAAGGTTTCATCGAGTCTTAATATTCGTTTCCCATCAATTCATGGCACTCGGTGCCTAGCAAATATACCGTAATATGTTAGCCCAACTCTAGTCAGATAAATCGATAATCTTGGCACCTAGTGCCTAGCGAATAAATCGTAAAAGTGAGCCCAGCTCTAGTTGGATTAACCAACGAATAACCGTCAATTCCTAGCACCAGTGCCTAGCAGATAAACCGCAATTGTGAGCCCAACTCTAGTTTGATTAACCAACAATATCAGTCAAGTCCTGACACCTAGTGCCTAGTAGATAAACCGTAAAAGTTAGCCAGCTTTAGTCAGTTAAATTGACAAACATTTAATAAGTCATTTCCATAATTTATTCTACTCATACTCCATCACTACAATTCAATTCTACCTTTTCATCATTTCAAGATCCATTACCATTTAATCACATATACACAAGTTATGTTATACATGAGTCAAAAGTTTTATAACATTTAAACATAATTGAATTTAAATCACAATTAATAGAAATAATAAGTTCGGGAATACGAACTTACCGTACTATAGTGTCATGGGTTGCGCATGGGAGCTCGCAACCATGGCATACTTGTGTGATCCATCGAGTTCAAGGGAGGTCTTTTGGCCCAATCGAACTGGCCCAATGCTTGGAGAGATTGAAAGTCCATCTACAAAGACGGTAAATATGGAATGCAATCTTCAAGATAGACAATCTTAGAAGATATGATCCTTGTTATCTTAGAGATTTGATTGTAATCTTAGAGATTCTTTTTGTAGATACTTTTCAATCTTAGCCATTGATGTACTTTAATCTGTACCGTTGATTTTGGGGAGGCTCAACTATAAATAAAGGCCTCTTCCCCTCATTGAAAATCACTTCATTCTTGAGCAATAAGAATTCTTGAGAGCATTCACTCAAAACTCTCTCTCTCTCTCTCTATTTTGTGTTCTTTGTTCTTCATTTGTTCATCTTAAGTTCTTTCGCTTTTGTGTTGGTGCCTTAGAGGAAATTCTTTTGAATCCACATTTGTTGCGAATTAGGCTGACTTAGGTGTTTTTGAAGCAAACAAACGACCTAAGGCCGCACGGATTGTGTGGGAAAAATTTAAGTTCGTGATAGTTGGTACCCGAGCCAATGTTGCGAAGGCACCCTGCAAGATGGCGAAAGAAACCGTTGAACATATTAAGCCTATAGAGACCCGCAGAAGGGCCAGAAAGGCTAGTCGATCGAGGGACATGCTGTCAAGCTTGGAGAATCGCGTGGTTAAACTCGAAGAGTCCATAGGAGACATGAAGGAGACATTTGAGATTGCCATGAGTTGTATTGATGATCTAAGGGAAGATAGCCAAGAGTTTGTGATGGAGTCTCTTAGGTCCACTATTGATAAGTTGACAGTAAGAGATGATGCTCTTGAGGCCTTGGTGACGGACTTGAAGGAGGAGATTGCTGAGCTTAAAGGGGAGCTCACTATCTACAAGGCTGTCTTGGGAAGTGGGATGATGGCGTCAGGATCGAAGCAATGCAAGGTTGATGTTCAAAAACCTGAGAAGTTCAAGAGGGATAGGTCCGCGATAGAAGTGGATAACTTCTTGTGGGAATTGGAACAATACTTCCGAGTAATGGGCATCGAGGATGATGCCACTAAGGTAAACATTGCTTCGATTTACTTTACTGATAGTGCTCTCTTATGGTGGCGACGTAGGTCCACGGATGAGAAACGTGGAGGAACGACTATTGGGACTTGGGAGGAGTTCTAATGAGAGTTGAAGAAGCAATTTTACGCAAAGCATGTTGAGAAAAAGGCTCGAGCCAAGTTGCGTCGGCTTACACAACAAGGCACTGTTTGAGAATATGTATGAGAGTTCAGTGAGTTAATGCTTCAGATATCAGACTTGAACGAGAAAGAAGCATTCTATTGGTTCGAGGATGGGCTGAAGATGTGGGCGAAGCAAGAGTTACGTCGCCAAGGCATCACTGAATTGACTGTAACCACGGTTGAGGCAGAAAATTTCTTGGAGATTAGAGGAAGGAAGTCCGAGAATAATGAGTCCTCCAAACCCAAGCCAAAAGCCAAGGGTAATGGTAGGGGAGACAAGAAGAATGATGGCCCAAAAGCTAGTCAAGGCAAGCCATAGGAGCGAAAGGGGCCATTAAAGTGCTATCTTTGTCAAGGCCCACATAGGACGAAGGATTGTCCAAAGAAGGAAGCCTCCAATGCCATGGAGGCACGTGGAGGTGCCAAGGAAACTGAAAAAGACACCAAAAATCTCAGTGCAATTTTGGGAGGTGTCGAAGACAAGACAAGCAAGGGGCTGATGTTTGTTGACATTACTGTGGCTGGCAAAGGATTGAATGCACTTGTTGACACTGGTGCGTCTGACTTATTCATGTCCGAGGAAATGGCAAGGGAACTTGATCTCAAAATCGAGAAATATTCGAGTCACATTAAAACGGTGAACTCGAAGAGCATGCCTATAACGAGTATAGCAAAAGGAGTAGAACTCCAGCTTGGCGAATGGAGTGGCAAAGCCAACATTAAGGTAATACCACTTGATGATTCTGACTTTGTGGTTGGTTTAAGCCTACTTGATCAGGTTAATGTGGGTATTTATCCTTCTGGTAATTATATGGTGATCAACGATTCAAATCATCAATGTATGGTGAGAATGAAAAGGAAAGCAAGCATGAAAGGGAAAACCTTGTCAGCAATCCAATTCGCTAAAGGAGTACGAAGAGATGAAGTCTCCTACTTAGCCGCCTTGAAGGTCGATGAGGGTTTGAAATTCGTTGGTGAAATTCCAAGGGAAGTGGGCCAGTTATTAAAGTCCTTTCAAGACGTGATGCCAGCTGAGTTACCCAAGAAGTTGCCACCTAAGAGGAAGGTGGACCATAGGATCGAGCTGATGCCCAATTCGGAGCCGACAGCTAAGGCCCCATATAGAATGTCTCCACCTGAGTTGGAGGAATTGCGAAAACAATTGACAGAGCTTTTAGATGTCGGGTTCATTAAACCATCTAAAGCCCCATTTGGTGCACCGGTGTTATTCCAAAAGAAGCACGATCGATCTTTGAGATTGTGTATTGACTACAGGGCTTTAAACAAGATTACTGTGAATAACAGGTATCCTATTCCTCTTATTGCAGATTTGTTCGACCAACTTGGTAGCGCGAGATGGTTTACTAAGTTGGATTTACAATCGGGGTACCATAAAGTGAGAATAGCCAAAGGGGATGAGCCCAAGACCGCTTGTGTGACTCAATATGGATCTTTGAGTTCCTTGTAATGCCCTTCGGGTTGACGAATGCTCCAACTACATTCTGCACACTAATGAACAAGGTATTACATCTATTCCTAGATCATTTTGTGGTTATTTATCTTGATGACATAGTGGTGTACAGTAAGTCGCTTAAAGAGTATGTGGGACATTTGAGGGAGGTGTTCCAGACCTTGAGGGAAAATGAGCTATATGTGAAAGAAGAGAAATGCTCATTTTCCCAACAGGAGGTGTCATTCCTTGGTCACATTGTGGGATGTGGCAAGATTCGTATGGATGAAAGCAAAGTTCGGGCTATTGCTGATTAGGAACCACCAACCAAGGTAACAGAGTTGCGGTCTTTCCTTGGGTTGGCAAACTACTATAGGCGTTTTATTGAAGGCTATTCCAAAATCACTGCACCCTTGACGGATTTGTTGAAGAAGGGTAAAGTATGGGATTGGGATCCCCGATGTGAGAATGCCTTCAAGCAAGTGAAGCAAGCAATGACAAGTGAGCCAATACTTGCTTTACCAGATTTTTCCAAGGCGTATGAAGTACGCACGGATGCATCAGACTATGCACTTGGGGGAGTACTGATGCAAGATGGGCATCCGGTGGCTTTCGAGAGTTGAAAGCTCAATGAGACAGAACGGTGATATACGGTCCAAGAGAAAGAGATGACCGCTGTGGTGCACTGTTTGCGCACATGGAGACACTATTTGCTAGGTTCCAGGTTCGTGGTATACATTGATAATGTTGCAAATAGCTATTTCCTAACTCAAAAAAAATTGTCTCCCAAGCAGGCTCGTTGGCAGGTTTTCCTCGCGGAGATTGATTTTAGCTTGGAATACAAATCGGGGAGTGCCAACATTGTCGCTAATGCACTTAGTCGGAAGATGGAATTGGCGACAATAAGCCAACCCGATAGTTCTCTATTGGAGCATACTCGAGAAGGATTGTCCCATGATCCCATGGCCAAAAATTTGATGGAGCTTGCCGAAGAGTGAAAAACAAGGCGATTTTGGCTTGAGGGAGAATTGTTATACACTCGAGGACACTGCCTTTATGTGCCACAATATGGGAATTTACAAAAAGAAATCATGAAAGAATGTCATGATTCAAAATGGGCTGGCCATCCAAGTATGCACTGCACTTTGGCTCTCTTGGAGGATCGATTTTATTGGTCTCACATGGGTGACAATGTGGAGACCTATGTGAAGACTTGTTTGGTTTGCTAACAAGATAAAGTCGAGTTGAAGACTCCCACCGGTTTGTTACAACCTTTGCCCATTCCGGAGCGTCCATGGGAGAGCTTAACCATGGACTTTATTGTGAGTTTGCCTAAATCCGATGGGTTTGCGAGTATCATTGTTGTGGTAGACAGGTTTTCGAAGTATGCAACTTTTAATCTAGCAACCAAGGAGTGTCCTGCTGAGGAGGTAACTCGTTTGTTCTTGAGACATGTGGTGAAGTACTTGGGAGTGTCACAGTCTATCATAAGTGATTGAGACATGAGATTCACGGGACGGTTCTGGATGGAACTGTTCAAGTTAATGGGCTCAGACTTGAACTTTTCCACTAGCATGCATCCACAAACCGATAGGCAAACCGAACGAGTGAATGCATTGTTGGAGACGTACTTACGGCACTATGTGAGTGCCACACAGAGGGACTGGCCAAAGTTGTTGGACGTGGCCCAATTCTCGTACAATTTGCAATGAAGTGGGACGACAAACCAGAGTCCGTTTGAAATAGTGACGGGTCAACAGCCACTTACACACAATGCTGTTGCAACTTGTTATGCGGGACCTAATCCAACAGCTTACCGATTTTCAAGGGATTAGCAAGAGCAAAATGATTTGGCTCGATCTTCTCTTCACAAGGCAGGCAAACGCAACAAGAAATGGGCGGATCAAAATCGAAAGGACGTGCAATTTCAGGTTGGTGATTCAGTCCTTGCTAAACTCCACTTGATATTGCGTCATAATGGCTTGCACAAGAGGCTTGTGTGACGGTATGAGGGACCATTTTGAGTTGTAAAGAGAGTAGGCAAGGTGGCCTACAAGCTTGAGTTGCCGGCAAAGCTCAAAGTCCACCCAGTGTTCCATGTAAGTATGCTTAAGCCATTCCATGAGGATCAGGAGGATCCAAATCAAGGCAAGTCTGAACGAGCACCAATGGGGGTAAAGGTCGCTTACGATCGTGAAGTTGAGAGCATCGAGGCAAATCGTGTGTTCAGAAGGAAGTACTATTAGCCACGGCATGAATATTTAGTTTGATGGAAAGGATTTCTCGAAAGTGAGACAAGTTGGGAACTTGCCGAGGCCTTGTGATAGTTCAAAGACAAAATAGACCAGTTCCATGCAAAGGACGCAACGAGGACGTCGCTAGATTCGATGAGGGAGAATGCCATGGGTTGCGCATGGGAGCTCGCAACCATGGCACACTTGTCTGATCCATCGAGTTCAAGGGAGGTCTTTTGGCCCAATCGGACTGGCCTAATGCTTGGAGAGATTGAAGGTCCATCTACAAAGATGGCAAATATGGAATGCAATCTTCAAGATAGGCAATCTTAGAAGATATGATCCTTGTGATCTTAGAGATTTGATTGTAATCTTAGAGATTCTTTTTGTAGATACTTTTCAATCTTAGCCATTGATGTACTTTAATCTGTACCGTTGATTTTGGGGAGGCTCAACTATAAATAAAGGCCTCTTCCCCTCATTGAAAATCACTTCATTCTTGAGCAATAAGAATTCTTGAGAGCATTCACTCAAAACTCTCTCTCTCTCTCTCTCTCTCTCTCTCTCTTTTGTGTTCTTTGTTCTTCATTTGTTCAACTTAAGTTTTTCCGCTTTTGTGTTGGTGCCTTAGAGGAAATTCTTTTGAATCCTCATTTGTTAGGAATTAGGCTGACTTAGGCATTTTTGAAGCAAACAAACGACCTAAGGCCGCACGGATTGCATGGGAAAAATCTAAGTCCGTGACAATAGCAGCTACTAAGTTGGGAACGATCACTCATTGACCTTTTCCTTTCCTCGATTCTCGGTTGGTCCTTTTGTTTCACGGTCTATAACAACAATTAAATTTCTTTAATTCAATCTTTTATTTAAAATACTAACTCAACTCATAAATCCTTTTAATCAACTTCATATATATTGTTTTACTCTAAACCCCTCATTCGAACAGCCATATCTACTTTTCATTTATTTAATTTCTCAACATGTATAATAGAACTCTTTTAATTCAAAAATCCCAAGATGTACCATTTAACTATAGCCAAAGGAGTTCCAAGTTGACCAATTTCTATTAATATCCCAAAAATAATCCATATTTACAATTGATATACAAAATAATAAATATTTTTTTCCATCTTCGTATACAAATTTCAAATTCACCATCTCACAACAATCCATTAATTAAACAAGTTTATTTAACCTTCAAACTTCATATTCTATCATATAAGAACACAAAAACTCCAACCATTTTCATTACAACTCCTTCAATCTCTTAACATTTTGCAAGATAATTCTTGAAATAGATAGTTTAGACTATAATAACTAAGCTCCTTCAATGGGTTTTCTTTTCAATTTTTCTCTTCTAATATCGGTAGTGGCTATAGAAAGTGGTTCACCCCTTTCTTTCTTTCTTTTTTTTCTTATTTGATTAATCACTCATTATTAATTTACCACTTTATCCCTTCTTAAAACAACCTATTTAATTAATGTTTAATCCCAAAACAGTCCACTATTTTTTATTATGTATAATTACTTCATAAATCCTTTAACTCTCATAGTATCAAAATTTAATTCTTTAATATGGACATATTCTTTAGATTTCATTTTATAATTTGATCCCTCTTACCAACTAATAATTAAATAAACTCGGTTAATTAATTAAATACTGACTCTATTATCATAAAAAATATATATAGAGTCCCATAATTACCATTTTCCAACACTATTAAAAACAGGTAGTTACACTTACCTAACCAAAACAGCAAATAAATTGAATCTTCAAGGACTAATCAACAATTTTTGCTTTTCCCTAATTATCTCCAATTTGATACAATTCTTGATCTATACAATTATTTCATTCAATTCATCAATACCAAATATTTTTAGACCATGCCTTGACATGAATGAACCTAAATAATTTCTTTTTTGTTACCCTATAGTTTTATATTTTATTCAATTGAGTCCCTAAAATTGAAATAGTCATAACTATCAATTTTGAGCCTCGGTTTGAAAATTGATCTCAATTACATTCATTATAGACCTTCTACTATCTATTATTATCGAATTTTCATATTAATTTCACATTTTATTCACTTTAGTCCTTTTATACAAAACTAACAATTAATATTACAATCTAGTTTTTTTTTTTCACATCTAAGCTTAAAATATATCAATATAACACCAATTTCTTCAAAAAAAATCAACAATGACAACTTTCAAAAACTTTAACAACTTTACAAATTGGTACAGGGGTTAGCTAAATCAAACTTCCATGAACTAAAAAACATAAAAAATAGAATAAAAAACTTAATTGCACTAATCAAATCATTGTCAAAAGCTTGAAACCTAGGAGGGTTTTCTTATTTCCTTCACTGGTGGTCCGTTTGATGGTGGAAGAAGAAGAGAAATTATTATCTTTCTTTCCATCAAAACATGGTTTTTATACCATCATTACATTTTAATTAATTTTAATTATACATACTAATTAGCTTACTAATAAAATTATAATGTTTAAGCCACAAATACCCACTAACATATAATATAAAATGGTTTAATTTCCATTTTGGACCTTGAGCTAATTGGAATTTAAGTTTCTAAGTCTTTGGCCAATTAAAAATCTATAGTGATAAGACTTTTACAATTTACTCGCTAGACTTAAATTAAACAATTAATAGAAAAATTAAAGGACCAAATTTTAATATTCATTTATACCAACTCCGTAAATATTTATGGACCCGATTTATAAAAAAGGGGTTTTGAAACAGTCTTTTTCGGCACCACTAAAAATCGGGCTATTACAAAATAAACCAAGTGTTTGAGTAAATACTCTCAAAGTATATTTAATAACTCTGAATGAAATAAAATGATTACAAATGAGGGGAAGGTCTCTATTTATATTTGAGTATCCTCATATTCAATGGTATTGTAATACCCCAATTCTTAGTGGTATCGAGAATAGTGGTGTGGGACCACATACTTCCGATGAGTAATTAAATAATTTGGTAGTTTAATATTTATGAGAGTGGTTTGGTTAATAATTTTTGGTACAATGGATTATAAGATTTAAATGTCAGGGGAAAACAACTAAATTGGGAAGGAGGATTAAATGGTAAGAAATGTCATAAAATTAGCATATTTCGATGAAATATGTCAAATAAATATGGAAAAGATGTGATAGGGGTTTAAGTGGTAAATAAACCCATTTAGGTGAGATAGTGGAGGAATTAGGTGATAAAAAAAAGACGATATTTTTATAAGAAAAATATTATTATAATGGTGATAATGATGTCTTGTGTAATAAAAAGAGAAAAAAAAAAGAAGAAATTTCATCACATTTTCTTACTCTTCTTCTCCAAAACGTTGAAAAACACCATTTTTTAGCCTAGGGTTTTCTCAAGCTTTACTCTTTGATTCAAGGAGGTTTTTGATGTTAGTTTTCAATGGTTTTTGTGTTTTTGTATTCCATGAGGTTTGAATTAATTAATCCAAGAGTTTATTTGTGAAATCTTGAAAAGTTTAAAGTTTTGCCATTGATGATTTTGAGATGTTTATGCTTGAGTAGGGATGGAATAGGGAAGTTATAGTTAAATATGTCTATTTTTGCTAAAAGACTTGTAATAATTTGAGATAGGAAATGGCGAGAAATTTTGATTTAGATGAGTTCTTAAGAAAATGAGCTAACTTAATTTCTAATGAATGGAATTTGTTTGGGTAAGCTTTGCTAAAGACTTATTGGTATTAAAGTTAAAGTAATGTGGGTAATTTTGTAAAATTACCATGTTAATGGATTGATGAAAATAAGTTAGTTGACATGTGGATTGAGGGATTAATTTGATGAAATTGTTGTTTAGATCAAGAACCACAACGTGTTAAGGATGTACGAGGAAAAGAGAAGATCGTCGAATACTTTCGATTGATTGAGCTGTACGACATGTAAGTGTTTCCTTAACTCCTCTTGTGTTTGATTATAATTAAGTTTTATCAATGATTTCTTCCTTAAATAAATTCTCTTAAAACGTAATTAGGAAGATAATTTCCATGAAAACATTAGAGATTTGAATTTATGAATCATGTTGGGTGATTTGAATAAAGGTTTCATACGTGGCATTTTTTCTAATTATAAGTTCCAGTCGAGCTCCTGCATGTGTTGCACACTCGAAATAATATGAGACTCAGATTTTGGCAAATTAAAAGCTATCCGTTGTCAAATCATACGATTACTCTAGCTCTGGCCAAGCTAGTTCATACGTGCGATTGTTGGATTAATCCGAAAAGATAGCCTAACGAAATCTTTGACATCTGAAATTTATTCATACGAGTATCATATGTTTCGAGTTTCTATCAAACGATTTTATTCACTTATGAGAGAACTTATCAAGTATTTTATACTTACCTTGATTGTTGGTTTTTGTAGATTTTGAACTTTTGAGATCAAGCAGATTGGACCACCAAAGTGTACACATCAACCTACGCCAGTAATCGGTAGATTTTGATGTCTTAACTTTTGGTTAATTTTGGCATGTGTCTAGATTATTTTTGTTGTAAAGAAATATGGACATTGGTTTTGTGGATAACATACCCTCATGCATTTGATCATGTTTATGCATTATTGTCTTGTTTATGAACTTTGGGGATTGTAGTATAATGTAAATGAATAATGTAAAATTTAAATCTTAGATTTGTCTATATTAGTGTAAATTGATACAAAAAGTTATGTTGTGAGTTGTTATAGTTAAATGATGTTAGATTAGTATGTTTTAATGGTAAATTGTGTTAATTGAAAGATTAGACTTTTGGGGTGTTCTAATGCATAAAATTTTGGTTGTTTAGAGGCTTACACGGGCATGGGTCTTGGGAGTGGTTGCTACAAGGCACACACGGCCTGGTACATAGCCTAACCCACGGCCGTGTGTCCTATTTTTGTAGCAATACATGGCCTAGCGCATGACCTAACTCGCGACCGTGTGGAATTCTATAAAAAGATGCAATGCTCACACGGCCTAGCACACAGCCCAGCACACGGCCGTGTGACCTATTTTTGAAACTATAATGGGCAAGAACATGGCCTGGCACATGGTCATGTGCTCGTTTTTTCATGTTTTTCAACTTTTTCCCAAACTTCCTAAAATGTTTTCGAGTTGGCCTGATTTGTTCCAAAGATTTTTTTAGGGCTTTAAAAGCTCGAATTAAAGATGGTATACTTATACTTCACATTTAATGATCTTCTTTTATTCCATATGTTATAAAAATGTTCCTGCTAGTATAATAACTCTCCGTATCCTCACTCCGTTGATAAAAACGAGATTCAAGCGTTACAGGTATAGTTTGAATTTTATCGACAGACAAGATTAAACCTTATTTACAATATGAGAGTCCTAAGAGATTTAAACTTTATGCAATCTTATCCCTTAGGATTTACTATATTCATCATAATAACTCTATTTACTGGAGTGTTTTAATAAGCCACCAAGATTTCAAGTAGATGGATCTCTCCACACGTTCCATGAATCGAGTCAATTCAAGTGGGTCAAGTGAATCCCATTTAATCAATTGACCTCCATGAGAAGTTTTGTGTGCATTTGTCACAAGCTTTGATCTGCAACCTGTGACATATGCACATGCTTCATGAAAATTAAAGTTCACAATGTTTTTTTGAACAGATCGATCGAGTTATCACTTCAACGAATTTTGCAAATATCAATGTAACCTTTCTTCCAAAGTTCATGTGTAGAAAAACTTTTGAAAAATATGTTTAATCCTATCCCCTTTATATAGCCACCTTTAATTTGTGAAATGCGTGCGACATTATCTTCATGCAATATTGTTGGCTTACCACTTTTAACAAACAATCCTTATGCTTTTCTAATATGTTGAATCATAGTCCATAAGCACACGGATTCATGACTTGTTTCATAAATAGCTAATATTTTTGAATGGTTTGATGAAATAACAGTGATTGTTTGTTTTACTATCAAGAGATAGTAATATCACCATATATGAAAATATAACTTATTTGTGATCGAGCTTTATGAGGATTAGAAAGATATCATGTATCAGTATATCTCAACAATTCTAATATACCCATTAAATTTTAATGTATATACTTTAAGGGTAAACTATAAAAATAGTCACTTTTGTTTGTCTCAGGTTACATTTTAGTCACTTATGTTTGAAATGTTACGTTTTAGTCACTTGTGTTATTATTTTGTTACGAAGTGATCACTCTGTCGTTAAGTTCCGTTATCTCTCTAATGGTAATCCTACGTGGCAGTCCAACTAGATTTTAAATGTCAACTTGGATTTTCAAATGGGATGAGAATAGATTTTTAATTAAATAAATTTAATTAATTAAAATTTTTAAACCCTAAACTTTAGCTAAAAACCCATTCATCTCCCCTCTTTTTTTAATTTTTTTTTCGTATCTTTTTTTTAGTTTTTTTTCATTTGACTGTGGATTTTTAATTCAATGCTAAAAAACAATATGGATTCAATGGAGGTGAACAAACAAGCCAATTCAAATAAGAAAAAATCGGATTGAAAAACCAATTATTCAAGAACCGTGAAAGAACAGAAAAATATAATGATTAGAATGCAAAGAAAACATACCTGAAACTTCCATTGAATCCATCTTTTGTTTTTCACTGTTGAATAAAAAATCCAGAGTCAAATGAAAAAAAAAAACTAAAAAAAGAAGATACGAAAAGAAAACTAAAAAAAGAGGGGAGATGAATAGTTTTTTTAGTTAAGGTTTAGGTCTTAAAGTTTAAAATTTTTAATTAATTAAATTTATTTAATTAAAAAATTTATTCTCATCTCATTTGAAAATTCAAGTTGACATTTAAAATCTAGTTAGACTGTCACGTAGGATTACCGTTAGGGAGATAACGAAACTTAACGGCAAAATGATCACTTCGTAACAAAATAATAACATAAATTATTAAAATGTAACATTTCAAAAATAAATGACTAAAATATAACTTAAGACAAACAAAAATAACTATTTTTATAATTTACTCATACTTTAATCATACTTTGAACATTAAAGATACATGATTCCGGTCAATGTACCACTACTGTTGGAGATACATTGATTAGTTTAAATAATAAATAAACTAATTTTTTATGTGGTCATGAAGACCATAAGTTCGAACAGATTTGTCTTATATATTCAAGCTGTGAAGCAAATCTATGTTTAGAATGACAGTTTTCTTTTGATTGTCTAAGCGAAGGGCTGGCAGGGTCATACTACACCGGAAAAAATTTCATTTAATCTCTTTAAAATTTTTAAAATTTTAAATTAATAAAAAGAAAATTACATTTTAATCCCTTACAAATAATAAAATTTTAATTTAATCCTTTAAAAATTATAATTTAATTTCGATCCCCTAAAAAAAATTTCTGACTTTCACCCCTGAATTCAAAATGCTACATACATTGCAGATGATTGCATAAACCAAAGTAAGCATCGGATACATGACTGCTGAAATTAATGTGAATTATAATCTTCTGGTACAAACTCCTACCTAAAGAAAAATGTCTCCACATGGACCTGAGTGATGATATTTGAAGCTATGAACTTTCAGATTCTTCTAACTCCAGCACTGCATTAAACCAGAAATCCTTTCCAGGAGTGAATGAGAGTTTGAGGTCTTCTGCAGATTGGGTTGTGCTAACTTTCTTGTCTTTGACATTCAAATTTTCCTGGTTTGGAAGAGGAGAGGGGGGTTGAGATATATAGAGAAAAGTTGAAAGAGTAGGAGATGGGTGGGGAAATAACTCTACCTCTTTTACATAATCAGCGACAGTGGAGGTAACTATTTCTTGTACGACAAACTTGGTAACACGCTCTTCACCAAGATTCTGTAATAGGAATTCCCTTGGAACCTGCTCATTTTATACAATCACTCTTCTTCTACAATACAATACCGAATTTCTATTCCATACAAATTCAGGATTAATTCATATCAGACTTTATAAATAAAAAATCATTTTAGCATTTCATTTAATTTTTCATCTATTTTAACTCTTAAACTTATATTATTTATCAAATCACCTCAAAATGTAAAAATTAACATTCCTGATACACATGGATTGTTAAGCGCATGTCACGATATTTTTTAAGAAATAGAAATATATTTTTTAAGTTTCAACACTTTTTTACTATTTTTAATTTTTTCAAAAAATATATTTTTTAAATTTTAAAAAATTATTTAATTGCTTACATGACATCTAGACCTATTCGTGGACCGGATCACCTGTCCAAGCTCGAAGGCCCACCCGAAAAATGGGAAAATTTGAATAAAAATACGAGACTTGAAAAATGGGCTTGAATAAAATTTAAGACTCATTTTTTATATGATCGGGCCTTGGGCAATTTTTTTTCTCTAGCCCAACCCGAATATATTATATTATAAAAATGTTATATTAATTATATATGTTAAATAATAATTATATATATTTATATTAAATTATTAATCCAATAACAATTAGATCTATTACCTAAAACTTAAAATAAATAAAAAACTTTCCCAACTTTCTTTTTGTCCAAAGGACCCTAAATAACCAAACCCAAAATATAAAAATAATACTTAATACAATAAAATATTTATTATATTTACTTGTGTTTTTTTAATATAATAAAAAATTTATTATATTTAAAGTTAGTGTTTTTTAATATAAATATTTTTAAAGTATTTTTAATGTATTAAAAAACTTGTATTTTCACTTTTTTTAAGTGTATTTAATGTATTATATTTTTTAAAAGTTTATTTTTAAATATAAACTAATCTAAAAGAACTTAAATGAAGGCGAGCCAGATCAGGCTCGGGTCTACCTTTCTTAAATCGAGCCAAATTGAGTAAAAAATAAACTCATTTTTCGAATCAAATCGAACCCGATCTTAAAAATAAGTCCGATCAAATTCATGAGCACTTCTAATAATAAAATATTAAGTAATCGAATAAAATAATCCATTATTTAAATATGAATCAAAATTTCATCCAAAATAATCATTACTTTAATTCTTCAAAAAACCATTATTTTATTACTCAATAATTTCTAAACACCATGATAAAAGAGATTCACATTTGTGTAAGTATTACTAAAATAAAATAATAGTAAAAGTATCAAATATCAAATATCAAATAAAAAAATTATTTTCAACATGATTTAATTATTATCATATTTAAAATAAAATCATATTTGTAGATAAAATTATATTTATTTAATTAAAATACTTAATTATTAAAAAATGGACTTTTATTATTTTTAATTGATTCAATTATATTCAATGATTTTATAGATTTAAAAATTTTATTAATTAATAATATATATTTTATTTGTAATGGTAATTTAATAATATAATTCAGTTCAAATTATATATATATATATATATATATATATATATTATGGTAGATTATAGATTATTCAACCAAAAATGATAATAAAGTAACTTACTAACTAAACATGATGACAGAAAGCAAGGCCAAATTAAGAATCTGAAAAAGTGTAGAGGTGTAGAAAGCCTCGCACCTTTGTTGTTTTACCTGCATTAGCAGCAAATTTAAATAATAAAGAAAAGGGCAGAATTAGAGGTTGGCTTTGGAAATTGCAAGATCAGCAAATAAATGAACAAATTATGATAGAAAATTGACATCCTACAAATATACACGAGTCAGTTGCAACAGCTAATCAACACTTAGCCATGACGAAAACAATAATAAAAAAATCCAAGTTAAATACAAAACTAGAATATGAATAAATAAAAATTGTGGGTGGGTGGGATGGGGGTTAGTTTCAAGACTGGTGGTTTTAAAATGAGCACTTTCATCAACAGGTAAACCAAAGCAGGGGCAAAAAATCCAAAAATTCTAAAAATAATAAGGTAATGGTGAGGGAGTATGTGGCCCAATTGGAGAGACAGTGGGCTTGGATATCGATGACCCACTTACTGGGCAAGATGAAATGGAGGAACAACCCGATCTGTAAGCTACGGTTTATGTTGATTTTTGCCTATTTTTTGTTTTGTTCTTTATTTTTTTATTTTTTATATGGATTTAAATTTAACCAATTTTTTCATGAAATTGTCAAGGTTTCGCCAGCAGTAAATTTATTCGTGCTTTTCCAAAATATAAACAGGATATTGTTTGCTTATTGAAACTGAGAGTGAGTGGGAAAAATGCTAATAATATTATTGATAATTTGGGTTTTTTAACTCACCGTGTTTAAGTTGTTGGTCTTTCAGGAGGAATTTGGGTGAGATGGAAAGATTACATTCAGATAAAAATCATGCAAAATCATCCACAATTCAATTTTCTTAAGGACTATGGTAATGCCTTTAAAAATCTTTTTTTTTTATCTCGTTTGTTTATGGTAGCCCAGATAAGAATAAGCATAAGTTTCTTTGGGAAGCTTTAAAAAATGAATTACCTCATGACTCGTCTCCTTGGTTAATTATGGTCGATTTTAATGTTATTTTATTAGCTAACAAGAAAAAGAGCTTTTCTATTAAAGGAAAATGATGCAATTTTTTTGAAAATTTTGTAGATTCTTGTCAACTCCAGGATTTGGGCTACACAGGTCCATCCTACACTTGGCATAGAGTAGGTATGTAAGAGAGGTTAGACCGAGCTTTGGCTAACGATCCTTGGGTGTCAGCTTCCCCGCATTGCAAGGTTTTTCACTTACCACAGATCAAGTCTAACAACAGGGCCATTCTTTTGAGGACCAAAACTGATGTTACATTAACAAAGGAAGACCTTTTAAGTTCTTAGCTGGATGGACATAACATGTTACGTTTTCTTCGTTTGTAAAAGATAAGTGGAAATTTTCTGGTTGTTTGGCTAATTCTTTATCTGATCTAACTTTACAGGTTAAAGAATGGAACAGGTCAGTATACGAATTTATAAGCACTCGTAAAAGATGTCTCGTGAATTCTCTATCCACCATTTAGAAAGCTTTTGACCATTCTAGCTCTAGTAGGCTAGTTCACTTAAAGGAAGAGATTCGTGATGAACTGGAAAATTTACTTGATCAAAAAGAACTCCTGTGTAAACAAAAAGTTAGATGCGATTGGCTCCAACTTGACTATCATAATACAAAATTCTTTCACAATCGTACAATCTAAAGAAGGAAATCTAACCGCATAACAGCTTTATGTATTGATAATGAATAGTGGTGCACTGATCAGGATGCCTTCCAGATTGCCGTAGTTACGTATTTTAAGAATTTATATAATGAAACTCTTGAGGAAATGGGTACTCTTCCCCCAAACATCTTCTCGAGGCTTAGCGCTAAAGATATTGACTTCCTTGGTAAGCCAGTGGCAAATGAAAAAATTAAGAAAACCCTATTTGACATAAACCCCCTAAAAGCACCGAACAATGATGGGTACCAGGAAATCTTCTTTCAGACCCAGTGGGACATTGTGGGGAGTTCTGTTTTTAAGTGGGTACAAGGTATCTTTGGTGGGAAAAGTATTGATATTGAGCTGAATAACTCTTTATTGGTACTGATTCCGAAGAAGAATGACCCGACAAATTTTAGTCAATTTCGCCCAATCAGCCTGTGTTTTGTTATGTATAAATTGGTAATGAAGGTAATTGCAAACAGATTTAAATTAATTTTCTCTAACATTATTTCATAGAAACAAGCTGAATTCACTGTTGAGCGACATATCTCGAACAATGTTATTATTGCTCAGGAGATCATCCATTCTACGCAAAAGAAAAATAAAAGAAAAGTGGATGGCTATCAAGCTAGATCTAGAGAAAGCTTACGATCGAGTCAGTTGGGAATTTATTAATGCTTCGCTCCTGGTTGCTGGCATACCGAAATGCATTAGATCAATTATAATGAAAGCTATTTCCTCGACAACTATGCAAATAATCTAGAACAGTGTCCTTACTTAGAAGTTCACTCACTCCCGAGGAATCAAGCAAGGATGTCCTTTATCGCCTTACCTTTTTGTACTTTGTATGAAATGGTTAGAGTACACTATCCATGCAAAGATTTTTAAAGGCTAGTGAAGCCCTATTAGACTTGCAAGATGAGGACCGGATATATCTCATATTTTCTTTGCAGAAGATCTGGTTTTATTTTGCAAAACGGAGCTAAATCAAGCATAATTATTAACTGATATTCTGAAGCTTTTCTGTGGTATTTCAAGACACAAGGTTAGCTCAAGGAAAAGTAACATTTTCTTTTCAAAAGGAGTAGACTCGAGGTTCAAAAATTACATCAGTCAATTGCTCGATTTTATTTTGCAAAGCGGAGCTAAATCAAGCATAACTATTAACTGATATTTTAAAGCTTTTATGTGGTATTTCAGGACATAAGGTTAGCTCAAGGAAAAGTAACATTTTCTTTTCAAAAGGAGTGGACTTAAGGTTCAGAAATCAAATCAATCAACTGCTCAGTTTTCAAGAGGTCTAGAATCTTGGTGTTTACCTGGGTGTCACCTTCCTCCATGATAAAGTCACTACAAATACATTCAATTTTGTTGTGGACAAGGTGAGACGAAAACTTCATAATTGGGAAGCCAAAAAGCTGTCCACTGCCGGGCAAATTACTCTTGCCTAGTCTGTGCTACTCGTCATTCCAAATTTTTCCTGCAAATTGATGATTCCTAAAGAGATTTGTGTTGAGATTGAAAAATTTGTGAGACAATTTATTTCGGGTGGAGTTAATGGGCATCCAAAAATGGCTTTAGTAGGTTAGGACTCTATTTGCAAATCAAGATCTCGAGGTGGGTTGGGGCTTCATCATATCTAGGATCATAACAACTCTTTTCTTATGAAAATAAGGTTTAATCTAGTTACGAAGTTCGATTCTTTATGGGTAAAAGTCCTTACTACGAAATACAAATTGAAAGAGCAAATCTCGTCTTTCATCGATAAAAGTCAATGCTTTCACTTGTAATGCTCCCTTGTTAAGGTATGATCCCTTTTTTACGAGAACTTAGCTTGATCAATGGGGGATGGAACTAGTATTCGATGTTGAAAAGATCTTTGGGTACCCTATACTGGTCCTTTACTCTCGCTTATTCCTGCTCACGCCAATTTAGATCTTGAGTGCAATCTTAGTGAATTGGTGTTGCCCGACGGATCATGAGATTTAGATCTTTTTCGATTATGGCTGCCGAGAGAGATGATTCAAAGGATTGTAAGTATTTCACCTCCTCATCCCTCTATAGGTCGAGATAGGGTCATTTGGTCTTCTTCTAATTCGGGTGGCTTTTCTGTTCGTAGCGCTTATTGGGCCTTACAACAAAACTCATGAAACCCGAAAGAAGACTTTGGAAGATCATTTGGAAGTTCCAAAGGCCTTAGAGAGTTCGTTTCTTCCTTTGGCTAGTTTATAAATAGAGACTCATTACCAACTTGGAGAGAACCAAAAAAGGCTTGTCTCAAGATAGCTCGTGCTCAATTTGTAGTAACTCATCAAAAGACATTCTTCATGTCCTTCGTGATTGTACGGCTGCAATGGAAGTTTGGAAGCAAGTGGTCCATTTGTAACAACAAAACAGGTTCTTCTCTAGCCCTCTTTATCTTCTAATCTTAGCTGTCTTTTGTGCTTGCAAGATCATGGAATCCCTTGGGCGAGCCTTTTTGAACTAATTGCTTGATGAATTTGGAAAAACAAAAATATTTTTGTTTTTCATTTTGTTTTTCAGAGCATCACTTAGGTAACTTCAGAAATAATGAAAGCATCAATTAGTTGGGCGTAATAGTTGGAATCAACCCAAAATTTCTACAAGGTGAACTCTCAAACTCTCAAATTTCTACAACCCATCTATTTGCAGATGGGGCTGTAGAGAGACATAGTAAAAATACGTCAACAGGAGGCATCATATGGGATAATAACAATAATTGGATTTTGGGATACAATTGCTATGTGGGCAAGTGTTTTCCTTTTGAAGCGGAACTTTGGAGTATTTTTTTTTTATAGTTTCTCATTCTTTTAAACAAAGGCTATCGTCAATTCTCCATTCAAACGGATAATGCTGAGTTGGCTAAAGCCTTGACGGATAATCACATTGGAGATACAAGAATTATCGTCCTTCGAAGAGCCCAGAGAACCTTGTCCTCTGAGGGTCAATGGAAGATAAGATTAATCCCTAGAGAATCAAACATGATAATTGACCACTTGACGAAGGAGTGTCTCAGATAGAAGTCAAGCCTACAAGTCTTTGATATGCCTCCTAAAAAGGTAATACGTTATTTACAACAAGACAAAGCCCGTGAAGTGCTAGAGGCTATGATTTAATGTAACCTGTTTCATTATTTTATCACCCAAAAAAATTGTAATTATGATAATTAGAGATAATGTCACATTTGGTACTTGCACTTTTAAAAATTGTCTAATTTGATACATGAGCTATCGATATTTGTTTTATTATGGTACATGTACTTTCATAAAATGTCTAGTATCAATATGTGTTTCATTATGATACGTAATGTTAATACCTTTAGTAAATTGCTAAACCAACCAATAAATATTCGACACGGAACTTCTTTTCTTTCAAATCATCAAGTCAACATGAACAATATAATATTATGTGAAAAACTAAATAAAACAAACAAATTAAATTAAATTAAAAAACAAATGACTAAACATATGGTTAATAAAAAAGTAAATACTAAACTTACATGAATAATAAAAATATTATTTAAAAGTTAGTTAAAAACATTTACTTATCTGTTTTGTAATTTAATTTAATTGTTTTATTTAACTTTTCACATAATTGTATATTCTTCGTATGGGCTTGATGATTTAAAAAAAAAAATTAAATATTGATTTTTCATTGACTAGTTTAACAATTCATTAACGGTGTTAACATCAAATATCATAATAAAACATGTATTGATAGTCCAAGTATCACATTGATCATTCTTAAAATATAAGTACCATATTATACATTTTATGAAAATATAGGTACCAAATATAACATTATCTCTAATAATTATCAACTTTAAACATGTTCGTTATTGACATTTTTGAGGCCTTGAGTAAAATAATATATTGGAGTTTTGGATCCTTTAAAAGTTGGAGAAATTTTTTTGATATTTTAAAAGTTGGTAAACAAATTTTGAATCCCTTAAAAGTTGAAAAAAATTTGAATCCCTTTCAACCTTGACTCTTAAGCGATCGCACTTTCAAACGAACCTAGGATCGGACTTGACTTTAAAACTATAAAAATCGCGGATAGTAATGGCTTAAAAAAAATGAAAAAGACCTAAACGGACTTACAATTGAAATGATAAAATTGGCTATGGACTTAGATCTGCTAGGTTTAATAGAATTAAGCTTTAGACAAATTTGGTTCTCACGTGAACCCGAGTAAGGACTAGTTTAGCAATTCTTTTTAAAAATACTTTTTGACCAAAAAACACTTTTGAGTAAAAGTTAAAATTTTATTCTTTTACTTTTGGTTAAAAAAGTACTCGTTCAAAGTATATTTTGCTCCAAAACCATTTTTGAAAAACTCAAAATCATCTTGTTTAGCAATATTTTTATTTCAAAAATGTTTCTGAAAAAACAATACTAAACTAGCGCTAAGTAAAGAAAAGCTTCAATGTCTATTCTGAATTTCAAAAATTAAATATAGTGACATTAATATTTAAAAGGTTAAAATACAGAATACATACGTGAGATTTGATTCATATACTTTAAAAGTTAAAAGTTCAATCATCTTGTCGATTAAGTCTTAGCTCGATTAACATTAGTATAATTAGCTATGCAATAAGATACGAGTTCGGGTGCGTTGAAGCATATTATTTTTTTATTTAAAGGTTGGAGAAGGGTTATGGATATTTTTAATCATTGTATCTTGTCAAAATACAAGGACTAACAACATATTTTAACCTATTTAAAATTTAAAAAGTTGAGTCCATTTCAACAGCTAAGCCTATGAAACATTACTACTAGCATTGGTCAGTAAAGCAAATAAGTTCCAAATCCTTTCTATTTCTTGCAAACACATTATGCAAATGCAATCTAAGACTTGGAGTGAGCGCGTAATTGGATCAAAGCATTACCTCCTTTCTCTCTGCGAAAACCAGGAATTGGTGGCGCTTGACGAGCCAAATCCGTCAGAACCTTGTTAAATACCTTTTGGGTCTCAATTCCAGTAACATCGACTCGAAGCTGGCAGTACAACACCATGAGAGTTATTCGTCAAAACAAATAAAAGTTGACATATACACCACCAAAATCAACTAATTCACATCATGCTATATATCTTGTTCAAATATAAGATACATCAAACTACAAAAATAATCACTTTTATTTATTTCAAATTAACTTTAATCACTTATGTTTAAATGTTACGTTTTAATCACTTACGTTATCGTTTTGTTACGAAGTGATCACTCTGCCATTAAACTCTGTTACCTTTTTAACGACAATTTTACGTGACAATTCAAATAGATTTTAAATGCTAACTTGAATGTCCAATTAAGTTTTTCTTTTTCAATTGTAATTAATTTAAAATTTCCTATTAATTAAATTTATTTAATTAAAAATTTATGCTCATTTCAGCTGATCATCCAAGTTGACATTTAAAATCCATTTAGACTGCCACGTAAAATTGTCGTTAGGGAAGTAATGGAGTTTAACGGCAGAATGACCACTCCGTAATAAAACGATAACGTAAATGTCTAAAACGTAATATTTTAAACATAAATAATTAAAATGAAATTTGAGACAAATAAAAGTGACTAATTTGCCTTATTTAATTTGTTACTCACTAAAGTTATCAAATAAAAAGTTTTCATAGTTATGCATGTTAAAATTATCAATATCCGAAATCAAATTCTATCTTTTCATTCAATTACTTGAATTAAAAGTTTATCACTATAAATACATCCTTCACAAATAAATCAATTTATTGTGGTTCTTCTTCAATAGCCGAATCCAACTCTACACCAGATTTATATTTGTGAAAAGTATATTATTCTAAAATTATTAATTATGTAATATTGAATAAAAAAGATGAAAAAAATCTAATGTTTAGGGCATCACCTGGATCTTGTTTTTGTCTTTAGACTCCACAACGATCTTAGCATCTTTCAAGGCTATCAAATTGTCATCTGCAACTGAAATAGATGCCTCCAAACCTAAACACCAACACCACCAAATTATTCAATTAATTACCCAAGAAAATGAATGCTAGGGAAATTACATAAAAGTTGAAATTCACCAGAGGCAAGTGCAGATATTGGCTTCCTTCTGTACCTTACAACTCTAAATTCAAAAAATCAGCCCCAAAAAAACCAGTTAAAAATATTAGCAAAATAAAAAAGTAAAAATGGGACTCACTTGCGACTAAGAATTTGCTGGTTTTCATGTAACTTGATTTTTCTGTTGAAGCAGAAACAGCAACTGAAAGAGACCTGCTTCCATTTTATTTAAAAAAGGAAAAAGAACTGAAAAATTAATAAAGTTAGTTAATATCGAATTGAATTAGAGAAAAAATATGGGCTTTTTTTTTCACTTACCCTATGATTTCGAAAATGCTGGAAATTTAAAGAAATTGCTGCCATGCTCGTACACGCCATTTCTTCTGTTAAAGTAATTATTCAAAAGAAAAAAAGAAGAAAAGAAATTTGTTTTAAGGGAACAGGGACGGACAGAAGAGGATAATATGGATAACGCTTGGAGAAGAGACGATGTCGTTTATCAGAATAAGGGTATGGGCGGCAAAGTAATAAGCACACCTTCATTAATTTTTGGGTTAATATGAAGTTTTTGCTCTAAATTTGTCCAAAAATATTTAATTGGTAATTTTTTTATTTGATTGATATTTAAATTTGTATTCCATCATATAAATTGTTCCAATTTATTAACATAATTAATTTTTCACAGGTTAATATTTTTTTTTTTTTGGTATTTTTGTTTTTGTAAATTGAATCCGTAAATATTTTTATAAATATTTAAGAAATTTTTATATAGGTGAATTGAATTCTAGTTTAAAAATTTTAGTCATCAAATTAATTAAAGTATAAAAATTAAATAGTAAAAATCATAAAACTTAAAGTTATTGTTTTTATTAGTTAAAATGCTTGGTTGGGAGTTTAAGTGGCAAATTAACCACTTTAAAATGAGATAGTGGACGGTTGCACTACTAACATTAATAAATGTGTTTATTTTATATGTCCAAATTAGAAAGATTGTGGTGGTTGCTTATTGGGCAAGTTGGTATACCCGGAATATGATGGTTCATGAAAGACTTCGACCCAACACTCATGAAATAGTGGTGATTATCAAAGGGTTTCTATTGGAAATTGAGACCCTAGAGGAGTTAAAGCCAGCAACTTTCCTATCTAAACAAGAGGTTTGGGTGCCTCTTATAACGTCTCGAAAATCAGTAATGTCAGAAAATGTATTTTTAAGGATTCATTTTTATAAATCTAACTTATAAATATTTTTATTCAATATTTATAGAACTATGTTACAAATGAATTGAATTTCGAATGAATAATTTCGATGAAATAGAATATAGAAACTAAATCAAAACAGGATCAAAAGTTTAATTATTAAAAAATATAATTAGAATTGAATTTATAAGACTTATTAAAAAAATAAACCATTATGTTATTCATAATGGTGTCCCGTTCTTAAGTTAAAATTTAAGTTAAAAACTTAAGTTAAAATTTAAGTTACTATTAAAATAAGATTAAATATAAAATTAGTATTTGAATTTGTCTACTTTTTTTACATTGGTACTTATAATTTTTTTTTATCCTAGACTGGTACATGAATTTTTTTTCCGTTCACTAGTTTGGTACTTGAATCTAACGCGGTTAAGTTTGGGACACGCGACATAATAATATTGTGACATGTATCATAAATGACATCATAGTGATGTCATTAGCTAAAAAAATTACAAAATAAAAAACTTTTTTCCAATTTTGACTTTTCTCTCCCCAAAATTTTTAATTTGGACTTTTCTCCCCCCCCCCAATTTTTCTATCGTTTCTTCTTCTTCTTCACAGCCAGGTCAAGCATTTGATATTATTGAAATTTAGTTATCAAGATTCATATTGCAATGTCGGTGATTGAAAATACGTACATGCAAAATCAAATGCTAGACCATTTGAACAAAACTCGATACAGTAAACATTTTATTCACCATTTGCAATTTGATTCATGATTTAAGAAAATTATTCCTGTTGACAGCAAAGAATTTCCCCAAATTAAAAAAAAAAAAAGATTATAAACAAGATTTTACCAAAAAAAAAAAATACACATGATTTTACAAAAAAAAAAAAGAATCCCTGAGTGATGTATGATTAAAAAATGTAAATAAACAAACAAATACACAAGACTTTACTCAAAATTTTCTTCTTCGGAATAGGTTCTTCTTCCCACTACAATTACATTTATCCCCATCCTCTGATGGCATACGTTGATACTTCCATCGTCGTTGTGTGTTATGAAAAATTTCCAAAAAAGAAATCGCTAGTCTTCTTGGTGTAATTGGGCATTTCCGTTTCTATTCATTGTCACCATTGGTATAATTAGAATTGAATAAATAGTATAAACAAAAAAAAGGGGAAACACTTGCCTTTGATTTGGGACTTGAATGATTCCATTGAATTGGGTGGTGATATTTATCAACCGCTCTAAGTTGTTGAGTGTAAGCTAAGAGGCGAGCCCGACGATCATAACATTTGGCCTCTTTTAGGCTTTTTGGAAATAGGGTTTGTGTTGATGAGGGGAACAGATTGTGAAGAAGGTTGGGCGGTGGTGGGATGTGATTCAACATACACAGTTATGATAACCCTATTACTGTGGGGTTAGATTCAGGTATGCTTGACTCGGTTGTGAAGAAGAAGAAGAAGAAGAAGAAGAAGAAGAAGAAGAAACGACAGAAAAATTTGGGAGGAAAAAGTCAAAATTGAAAATTTTAGGGGAGAAAAGTCAAAATTGGAAAAAAAGTTTTTTTTATATAATTTTTTAGATTATGACATCACTATGACAACATTATGATGTCATTTATTCCACGTGTCACAATTTTATTATGCCACGTGTCTCAGACTTAACGATATTAGATTTAGGTACCAAACCAATGGACGGAAAAAAAGTTTAGGTACCAATTTGGGACAAAAAAAAACTATAGGTACCAATTTAAGAGAAGTGGACAAGTTCAAATACTAATTTTACATTTAACCCAATAAAATAAAATGAAAACGAAATGTTTAGTGGAAGGAAAGAGAAGGACACAATTCTCTTTTGGGTTAAATATAAAATTAGTATTCGAACTTATCCACTTCTCCTAGATTGGTACCTAAAGTTTTTTTGTCCCAGATTGGTACTCGAATTTTTTTCCATCACCTAGTTTGGTACCTGACCCTAACGCTGTTTATTTTTTGAAGACGTGGTAGCATTGGCCAATCAAAATATAAAAAAGAGGTTTGGGTGTCTTCTAAGTCAGGAAAAATAAAATTTAACTGCGATGCTTCTTTTCATTCTACAACAAATACATTTACATATGGTATTTTGGCTAGAAATAAATATGGGCATATTGTGGCAGCTTGTACTTACCCTCACCATGGTGTGGCTGATGCATTCGCAGTTGAAGTGTGGGCATACGAACAAGTAGTGGTGTTTGCTCAATAGTGGCGATGCTCATAACTGAATCTAGAAGGTCACTATTGTAATTTTACCTTCAAGTAAACCATTTAAAACACACACACACACACACATATATATATATTTATTGTAAATAAATTAAAAGAAAACAAATCAATTTCCCAATATTGTAAAGCATCTCAAAGGTTTATAAGTTAGAACATAACAATGTTTGACAAATAATTTAATAAAACAACTAAATCAAATTAATAGATGTAAGCAAAAGCAAATTCAAAATATCCAAAATCCCAAGTTTAAACTTTAAAACACAATCCCAAATATTATAATAATAAAATAATCTGTATAATGAAATAAAAATATATAAAAAAAACATGACATCCTCCGAGTACCAAGTCACCTATGTCCGAATAAATCTATAAAAGAAACTAAGAGGGATGAGCTAAAGAACCCAGTGTGTCTCTAAATTGCATACAAACATAACACAATATCACAGAAGTTTTCTCAAAACATTTTAAAGAAGCATACAACATATCACACAAATGCAATAAATTCACAAGCACAATGCAATGCACCTAATCTCCAGCGCACCAACACAATGGAGAGGTTCCGTAGAACCCCTCCTCATCCAATTGTCACTAATCACTGTGGTTTTACTACCAGCCGTTTGAAGGGGTGATTACCACGTCTTCCACCATACAACCCAACCCATGTACATACAATGGTATGTAATAAAGAAGCATACAAACACAACATAATATCACAGAAGTTTTCTCAAAACATTTTAAAGAAGCATACAACATATCACACAAATGCAATAAATTCACAATCACAATGCAATGCACCCAATCTCTAGCGCACCAACACAGTGGAGAGGTTCCCTAGAACCCCTTCTCATCCAATTGTCACAAATCGCAGTGGTTTTACTACCAGCCGTTTGAAGGGGTGATTACCACGTTTTCTACCATACAACCCAACCCATGTACATACAATGGTATGATGTTCCAATAATCTCAGTCGCAACACAATCTCATGATATTAAATTAGAGAACACAACTTAGTACACATGATATTCAAAATATCCACAATCTGACAGATGTGCATGCAATATCAACATGCTTTTACTCAACACAGATCAAAATCACACAAGATGTGGAACACCGTCTCACAACAAACATATATCACAAAAAGAAACACACAATAATATGTAGCACAGACAGAGACACACCTCAAGTAGGCAGAAGCTTTAACGTCGTGAAGAATGCCTTCCATGCTCAGATCTTACTCTGGGTCTAGCTGAATTAGAACCTACAAGAATAAATTCTTCATTAACTCTATCACTATGCCACATATTAACACAAAACTAAATCGAATAATGAATACTCACGTGTCACTATCGAAGCTTGTGCAGCTCGTCTTCACAGGTGGAAGAGGTAACTCATCATTTTCAAAATTGTAATCACCTACACATAAAATATCTCATGTCCAATCCCTTATTCATTTTCTTAGAAATTACTAAGTGCAATAACTTGCAAATAGTAAAATAGGGCTTTTGGGTTTGAATTTGATGAAATAGACTGTGAATTTAGACTCAAGACGTCGAAAATTTTCAAGTCAAGGTTGATAAAAAAAGTCAACGATCAACGATCAAGTCAATAGGTCGGGTTTCGGGTCAACAGTCTCAAGTCGAGTCAGGTTATTGATTTGGGTACAAAGTTTGGTTTAGGGTTGGTTCATGGTATTGGGCTAAAGGTTTAGGTATTTGATTTGGGCTCACAAATTGGGCTTGCAAATGGGGGTCAAGGTTAAGTCTTGGTTTGGCTTTAGCTTTGGGTATATGGGGTTTGGGCATCATGCTTTGGATTAACATTTGGTTTGCAACTGGGCTTTGTATCTAATAGCCCAACACCCTCACATAATAACAACGAAACTAGGGTTTTTTTAACCTTAAATAGCATCGACACCTCGATAGAGGGCATTATTTCGTCGAATTGAGAACAAAAAAGGAAAAACAAGAGAGATCTCGACCACCTACTAGCGTCGAATATGATTGAAACGTGGTGAAAAGAGCAGCGGAGGACGGCGCAATAGAGAGAGAAATCCAAATGGTCGCATGCCATTTCTCACAAATGGGCGATGGCAAAGTGAAACTGAGAGGTAAGGTTTTCTCGTGACACGAAGGATATCACAATGATGGCAACGGTGTGGCGCACAAACGGTGGATAGGGCGTCGTTGGAGCTTGGGCAGAAAAGGAAGGAAAAGGGAGAGGGGTGTTCGACTTTGGAAGGAAAAAGAAAGAAAGAGAGAACAAATGGGAGAGGAAAAGTCAAAACAAAAGGGAAAAGCGGTTAAAAACCCTAACAAATTGGGGAAATTACATAAAGAGGCTTCAAAAATAAAAAAAGTTTTCAAATTAGACCTTAAATTTCACTCATTTTACAAATAAATTCTAAAAATCCTAATTTGGCCACAGAAATTTAATTAAAATTCAATTTAGTCCTTAAGTTTCATAAATTTACAAATTAATCCTTAAATTTCACAAAAATTCCAATTTAATCCTTGGGTTAAAATTTGGGTTGTTACAATTCTCCCTCATTAAAGAAAATTTCGACCTCAAAAATTTCCTAGATCAAAGAGATGCGAATATTGGGTTTTGATGACAGCTTTAGGAAAAATAAGGCAAAATAAGAAATAAAATAGATAAAGAGAGTACTGGCTAAAGCATCTGGCTCACCACTATCCTCATGTCTCCTAGTCGAGTAAACCAACCCCGACTCTCACCCTAAATATAGCTGCACTACTACTTTAAACTGGTCCACCTCCACTAGCAATATACGAAGCAACAAGTTTTCCCTATCCTCTATCTCTAGAAGGAGTCCGAACCGATGCTTGAATTGACATTGGTTAAATGAAGTTGTAAGAGATTGTGGACAATCATTTAAGAAATGCTCATAAGATCCACATCTGAAACATGCACTTGTCTTCTTTCTGCACTTACAGTTATGCCTCTTATTACAATAAGAGCACAAATGCCAAGGACAAGAGCCAGTCAAACCACCCACACTACATGCAGGAATAGTCAAAACTGCAAGTCTCACCCTTGGATAACTCTGTTGATCAAACTCCTTTCTAGGCCTCTTAGTAGTATGACTAACAAGCCTAGGCTGAACTGCTGTGCCCGATTGCTTCTTACCTCACTCCCTATCTTGAGCTCTCTGGTTTCTCTTAAGAGCCTCCAACCTCTCAATTGTCCTAGCTCGACTAACTAGGTCACTGAATACCTTATCATGATGCTTAGAGACTCCCTCCTATAGCGAGAGGCGAAGTTCCTTCTGAAACCAATCACTCTTCTGTTTCTCAGTGGTCACCAACCCAGAAGCATATCAAACTAACCTCAATAACTCAATCTCATACTAACATGTTGTTTTGCCTTAGATTCATAAAGTCCTCTCGACACTTCACAAGGTACTCCTCACCCATATATCAATCCTGAAATACCTCACGAAAATACTCCCAAGTGATCTGACTAGTCGAAACAGACTCCTCTACTATCTCCCACCAATTCTATGCTTCACCTCGCAGTAGTGAAACAATGACCCTTAACTTCTGATTGGCAAGATAATTCATCTCAACAAATAATTGTTGTAAGTCTTTCAACTGGTACTCAGCAACCGACGGATATGTTCCAGTGCTACCCTCAAAAACCTTCATCCCAGCAGCTAGAAAATTAGAAGATATAGGTTTCCTAAGACCATCTGTCTGTCCCCCAACTGAGCCACGAAGTAATCACAATAACCATCGATTCACAGTAGCACTATTCAACTCCATTATCTCACTATCCTCAGTGTCGGGTAGGTTATCACCACGAGTTTGCTAAGCAGGTGGGTCTCCACCTCTAATTTGTTGTCTATCAGCACCAATGGGCCACTCATCCTCCTCAGCATGAGGCAACTCATTCAAATTCTCTTCAGGTTCAACAATAAGCGTAGGATCGCTAATAGACCTAGTAGTACGACCTTGACCTCGACCTCGATCGTGACCAATCGTGAGTCTAGAACTTCTACGTGGTGGCATAGTAACTATCTACAGAATGCAAAGGTCACTAAAGTAAGATTTGGTATTGGAGTCTTAGATTAAATCTCAACTTAAAATTTTAAAACACGAAGATAATTATAAAACAATAAGTTTATTTAAAATTCTTATTTACCCCAAAACTTTTCAAAACTCTTGGAAACAATTGTGGAGAGCCTCACAGTCCGAGGGTTGAACTCGACTCTGATACCACTAAATGTAACCCCCTTTATCCCACCTAAAAGATATGACTAAATCTAAAGGTCACTATTGTAATTTTACCTTCAAGGAAATCATTTAAAACACACATATATATATAATTTGTAAATAAATTAAAAAGAAATAATCAATTTCCCAATATTAT